>CAJQZJ010000184.1:2759112-2796206 GCA_907164525.1 Lophiomys imhausi
CAGTTCTCCGGCACCATCTGTTGAGGAAGCTGTCTTTCCTCCAGGGTACATTTTTGGAATATTGTGAAATAATTAGACATCTGTAGTTGCATGGACTAATATTTGCGTCTCCTACTCTATCCCACTGATCCATGAGTCTGTCAAGTACCACACCGCACTGTTCTCATTGCTATGGCTCTGAAGTGTAATTTGAAGTCAGGTATGGTAATGCCTGTCACGGTATTCTTACTGCTAAATGTTTCTTTGACTATAAAGGGGCTTTTATGTTTTCCCATGAATTTCAGATAGTTTTTCAATATTTGTAAAGAACGAATTTGTGAATTTTGACTGGGATTGTGTTGAATTGGTAGACTGCTTTTAGTAAGAGGATATTGATTTGGCTATCCATGAGATATCTTTCCATCCTCTAATATCTTCTTGTATTTTCTCTTAAGTATTTTAGATCTTTTCTTGAACATATTTTTTACTTCCTTGGCTAGGTTTATTTTGAATTTATTTTTCTATTGTGAATAGGATTGTTTCCCTGGTTTCCTTGTCAGTATGTTTAGCGTTGGTATATAGGAAGACACTGATTTTGAATGTTACTTTCATAATCTGTTACTTCACTGGAAGTGTTTGTCAGCTGCAGGAATTGTCTGTTGGAGTCTTTAGGGTCTCATGAATACAATCATTTGATCTGTAAATAATGACACCTCTTCCTTTCTTATTTGTTTGTCTTTTATTTCCTTCTCTTGTCTTACTGTTCTACTTCAGACTTCAAGTGCTACATTGAAAAGTAATGGTGATAGTGGATATTGTTGCAGGGTTCCTGATTTAGACATGCTTTGAATTATTATTCATTTAGCATGATGTTGGCTGTGGGTTTGTTCTGTTTAGCTTCTATTGTGTTGAAATGTATTCACTGTATCCTTAGGTTCTCTAGGGATTTATCAGGTAGGAATGTTGGAATTTGTCAGTCTTTTCCTATGTCTACCGGGGCAATCGCGTACTTTCTGTCCTTGGGTTCATTTATATTATGGATTATATGTGTTGATGTATGTGTGTTAAACCATCTGTGCTTCTCTGGAATGAAGCCATCTTGATCATGGTGTGTTCTTGAATGCACTTTTCAAGTATTTATTGAGAAGTTTTGAGTTTATGTTCATCAGGAAGATTGTTCTATAATTTCCTTTTTTGGTTGTGTCTTTACATGGTTTAGCAATCAGCATGATGCTGCCTTATAAAAATAATTTGGGAACATTCTTTTCTGTTTTGTGGAATAACTTGAGAAACATTGGATTTAGTTCTTCGCTAAAGGTCTGGTAAAATTCTGTGGTGAATCCATCTGGACCTGGGCTTTTTTTGGTAGGTAGGTTTCAGCTGTTGCTTCAGTCTCAATGCTTATGATGAATCTCTTCAACATTTTTAATCACTTCTTGGCTTAACTTTGATACATCATATGCATTTAAGAATTTGTCCCACTTCTTTTAATTTTTCTAGTTTGTAATTATTGGGAATTTGATACATGCATTCAATAAAAAAGGACAATATTAAACTGTTAAGCCAAGAGGAACATATACTGCACTTGATCTTATCCAAAAGACACAGAAGTAATGAAATATGTACTATATACTACCCATTTCTCCTCATGTTACATTCAACACACCCTGTCACAACTTCCTTCCCATTTTCTTTTTTTTTTCTTATTTTTTTTAAATAACTTACTAAGTCCTATTAATACTGCCTAAGTGTGCATGGGTGTGGAGTCATCTACTGGAGCATGGGAATCTTGTCTTTAGACATATCCTCACAAAGGGGTGACCTCCCCATCTACCAAATTCCAGTAGCTCCTCAGTAGGGGCTGGTGCCTGGAGAATATCTACCCATCTATGCTGGAATTTTGGCTGATTTTTAAAAGTATGTCCTTATGATCCTTTGTCATAATGTCTCCCTTTTGTCTCTGAATTTAATATTTTGGATTTCCTTTCTTTATTTTTTTGGTTAATTCAGCTAATGATTATCAGTTTTGCTTACTTTTTTCTGATATCCAGATTTTCATTTCATTGATTTTGTTGTTTGTTTGTTTGTTTTATTGATTTATTTTCTGATTTTAGTTATTTCCTTCTATCTACCAGTTTGTGGTAAGGGTTGTTCCTGTTTATCTGAGGTCTTGAGATGCATCATTAAGTTATTAAACCAGAGACTGAAACATGCACTACAAGAATTATCTGAGAAGGATGCCAGTAGCTCAGGGAGTAAGAACAACAATTGCCGAATGGGACTTCATGAAGTCAAAAAGCTTCTGAACAGCAGAGGAAATGAATATTCAAGTAAAAGACAACCTTTGAATGGGAGAAAATCTTTGCCACTTAAATAACTGACAGAGTAGTAATATCTAGAATATACAAAGAGCACCAAGAAAGCAAATGACCAATAAGAATTAGAATAAAGAACAGAACAGAGGGATCTAAAAGTAAGAAGTATCAATGCCTAATACACACTTTGTAAAATGCTCACCATTCTTAAACACCAGGAAAATGCAACCTAAAACTACTTTCATATTATATCTCACCCTGACCAGAATGGCTGTTATCAAACTTCAAGTGATAGCAGGTTCTTGTAGGTAAGGGAACCCTTATTCATGGGTAGCAGAAGTATAAACTGACATTCCCACTGTAGAGATCAGTGTGGAGGTCTTTCAATAAAATTAGAAATAGAATAACATGTGACCTAGCTATACCACTCTCAGACATATACCCAAAGGAGTCTGTGTCTTTTATAGACATACTTGGCCATTCACATTCATTGTTGCTCTACCCATGATAGCTAGGACATGGAAACAGCCAAGAGGTCAGTCAGTGATGAATGGAAAATGATATGCAGTGCATCTGCACAATAGATTTCTATTTAGTTGTTCAATAATAATAATAAATTATAAATAAATAAAATAATAAAAATTAAAGTAGTTTGGATGCCACTAGGAAAAATCATACTGACCTAGCAAATCCAAGCCCAGAGACACAAATACTGTTACCACTCATATGTGGATCTTACCTCCAAATGTTCATTTTACAGAGCTTAGAGAAGTCTTGGAACAAGAATATATCTATAGAAAGATGTTTTAAGAGTGGAGCACTAGTAAAACTTAAATGAAGGTAGAGAAAGGGGTATATTGGGGGTGAAACGTTCAGTCAGGTGTCAGGGTGGGAGATGGGGAGATGAGGACAGGGAAAGTTAACCAAAGTGAAGTATCTAGGAAATAACCATATGGAGATGAACTACTTTGTGAGCCAACTAAAAGATATAAGCTTAACAAGTAGTTAATGGGGGGATGTTCTGCATTGCTGGATAATACTTCTCTTAGAGATCATTGTTATAAAACAGAAATGCTATTCTTTATATTGGATAGCTCCTTATACATTGTTGGAGACACTGGGGAACCTCCAATCCTAATGCCATTGCTCCCCCTTTCCAAGGACAGCACACACCTTGGTTGCAAGATGTGAAGAAAAGCAAGTGAGAGTGGAGGTGGAAGCTTCTTTCCTACTGTCTAGCTTTCATAGTCCCAGAAGGTTTTATGCAGACTACTAGAGGAGATAAAACATCAACTGTGTTCCCCAGCTGTTAATCCTGTGAGCTGCAAACTACAGTGCCACCTGCCAAGCAAGATGTGTCTATTGGTACAATATTGGCATGACTGTTATGGGAGTAACCAACTGTTCTTGGATTGGATTTGAGCCCTGCTACATACAGGCATTACATACCTACTACTGTAAACTCAGCAAAATTGAAAGAAAGCAAACCACAATTCTCCTTGTATTGAAAAAATGGTGAATGCAGAGATTCATGGCTTCTCAAGATGCTTAGGAAAAATGACAGTTTAATGCTCATCCCTAAGTTGCACATTTATACCACCCCTTGTAAGGCGGAAGGAAAACTGAGAAAGAAGGGACAAAATGAATATGACAGCTAGAAGATAAGGAGGAGAAATAGGAAATGCTATCTTCAGAGCTTGGTACCACTATTGCAAATATGATTCCACAGTAGTTGTGATGCCCTATAATTACTTATACAAGACTGGGCATGTCAATAGCCAATTATGCATCAGAAAATGACTCATGAGGAACTAATCCTCCCATTTAAGCTGTTGTCAACTAATGGATAACCATGTCCTGTAAGTGGGTGATAAATAGTAAGGCCATCAGACTCCAGTGGACAATTCCAAACCCATGGCCACACTAGCCCATAGTACTCGACACTTGGGAAGCTAAGTCATAAGGATCCCAAGTTCAAGCCCTGCTTAACCAACTTAGTGAAACCCTATCTTAAATTTTTGCAAATGAGTGAGAATGTTGGAGGACATGGACTAGCACTGCACTTCTCTGCTTGCACAAAGCCCTGGGGTTTCATCCTCGGTATTGCTAAACAAATAAGAGAGGTGGGTGGTTAACAAAATATTCTTTAAAATCTCATGGCAAAGCAAGACAAATTAATATTTTAGCATTTCTGTTTTGCCTTTTTAATTTAGTATTAGGAAACATTTTAAATATATAAAAGTATGTAGTGAGAATTCTCTCTTATGCCTATTTCCTCCCTACGCAGCCTTTCACTGTGCCTGCTGCCAGTAGCTCAGGCAACCTTCCAGAGTGATTTTACACCTGACAGTGCAAACAAGTAGGGCATGGTCTCACTTGAATGTCTTTCATGTAGCAATGTATTCTGGGAGTTTCCTGGCTTCTACAAAGTGATGTGCCATTATGTAGCCATATTTCCACTATGGACACACGGGTATTTTCAGTCTTCTTATTATAAGCAGAGTTACAGTAATAAATACTCCCAGGCATATGCCACTTTGTACTTGTGCTTTTAGTATAAGTATCCCAATGCTCTAAGAAAGAAACCCATGCTTTGTTAATTTTATAGCAATATGCCCAAAATTTTCATTTAAATACTAAAACAAGTATATCATCAAACATTTAAAATTGGTTCTGCCCACATGATTATTCGAAAATGATATCTTGGTATAATTTTCACTTTCGTTTTATAATTCAAGACCAGGTTTTAGGTTTTTTTTTTTTTCATGACTAAGGATCATTTGTGTTTCTCTTTAGTGAACCTGGTAACTTTTGTACTGCCATGTTAGGTTTTTTCCCCCCTCATTTTTATTAATTCTTTTTTGTACTATATATTTTGGTCATATTTTATTAACTCCCTTCCCCCAACTTCTCCCACATCATCCCAGCTTCCTTCCAGCCCAACTTCGTGTTCTCTTTTTACATTTCTGCAAACCCATCAAGTACAGTTTGGGCTGTCCCCATACTGTCAGATGTACAGCCTTCCACTAGAGCTTCATCAGTCTGTCAGGGTCCCCACCTCTCCAAGGCTGACTCTCATCCCAGCATCCATCGAGGACCAACAGAAAATTAGCTGGAGATAGAACATGTGCCTCTTCATGCCGAGACCTTGTCTGACATGAGCCTGAAAGTCTCTGTGCCTGCTCTCATGGCTATAATGGGTTCTTATGTGCAACTGTTTTGTGTGTTCAGAAAACAGATTCCTTGTAATATTTTACCATCTCTGCCTCTTACAGGCTTTCCACTCCCTCTCCCACACTGATCCCCAAGCCTTGGGAGGATGGTGTATATTATAGATGTCCCACTTAGGGCTGAGCATTCCAGTCCCTTCTGTGCCCTGTGACCAGTGTGGGTCACTGTGTTAATAACCATCTACTGAAAATACAGGCTTCTCTGTGAGGCTGAGATATTCATTAATATAGGATTTTGTTGAATGCTATGTCCAATTAGCTGAATAAAAGTGGTAGGTTCCCTCCCAGGGCCATTAACCTATCCAGCCACAGAATTTTTTTCCCCATTAATGATGCCAGGTATGGGTTTCAACTTGTGTACTGTGGCTTAAATCTGGTCAGAAGGGGATTAGTTACCCCCACTATGTTTGTGGCTTTGTGTCAACTCCACACAAGCTAGATTCATCAGAGAGGAATGAGCCTCAATTAAGAAATACCTCTATGAGATCCAGCTAAAGGCATTTTCTCAATTAGTCACCAGCCCATTTTAGCAGGCCCCCCTGGGATGGTGGTCCTGGGTTCTGTAAGAAAGCAGGCTGAGCAAGCCATGTGAGGCAAGCCAGTGAGCAGCCCCCCTCCATGGCCTCTGCATCAGCCCCTGACTTCAAGGTTCCTGCCTTGTTTGAGTTCCTGTCCTGACTTCTTTTAGTGATGAACAACACTGTGGAAGTGTAAGCCGAATAAACCCTTCCCTCCCCAACTTGCTCCTGCTCCAGATAATCTTAGAGAGAGTCTAACAGGAACATTGTTCTCTGAGTTCCTTGTGTTTTAAACTGTCTATGTCCCCCATACTTGAAGAACAGCTAAGACCTCAAACTCTTCTGAATTCTTTCTCTCCTTGTGTATGTGACAGATGAGGCTCCACTGCCTTCTATTGGGGGTTTGGCTGCTTGTCATAAAGTGTGCACAGCAGAAAACTCAGAATTCTGATCACTTCAAAGTGTGCATTTCAGTGGCATTTGATATAGTTATACTGTGAGACTACTACAGCCTTCCAGTACTTTATTGTCACCTTAACCTGAAACTTAGATGAGCACACAGCTCCCAATCCTCCTTCCTCCAGCCCTGATATTCAGTTTGTATGTATGTATGTATGTATGTATGTATGTATGTATGTATGTATGTGTATGTATGTATGTGTGTGTGAATGTATATATGTGTGTGTGCGTGTGTGTGTGCATGTATGTATGTGTATGTGTGTGTGTGAGATGATTCTAAGTCCCTCATTTAAACAGAATCTTAAGTTATTTGTCCTTCTGTATCTGGTCTGTGTCTGCTCATTTCCCTTAGCATAAATGTCCTCCTACATGTTGAAGTTTCTATTAGAATTTCACCTTTAGGTAACTCAGTCTATTGTGTTCATGTAACCTTTTTGTTTATAGCCATTCATGCTTCGAAGACAGAGTAGAGTTTCATTAGAATTTATTACCTATGAAATCATGTCATCTACAAATAAGAAATTTTCTTTTTCCCTCTCTGTTTTGTTTTTTCTATGGTTCAGGAATTATTCTCACTTCATCAGTTTGTTGGAAATTTTGAGAATTGATAATAGCTTTTTATTTTAATTAATTATTTCATTTTTAAGATTCTAATATAATTATATTATTTTTCTCTCCCTTTTCCTCCCTCCAAACTTTCCCATATCTCCTCACCCATACTCTCACATTTATGGCATATTTTTCTTTAAGTGTTATATAATACACATACACACCCATATATGTGTGTTATATATGTATATAATATTATATATAATATATTAAACATTTATACACATGTATATATATAAATATATAAATGACTGTGAGTGTGTATGTTTGTATTAAGATAATAGCCTTCTAATTGCTTGATGGAATTTGATGGTGAAGCACTCTGGTTTGGAAAGGTTTTGTTTTTGTTTGAGTTTGTCACAGTTCTTTGATTATTGACACCATCTTCATATTTATTGCTGGCCTGATCAGACTTTCTATTTCTTGACATTTGATATCAGTAGATTTTGTTCCTAAAAAGTTATCTGTTGAGAGTGAGATATATAGTCTTCCCCAGGGAAAAGCACACCAAAAAAAAAAAAAAGCACACAGTCAACTGACTGTCCAATACCAAATAGTCAGCCCTGAAAACATACATACAGTATCATTACACATACTGAAGAGTTTATATCTAGGAATATATCTGCATGTACATGTGTGTATGTACATGCCTAAACAATTAACAAAAAGAGGTCAAGAATTTGAAAGAGAGAAAGGAAAGTTACATAAGAGGATTTGGAAGGAGGAAAGAAGGGAAATATGCAATTATACTTAAATTTCAAAAATAAAAAAAAATTTAAACTTAAAAAATAAAGATAAACTAGAGGAGATCAAATAGAAGTTAACTTTTATCCACTTATAGTTTGTAATAAAACCTCCAATAATCACTTTCACTATTCTAGAATTGGTTTTAGTATCCTCTTTTTGTATAATTTTAATAATTTGAAAATCATCTTTTTTCTTTTAATGGGTCTCAACTTTGTTGATGTTTTTTCCCAGTTTGTTTGGTTTTTAGCTTTTTTTGTTTTGTTTTGTTTGCTTTCTTTTCTTTTTCTTTTAGATCAGTGGTTCTCAACCTTCCTAATGCTAATGCTGGACCCTTTAATACAGCTCTTCATGTTATGGTGACCCCCAACCATAAAATTATTTTCATTGCTACTTAGCTGTAATTTTGTTGCTGTTATGAATCATAATGTAAATATCTGATATGCAGTATATCTGATATGCCACCTCTATGAGAGGGTTGTTTGATCCCCAAGGGAGTCTTGACCTACAGATAGAGAACCAGTGTTTTAGACAATCCAGCTTTTGATTTTACCTCTTCCCCCTCTCTCTCCCCCCCCCCCTCCCCCTCTCCCTCCTCCCTCCACTCCCCCCTCCCTCTCTCCTCCCCTCCTCCTCTCCCTCTCCCTTTCATTTATCTTTGCTTCTTTTTCCCCCCTCTCTATTTTCTTTTTCTGATTTCTTCTAATCTTCCTTTCCTGGGGGTTCTTTACATGTAAACCCTGGATGTTGTTTGGGATGTGCTGTATTCTGTAGTACTGGTATTCCAGCTATTGCACTTTGTTGTTTATTTATTTATAAATAAACAAAAAATTATTTAAACATCTATGAGCATTTTCTCATCTCCCCTGTGATTTCCGCTTTGGCCTGCTCATCCTTTGATAGTGTACTCTTGGGTTTCATTATTCTGGGAATATTTTAGTGTTCCTATTCCAATTAAATCCAATCATGGTCAGATAAATATTTTATGTTATATCTACTTCATTAAACCTATTGAAACTGAATTTTTACCTAATCAATGGTATATCTTGGTGAATATTTCATGCACAATTGAGAAAATGTGTGTGTTGTTCCTGGGTAATTTATGTATCTGTCTGTTAGGTTTACTGCTTCATTGTGGTTTTTCATCCCTCTATACCCCTACTTTTCCTTAATCCTTTACTCAATGTGGGTACTAAAGTCTTCAGCTATTATTTTAGAATATTCTATTTATCCTCTCCATTCTATATAGTTTTTCTATTATGTGTTTTAGGATATTTTACTGTGTTAATATGCATAGTTTTTTGTCTTGTTTATTGAAACTTTTAAAACATATTATCTTTCTTTTTCTCTTGAAAACTTTTGAAATTTATAATGTATTTTGTCTGATAATGACTTATTCAAAGTTATTATTGTGGGGTGAAACACCATGACCAAAAACAACTTCGGGAGGAAATGGTTTATTTGGCTTATATATCCTGAATCACAGATTGTTGAGGGAAGTCAGGACAGGAACTCAACCCAGGCAGGAACCTGGAGGCAGGAGCTGATCCAGAGGCCATGGAGGGGTGCTGCTTACTGGCTTGCTCAGCCTGATTTCTTATAGAACCCAGGACCACCTGTCCAGGGATGGTCCCACTCACACTGGCCTGGACTGTCCTCTATCAATCACTACTTAAGAAAATGCCCTACAGAGTTGTGTACAGCCCAATTTTATGGAAGATTTTTCTCAATTGAGGTTCCCTCCTCTCAAATTACTCTAGTTTTTGTGAGGTTGACATAAAACTAGCCAGCATAGATAATAAAAATGCTACTCCACTCTCTTTTTTATACTTTTTGAGTAGAACAGTTTTTTCTGACCTTTAACTTTCAATTTGTTTGTCTTTGAATCTAAAATTAGTCACTTAAAATCTCATTTTATACTTGGATCCTGTTTTCAGATCATTTTCCCAATCTTTGCCTTTGTGTGTACAAGTGTGTGTGTACACACTTGTGTGTGCACATGCATGTGTGTGTGTACCTATGTGTACCCAGGTGTGTACTGAGGACTGAATCCAGGACCTATGCTAGATATTACACAGCACTGAGCTATAGCCCAAGCCCTCTTCTCTCTTCTTTATTTTTAGATAAGTTATTGCTAAGTTCCCAGGCTATACCTGAGTTTGCAATCCTCCTACCTTAGTCTCTGAAGTAGCTGAGATTACAAGTTTCTTCCACTTTGGTCCTTTAAATGGGGAATATAATGTATTTGTATTTCAAGTAATTACTAATGGGGAACAATGTACTTCTGTCATTTCATTATTTGCTTAAATCATTTGCAGAATTTCTATTCCTCATTCCTGGCATTATAGTATTTTGTATTTTTTATTGTAAAATGTTTAAATTCCTTTGTAATTTATCTTGGTTATATTCTATAACTATTTTCTTCGTGATTACCATGGGGATTATACTTAACCTCCTACAACATTACAACAAACTATAACTACAGCAAACATTACAACATACATTAGTTTGGATTTATATTGGCAAAATTTCAGCAGTAGGCAGAAATTCTACTCTTGTATAATCTTATCCTTACAACTTTCATTGGTATCACAAATTACATTATCTGTATTATTTATTTTAAAACATAGATAGTAGTTATTTTATGCATTACTCTTGAATCAGGAAGACTTTAAGAAGTGGAGATGCAAATGAAGATTACAATACTATTATTTTTATATTTGTTTGGCTTTGTCTTTCTAAGAGAACTGTGTATTTTAATATATCTTCAAATTCCTGTCCAGCATCTTCTCATTCAACTTGGAAGAATCTCTTTAACATTTTTGCTTGAGCAGATCTAAGAGTAAAGAGTCCCCTCAGCTTTTGTTTGTCTGTGATATACTTAATTGCTCCTAAATATCTGAAAGATGACTTCACCTTATGTCCTCAGTTAAGTTATGTGTGTTTCTTTCCTCTCTGTTAAAACAATTTTAACTTAAAATTTTTTCATACAATGTAACGTGATGATATTACCCCTCCTCCAGCTCCTCCCTACCTCCTTATCCATGCCACCCACATTTTCTCCCTCTCCTATTCCTCTCTCCCTCTCCATCTCTATCTCTCTCCAAAAATAAAATAAAACAAATAAAAACCAATACAACAACAAAAGAAATGCCAAAATGAAACAAACAACATCAACAAAGGCCCACCAAAACCAAGACTCCATGGAGTTTGTTCTGTGTTGGCTAAGCACTCCTGAGCATGGTGTCTGTCCTGGAATATGACCCATATACCCACTAGCACTCAATTAGAGAAAACTGATTTTTCCTTTGCTAGTGGTACAGTTTGCTAATACCTTCTTGGTTATGGGTGGGACCCTGTGTGTTTCTACTTCTCCCTTTCTCTGATAAGACCCCATGCACTCTTCAATAGTCTCTGTAAGTTCATATGTATGTAATTCATATGTGACTTCATATGTATATCCCAGTACGTGTCTGATCCACAATTTCCTTGGAGTCACTTTCCACAATTACAATCCTTCTGCCTCCTCTCCTGCATAGGTTCCTGAGCTCTGGGAGGAAGAGTTTGATAAAGGCATTTAGGACTTGGTGCTTCAAAGTCTGTCACTCTCTAAACACCATCCAATTGGGGGTCCTTGTGTTCATTCCCCAATACTGCAAGAAGCTTCTCAGGTGATGGCTGAATGATGCAGGGATCTATGGGTGTAGGAGTTTATCAGCAGGAGTCATTTTACTGCTATGTTCCTTTCCTCATTTCCTCCCTGGATTTCTGCTTAGGACTACTTTGATCATTTTGAGCACCCCCACTCATGACCAGTTCAGCAGGATGAGAGGAAGATCCCTTTTCCTTAATGATGAGTATGTTCTAAGGAGAGTAGCAGACCCACGTGTCCTCCACACATCTTCCTGAAGCACTGGACACTCTGGTGGTTGAGAAAAGTAGCTCCTTCCTTCTTTTAAAAAAACAATAGTTACAGTGAGAGGTACCTGGGAAAGCAGTACTGCTACAAACCACAGAGTTTGGGAGGGGGAAGTTCATGGACTTCTGTCGGCAGCAAAGACAGAGTTTGGGAGGGGGAAGTTCATGGACTTCTGTCGGCAGCAAAGACAGATTTCGGAGGATGGTGTTTAAGCTGGGCCCTATACAATGAGTGACATTTCAATAAATCTGAATAAATCCCTAGTGGGGGAGGTTGGTTGTCAGAAGCTCCGTATCCAAGCAGAATTGACTTTTTCAGAGTGGCTGCTGCTCCAGAGTGAGGGCAACGGCAACAGGGGTCAGAGAAAGTGGCCTGAGGGTCAGGCAAGGTGTGAGATTTGGGACTCCACACAGAGTTCTACATCCTGCCATTGGTGAGAAAGTTTAAGAATCACTTTATTTCAGCATGCAGCTTGTCTGCTTACCATTTTATTTTCATTTTAAAGGAATGATTCTGTTGTGTTTATGCAGGTTGCAGAGGGGGTATGGAAGATTCTGAAGGGGGAGGCCATGTCAGGCCATTGTGGGTGTCAGTCACATAGGATGCTAACAGCTAGAATGAATGAGATGTTGACTTTTACCTGACCCTGAAAAACCATAAAATAGCAAAGGTTAAAACATCCATCTACCCTTTGTGTCCTGGGAATTAGCTAACTGTAAGAAGTCTCCACTATGGAAATCAGTCTGGCCATATCTTAGAAAACTTGGAATAGCTCTACCTCAAGACCCAATCATACCACTTCTGGATATTCACCCAAACGATTCCTCACCAAACCACAAGGACATATCCTCATCTATGTTCATAGCAGCCTTATTTGTAATAGCCAGACATTGGAAACAACCCAGATATCCTTCAACTGAGGAATGGATTAAAAAAAAAAAAAACAAACCTGTGGTACATCTACACAATGGAATACTACTCATCTATCAGAAACAATGAAATCATGCAATTTGCAGCCAAATGGATGGAACTAGAGAAGCTCATCCTGAGTGATCTAACCCAGACTCAGAAGGATGCACATGGCATCTATTCATTCATAATCGGATTTTAGCCATATAGTACAGGATAACTATACTACAGCCAACACACCAAAGGGAACAGGAACATAGACTTTGTCACCTGTCAGTGAGACACTTTTCCCTAGTGGGGCTGCCTTGTAGGCCCCCAGTGTGTGAGGAGGCTCTTGGCCTTCATATGACTGCTGAGCTAGGGCAGGGGACTTATATGTAGGGACACTCCACACCAGAGGAGTAGGATGGAAGGGACAGGGGGTAGAGGGTGGGAGGATGGAACTAGGAGGGGTGGAAAGAGGACACTGTGATGGAGATGTAACCTGAAGTAATAAATAAACATAAAAAAAAAGTCCCAACCCTGTGTGACTTACAGAAGACTCCATAGCTGGAATGCCTGGATAGGCAGACATGGCCTCCCAGATACCTATTCACTCTCCATAAGTGATTACATCAGCTGTTTCATCCAACAGGAACAAGATGCTTGTCACGCAGCCTCTGTGTCCATCCATCTCCTTCCCCGGGGACTCTTAACCTGTGGATTAGCCTCAGCTGAGTTAGCAAAGAGCCTCTCAGTAAGGACTCTAAGAAAACAGGCTAGCCCCAGGGGAAAGCACACTGAGCCACAGAGACAGTGCTCTTCTTTTCCACTCTGCTCTTTCTGGCCATCTGAGCACTTCTCCAGCCTTGCTGGGAGACTCTCCCCTCCCCACCCCACCTTGCAATAATGTTGTCTAGCAAAGTCTTTCCTTCAGTGGTTTTCATTTGACAGAACCAATAATTTAGGACACAGCATCACTGAAACCTGGTCACTTGATGGAATAAGAATTTGGGGCTGAGAAGGGAGGGAAGAGTCAAGCTGGGCTGAGAATTGAACCCTGGGCAGCCAGCTGAGCAAGAGGCACATCATCTTCACTCTGTGGCTGTTTCCTGCTACAGTTTTATATGGTTTGCCTTTCCCTTTAAGGAATGGCTCATTCCTCTCTGTGGTCCTATACATAATGATGCCTCCAGCTGAATTCTCCTATCAATCTGCAAATGCCATAAATTCACAAACATCGGAGTCAATGAATTTTTTATTATTTATTTTATGTTTGAGATTCCAATATAATTACATTATGTCCCCCTTCCCTTTCCTCCCTCCAAATGCCCCCATATACCTCACCTGGCTCTCGGTGAAATTCGTGGCCTCTTTTTTCTGTCATTAGTTGTTACATACATGTATGCACATGTATGCACAGGCGTATTTGTAAATATAGCAGCCTACTTGGTCTGTGTACTGTTACTGGCATGTCTGTTTCCTTCCGCAAATATCTAGGTATTTGGAATCTAGATGGTTCCCCACTTCTACCCGCTGGGTTAAGATATCACCACCACCTCTTCTACTCATCAGTTTACTTTCTGGTGCTTTCTGGGTTCTGAGTCATTGGTCATGAAATGCTTACAAGCTTCTTACCGTCTTCAGTGACCTTTGTCACCTGCACTTTTGTCAGCTCCCCTCTAACAACGTGTCAAAGCTGGTCCTCTCTCCCAAATCAATCCTTGCTATTGATAAAAGTCCCTTGTCCCCTTATCATAAAAATGGAAAAATCCAAACTGACTATAAGAGTTATATGTCGCCTCTAAAATCATCAATCTTGTTCTGGTAGAGAACAGGAAAGTGGTTACCAAGGTCTGGGAAGGGCAAGGCTGAGAAGGAGGAGAGGTGGGCCACAGCAGGCTATGCTGTCTGCTGTGGAAGGTTTCAGCATAGCTGGAAGAGGGGCCTGGAGAAGCTCTCATCTCTAAGAAAGGGTAAATATTAAGTGAAGGGTGTGTCCGTCACCCTGATTCGAACATTTCATAAGGTATACATGTAACCAAACTTCACATTGTATAGCAAATATGTCTGCAGTTACTTTGCCAATTTGAATATTATAAGCAATCGAACCCCATGGACCCTCCCCTAGTCTCCCTGCGGCCTTTGAATCATGCTTTCTTGTTCCTTTGTGACTTCATTCATGTTCCTGCAGTTGCCCTGACAGCTCTAAGATCTGTCTTCTTAGTCTCCCCCTCAGTTCACTTTGTACAGTCGGTGCCTCCAGTAGAGTGAGGGGCATCCTCAGTGACACGTGAGATGATTGTTCAGATGCCCGTAAAACATGTGAAGCAAGGTACATGTACATTACAATGACTCAACATGTGTTCTCTCTGCCATAAACATAGCTGAATTCTGAATTTCTATTTTTCTTATTTTAACAAATGAAACTTTCACGTTTAAAAAGTGTTATAATTTTAATCTTGATTTGGAATGTTACCCAAAGGCCCATATGGTCCAGTTTCATCCCTAGCCCATCATGCTATTGGGAAGTTATGGGCCATTCAGGTAGATGACACATAATGAAAGGAGATTGGCCATTAAGGCCCCTTGAAGGGAATACCATAGTCTGATTGCCATAGCCCTTCCTTTTTCTGCTTTTTTTGTTGCTACATGTAGCACTTTCCCATACCCTATGAATCCAGAGGCCCGGTTGCAATGGAGACAAATAATTTTGTATGAAATTATGCAATTTGCAGCCAAATAGATGGAACTAGAAAAGCTCATCCTGAGTGAGCTAACCCAAACTCAGAAGGATGCACATGGCATCTATTCACTTATAGTCAGATTTTAGCTATATAGTACAGGATATCTGTACTACAACCAACGCACCAAAGAGAACAGGAACATAAACTTTTTTTCCTGTCAATGAGACACCTTGCCCTAGTGGTGCTGCCTTGTAGGCACCCAGTGTATGAGGAGGCTCTTGGCCCTCATATGACTGCTGAACTGGGGTGGGGGACTGATATGTAGGGACACTCCACTCCAGAGGAGTGGGATGGAAGGGATGGGGGTAGAGGGTGGGAGGGCAGGACTGGGAAGGGTTGAAAGAGGACACTATGATGGAGATGTAACCTGAAGCAATAAATAAATAAATTTAAAAAAAAGAGAACTTCTGAAATCATAAAGTAAAATAAATGTTTCTTCATTTTAGAGTTGAGTATTTCAGCTATATTATCACAGTGAGTGAAATATGACTAGCACAACAGGCTATCTTGTAAATAACTTCAAAAATAATCTCTCTGTGATGTACTCAATTAATTCTAAAACATGCACAGGCTTTAGTCCTTCCTACCCTCAGGAGTAAAGCCGAAACAGGCATCAGTGTACAGTAGGACACATATGATAAGAACTTTTGCTGTAATCAAATTCAGGGGCCACTGCTATGCCCTTTTTCAAGCCCTTGATTGTGTCTTTCCCTTTTTAAGGCCTGCTTGGCGTGGTTGCATCTTTACAAGGCACACATAGTGGCTTTTGGACCCTTGCATCAAACCGACTCCCTGTCTGGGTGCATGTATCTGTGCTAGCTGTTCTCTGGGCTTACTGTTCCCATCTACTTTGTACATTAAGCCTTTGGAGAGCATGAGGTTCCTGGAAGTGCTCTCGTGCTACATTGGTAAAATTTGAGTAACTGAGAATCAGGGATATGGAGACTTGTCTTGGTTGGGATAAATTATAGCTGAATACTTATAGAATGTATATAAAGGTATATAAATATGTGGTTCCTAAATGTGAAACACAACATTATGGATTTTTGTGAAGATAAGAAAGTTAACTATTTCAGGGCTAATCCACAACACATAACTGGCACTGATGACATATCAAAGGGTAGACTGACTCCTGCTGAAGACAAATTCAGCTACCATTCCTAGACATGCTTAGGCAAAGCATTATATTAATGTGCTTTCTGCTGCTGTAACAAAATGCGCGATAGGAAAGGTTGGTCTGAGGGTAAGACAAGCACTAAAGAACTTGCGAGTGAGGAGCCCTGTGTTCAGTCCTCAGCATATGGGGGTGGGGTGGGGGATTTACTTTAGTTTGGAGTTCTGGAAACTCTGGTCCATAATCAACTGATCACTTTGGGCCTATGGATCATGATGTGGAAGTTGATAGAAAAACATGTTGACCTTTTTTGTAACTGGGAAAGGATGATGGGGATCCAGGTCCTGATGTTACCTCCAAATATATAAAATGACATGACTACCTCCAACCAGGCCCTCACTCCTAAGAGTTTTACCACTTTCTAATAGCTCCTCAGGCTAGCATTTAAACTTTAGCATTTGTGCTAGTTGGAAAATAATGAAGATCCAAACCACACCAATGGTGCAGGGGGATGTACTCTTGACAGAGGTAGTTGGCCCATTTCCGAATGGGATCGTACACCCCAGGAATGCCCGGGTGTGATCTTCCCAAGACAGAATGGGATGCTCCCATCTGTCTGATGCTGCCTCTGCTACCTACTAATTTTGTAATCCTGGGCAGCTCACCTACCTGTTTGCCTCCAAAGCTTTCTCCATAATGGAACTGACAGTTTTAACAAGTTAATATTTTTGGGAAAATGGCCTAGAAGACAGGTGCATAGTACTGTGTGGTTATTCCTCAAATATAAACAGGAAGATATTCTCTAAGTTACCCAAGAGATACCACACATCTTTCTTGAGTACATCTTTTCTGTATACTTAGATGTTAGCAAGACCCTGAAGATACAAAAGTAAAAAAAAAAATCAAAAGCAAAAACAAGAGGAAGTCACCCTCAGTGCAGCTCACAGCTGGATCACAGACAATGAGCAGATCTCCAGCAGGCAGCCCAGAGAGGGGCACCCATGACAGGGTGCCTGAGACCTGACTTCCTGCTGCATTGAGAACCCTCTAGAAAGAGCACCAAGGAGGTGCCGTCAACATCCAGTCCAAGAGGGAAAAGAGATCTGGCCAAAGAGATAAGCTGGCCCAGCATCCTCTGCTACTGCAGGCTAAGTCTGTGATGATTTGAGTCAGGGAGAAGACTCCCTCCAGCTCCTAATTCATTCATTCATTCATTCATCCAACCCTGCTAGCATGCTAGTCTATTACTTCTGAAGACTAAAGTATACAAATATGTTTTAACTTCACCCATTAAGAATTTTATTCACTTAGAATGATATGTAAGTTTTCCAAATTATTACAAATTATATTTTATGCTGTCTAAAAAGAACTACTGAAGACTAAATACAGCACCTATTTACATTGTGTTCTTATAGTAAATGACTAATTACAATTTCATTTTTCATTAGTTTTACCACCTAAACTGAAATAATCAATGGGATCAAGTAGTATTTGTTATCATGTTATAATATCATAAATTAGAGTATTCTCTTAATAATATTGCTTTATTTTCAGGCAGCAAAACTCACTTGCTGTAAATTAACACCAAATTGTGATTGGGCCCAACCCTAAAACAATACAAAGCAAAACAATTTAACTTGCTTTAAACAGCTTGTTGAAGTTTAGTTTAAAAATAGAAGTTCTTTCACTACTCACAGTACAGGCATATTCTTTCAAGTTCTGTGATTTTGAGGATGCTTGTGTGTTGTTTAATATATAGAGGGACGGTGTTCTGAGCCTGGTTTCCCTAGGCAGAGATTTATTCCCATTGTATCTGGAAAATCTACTCCATTGAAAAGGTATGATGTCTTTTGAATTACTTGAATGGAAACATGTATGTCTCTGTGGAGATTCTCATGTGCAAGTAATGTTGTGTGGGAAGAAAATGGGTTCACATGCTTCTTGCCTCATATACCTTGACATAAGCCCAGGAAATAGAATATGCCTCGGGACTAGTGTCGGCTGCCCAGAACCTTAGGACACAGTTGACTGCCCACAACTCTCATTTTACTGTCAATACCACATGCACTTCTACATCCTTTGTCCCTAGAGTGATCTTTCCAGAGTCTAAATCCTAAGAGTTCCCCATGTGTGAAGCTCTACAGCGCTACCCATGAGACTGAGGATGTGCTCACACTCACAGTGCTTAGTGTGCTCTGGAGACTCCATGGTCTGCACCCACCTGCCTTCCAGTCTCATGTTTCATACTTTCTGGGTTTCCCATCCTTTTCTCAGATATACCACTGGCTCCCATAGCTATGCATGGAGGCGTTTGTCTGCTCCTGATGTGCCAAGTCTCATCTATGATCCAGCTCAAGGATCCTATTCTTCCGAAAGCATTGTCTCTTTTCAGAGTTTATTACATGATTCCACCTTTGCATCTGTTACTTTGCCACAACTAACCCTTTCATCCTACGTTTTCTACTGGGACATGAGCTCATAACCACAAAAATGAGCCTGTCCTTTGTACTTCAAGTACCTGTCAGGGCACCGGATGGACAGATGCATTGTCAAAACCTAGTGTGCAGGGCTGATCAATAGAGGGTCCTGTTTCTCTGCTCTTGTCAAAGGTAATGTGTGAAGAGTGTTACATAAGGTCTTAGGGGGCTCTAGTACAGATAAAAATGCTGGTTGTCAGGTGATGACATTGTTGTGTGACTTATGGAGACCCATTTAAATTCATCTAACAGAACTGTATATCTCAATAACAAAGCCCTATAGATATAGAGAGACATGTAAAATACAGACTCTGTTCTGAAGAACCTTGGTGTCTATCCACTCACCTGTTTAATGCGTATCCATTAATTCTCTGCTGTGTGCAAGGCATTAGGCTAGGAAAGGATGCTGTGTAGTAGGTCTATAAATAAACAAGCATATTTTTAACTACATCTGTGACAAAGGCAATGATGAAAATGCACAGGTGTAGGAGGGAATTAACAGCCCTATGTGAGGGTGGGAGGTACCTGGAGTCAGGAAAACCCAACTCTAGGATAGGCCACTTCTAGAAAAGAGGGAAGAACACCCAAAAGAATCTTGGCTGCTTTTCTAGTGTCATGACAGAACACTATGACCAAGAAAACTTACAAAAATAAGTGTCTAATTGGGTTCTAGAGGCCTAGAGACTATGGTCATCATGACAGGAAGCATGGCAGCGGGCAGGAAGCCATAGGACTGGAGCAGTAGCTGAGCGCTCACATCTTGACCCACAAACATAGGCAGAGCGAGTTAACTGGGAATCACACAAGTCTTTTGGGTACTCAAAGCTCATCCCGTCCCCAGGAACACACTTCCTCCAACAGGGCCACACCCCCTAATCCTTCCCAAACATTTCAACCAACTGGGGACCAAGTATTCAAATATATGAACCTGCTGTTGTGGATCTTCTTATGTAAGCCACCACAAGGAGGAAACAACTAATCAGAGAGCAGACTGCATGCATGCATGAATGGAGAGAATCTCCTACTGTGGCTAGGGATGAAGAGGCCCAGGAGGAGGGCAGAGAGGTAGAGACATAGATGAGGAAATGCAGAGAGAGAAAAATGATGTTTATCTAAACTTAGGTGCAGTATGCTCTGTATGGCTGTCATGCAATCTTTGCATATGCAACTCATTACTACTGCCACATCCAGGCTCCCTTGCTGAACACTGGAACAATCTAAGCAGAACAAAGCCACCCAAACCTGAAGCATAGGAGTCAAGCTATCTGCTGAGCTTCCAGCATCCAGAATTCGCCCTAAGTCCCTGTGTGTAGACTTGTGCTTGTCTTTGCAGCCAAAAACGAGACATTTGCAGAGGAGGAAGTTAAGGAGTCACAGAAATTAAGCCACGAGCCCAGGGTCACATAGCTTGACTCTGATCAATGAAACTGGAACTTGGGTCTCCATGGCACAGGATCTCATGTTTTCTCAGTTCACATGACTGTGCTTTGGGCAGAATGGAAATCCTCACGGCAGAAACATGCACTATTACAAAAAAAAGTACTTTGTGCTTCTTTATTCCAGATAAGAAAACACAAAGAAGTCAGAACGTTCCTAAAGATGGCGTGAGACAATACTAAGAGGCACACTACTCCTGGGTGTTATGTTGTTGTGAAATCTCTCTGTCTGGTTAAGACAAAGGGATCTGTCCTGGGTTGCTCATATCTCTGCCTTAGCTTATTCTCATTTAATATGTATGATCTATTGCTATCCATGTTCTTGATGGTTCAGTGGTTGGAGCGGATGAACTTTTAGAACTTTCTCTTCTAAAAGTAGACATTGCCTCCTGTTCCCTACTGGCCCAACACTACTGTCTTTAGACTATATTCTTGACCCCTGCAGAATCCACATGAAGATCAAGAATCCTGAAAGGCCTGTCATCCTGGCTCTTTTCTAGTTCCACACTTCCTTCTCGTCACCTCTCCCCCGGGACTCACACAGAAGCACCTCCATTGCTCTCCCTGGGAGGACAGAGGGAGTAAATAATAGTAAGGACAGTGGTGGGAACCTTGCCTGAGACATTGGAACACATCAGCATGTGCATTGTCAGAATTAAAATATAAAGTGATTGTAACCCACCTTGATAACCAATGATCCAGCCCTCTGTGCCACTTACAAAAGCCACAATGCATCAGAGTGATTTTTAAAACGTGTGCACATACCTACATATCTGCACATCCACAGGATTTGTGCTGAAGCTCATTGCTGTAGATGAAGGTGCCTGAGGGTTGTGTTCAGCAAGCTAACCATTACTCTCTGATCTGTAGAGAGAGTGGACCAAACGAATAAGCAGTATAAGCAAGAGCACTTTGAAAACACTTTGAAGAAGCTAGTTCTTTGATTTTAACCTCAAATGCTGAGCTAAGCTAATTTGCCTTCTGTATGAAGGTGCCACAGTCATTGGGAGCTGTGGCCCCTCCTGCAATTTTGGCTTGTCTTTTATTGCCTTTTCTGTTAGTGCACACCTTAACATTCTATTTGTGTTTTCATTACTTTAAGATAATTTCTGTGAGTGTTGAAATTCAGCTGTTTGTGCCATGCAAGGATGTCCTTCAAGGATGGATTCTGCTGATGCTGCAGCTTAACACACCACACCGCTGCCCAGTGCCATGACTTGGTACCATTTGCAGTGCCCCTACTGAACTCTCTGACATTTGAGGCAGATCCTGATTAGGGATCTGACAAGCGTCACAAAACTTCATGCCTTGGCTTTGCTCAGAAGCAACAATCGTTATTTCTAATAGCCCTCAGATTCTAATGGTTTAATATGATAGTGTTTGATTGTTTGCTGTAATATTCATTGGCTATGTCCCTGGGTCAGAGTAAAATTTATAAGTAATGGAAAATTTTCCTCTGTTTTTTTTTTAAGCAAAAAAAAAGTCTTAAAATGAAACTGAATGCAAATCTAACAAGCAGTCTCTTGCCAGAGAAAGTAATGGTGTAATGGGTTGAATGGCCTACTTTATTGGTTCTCATTGCTAAATCTCAAATCCTTCTCTGGGGGGGAAATTCTTCAGAAGTTCTGCTTCTCACCTTTCCACTAACCTACTTTTTAGGATTTTTTTGTTTGCTTTATAACTCTTACTAAAAGCTAATCTGAGTGAGGGAGATGTCGGGAAAGAGAGAAGAGGGTGTCATTTATCAAGGCACTGCTGAAAACAGGGAGAGAGAGTGAACTGATGCCCAGGTCATGCTTGGGAATCTCACTAATCTGTGCTGCCCATTGTGGGTGAACACTGAAGACAGACAGACAGCTCCTACATCCCCTTGGGGCTAGTTTCTGATGCCTTCTCATGCTCTGGAGCAAGCGTGGGGGACAGCACTATGCTAATGTGTTAGGATTAACATGGATTTGTTCATTCTTACATTTTCTCTGCTTTCAAAAATAAAGCTCTGTCTGCTCTCTCACTTCCTCTTCATAGCACATTTTCCACTCTCCCAGGGAAGTCAAGGGAGGCAGGAAGAAGAGGAAAACTGGATTCCGAAGTTTTCTCTACCCAGAGCCTCTTGAAGCAGAGAGGCAGCTGTTCTCCCAGAACCCTCAGGAGGCTTGCTCCCCTGGAGCCTGAGTCAGACTGCCCAGTGCCCTGACAGCAGGAGAGATCTGTCTGCCTTCATCTGGGCTTTGAAGGAAGCACAGACAAAAGAATCTGGTGGAGGTAACTGTTGCTCAGCATCTTTGGCTGCCTTGGCTGTGGGCACAAAAGCTCAGAGCTACAGTGTACCCTTCCAGGCTCAACAGCATCTCTCAAACGGACTCCATGCACGCTAGCCTGACCATGATTCCTGTGAATTTTCTCCTCTTCGGGCCTCCTCCCCCACGTACTCATCTCTCTGCTTCTCACACTTTACCCCAGTTCTTCCTGGTCCTGTATCCTCTGAAACACCACTCCAGCCAGCTCACACCTGAAGATTTTTTATCTCCTGGAAAGGTGAAGAATTCCCTTGGCTTCCAGCTCTACACCAAGTGTTCCCTGTTTGCTAACAGCATTCCTGTAATATAAATGCTTAATTCTACAATAAAAACAATACTGACATGACACTGAGGCACACATACCTGTAGCCAGGAATCCTGTTTCTGAATCCCAACCCTGCTGCCTCCTAGAGGATTTCTTGGGCAAACTCTCTTCTTTTTCTGTGCCCCTCTGTTTTCCTTGAAAATGCTTCCCATGGCCTCTGATGCACAGCAAATGCCAACTGAGGGCTGACTGTTTGGTATGAGTCCCCTTGGCCAAACACCAAATATGGGCAAAACGCTTGATTGCCATCGTAGGGAACAGCAGCAGAGTGTCCTTCCTGACTTTCTAACCCATTCTTCCCCTATCTGGCCTCCATGGCTATTCAGGTCAGTCTTGGGAGAACTGTCCTCTGGCTTCACACGTGCCGGGCCCCGTCTTGTGTCCCTCGCCATCACTACCTTGAGTTTGAGTCATTACTTACTTCTTTCCTTGCTTGGGTTTCTCCTTTGTGTCCTCATCATGAGTCAAGCTCTCTCATTTGTATCTCCTGGGAAGGTGAAGAATTCCAAAAACAGGATTCCTAGCTACAGGTATGTGTGCCTGAGTCTCATGCCAGTATTGTTTTTATTATAGAATTAAGCATTTATATTACAGGAATGATGCTAGCAAATGGGGAACACTTGGTGTAGAGCTGGAACCTGGAGTCATGAAGAGTTTTCACTTACATTTCAGAGCAGCTTATAAATATCCTTCTTAATTTCAGCCAAGGGGCACAGGAGATCGTTCTTCTTTCTCAGGGTACTATTCTGTGAAGTTCCCAGAAAGGAGAGGAAGGCCAGGGGTGATGGTTTCCTATCATTAAAACAGGATAGCATGAAGACCAAGCAGCAGTTTTTAAAATATATCTGCCTAAATTTGACCAATATGATTTTAACCAGTACTCTGCAGCCTCTACACCAGGAAAGCCCTCCCGAAGACACCTAGATCTTTATCCAGAATCCAAGGAAATCAAATCTCGGAAGTAATTCAGAAACAAGGTTCAAATCCACTCTCATTGAAAATTACCCTGGAAGATCATCAAGAAAGAATTCAGGACAGAAGCAACCTCAGCTAGTTGTTCAGAGATATTGTACTAACAAGGGGAAGGTAGACTCCTGTTCCATCCAAAGTAGGAAACAGAATGGCTGCAAGATGTCTGAAAGGTCTTTCCCTCGAATATTCAGTCAAATAAAGGATCTCCCTCATTGCATATATAATATACGCTTTAACTGTCTATTTTATAATTTTTCATTTGAAACAAGAGTGATATAGCCACAGACTTCAGGACAGCTAGCCCTTAGTAGTGTTCTCCCACAGCACAGGGCCACAAGTGTTTCTCCACCCCCCAAAGTCCTGCTCTGGGATGTCCTAAACATTCATGTAGCATTTAAAAACATTTCAGATGGTCCCACTGCCCCAGGGTCGGATAAAATTAAGGAGTGTGTACTCAATTCTATCAGACTATCAGCCTGAAGGAATACTGAAACAAGGGGCAATTTTATTCCCTGGATATCCCCCCAGATATTTAGGAAACAAGAGGGAGCTGAGGCCTCAGAAACTAGCTGTTTCCGGTCATTTCAGGTGCAGCTCCCTCCTTGCCTCTGTGTCTGTCACTCCACAGTGTTTTCCTCAGCACTGCCCCTTTCAAGTGCACTATTAAGAGCTCCCAGGAATGGCTCTAAATCTTCACCATCACTACCAGCAGGGTTTGAAAGCGTCATGGCAACACACCTGACTCACTCTTCTGCAAACAGGAGATTTAATAAAATTCCTTCACTCTCTAACTCTGTTTTTATTAAATTCCCACCCCCCCCCCCCCACACACACACATAAATAGTAGCAGCTTGCCTTTTGGAACTGACATTTAAGTCTTGGTGCCTTGCCTTGTTTTATGATTCATTAACAGAGATCTGGTTAGCATGTGACAAGGTGGTCCTTTCCTAAAATCTAACTCCATCCTAGTGACTGCACTTCCGAGGTGGCTTCCCAGAGAAAGTAAGCATGCAGAGAAAATTACCATTCTAAACGCAGTTATTTTTGACAGCAGTGGAAAGAAGGGTTTGCATACAAGTATCATTTGCTTGAGAAACAAGCTTACTGTATCATTACAAGAGAGGAGCCCCTCACGTGGGAAACAAAGGCCTTAATTTAAGGCGCCAGGTTCCCTTCTGACAGGAGTGTCTTGACGCTGCCTACTTACTGCCTCACCAGCTTTACATTCTCCTGTCATGTGTGGAAGTGAAAGAGCTGGGGATATTTATCTTTCCACTGAGGACCCAAAGCTTCAACTAATGCCCTCAATCGCCCCTGCTTTTCACTTGAGTAGCTAATATGATAAGTTCAAAGTAGTTCCTAAGAAGCAGTTAGTTGGTAGTTATATTTACTAATATTATGATGTTCATTCCAAGGTAGTTTTCTTGTTGTGTTTTTGACAGCGGGTCTCACTACTCATCTCAGACTGCCTGGAACTCAGGATGCTCTTGCCTCAATTTCCCCAGGTTTAGTAGTACAGTTCCTGTTCTCCCCCACTCATTCTCTTCCTTCATACTCTTCTGCAGTAGTACACACTGCTTGGAGCTGATACTGCACTGTCATTTTCCCCGATAATGAAAATGTACAGAATTAATACCTTTAACAATTTATGCAGTAAATCCACTCAGGTTATGAACTTCATTCTTCCGAACTCTGTTTCCCTGATGTTTATAAATTAACAAAGCGTGCTGTCCAGAGTTCACTTCCAAAAAACCATGCTGTGGATTTATTGGGGACATTTTTAGGATCCCTGTTGTAGGTCATGGAGTCCAGGCCTTTGAGTGGCTTTAGTGGTTCCCGAGGATCCATGCTTCCACATGAAACTCTAATTAGATGTGAATTTTATGCAAACTCTGGATGACTATACTAGTGTGTCATCAAGAAGAGATAGAAGCCAACTCTGGGACTGTGCCTTGCTCAGGAATCCTAAGCAGTAGAGGGTTTGCAAAGTTAGCACCAGGCAACCCAGGATGAGAAAAGTGGGGCAGGGTCAAGGCTGAGACTCAAAGGGTGAACATCTCTAAGGTGTGCCCACCATGTGACTCGCATTCAGATGGATGAAGGTAAGGTAGATGTCTCCATCATCTGGACCCCACTTTTTGCACAAGGGGTTGAGATTCGGTGTATGGCTGGCCCGTGTTACTGTTATCCCTCTGCTGTGTTAGGTGCGTTAAGCTTGATTCTACAATTTAAATATTTTAGGTTTTTGTGCTTTTCATTTTTTTTTTTGAGAGAGAGAATACCTTTAAAGTTCTTTTTTCCCTGAATATTGATAAATTGGGGAAGGTCAGACATATTATTTATGCATGTTGGCATCTGGTGTTATTTGTTTAGAAGGGGAAAATATGAACAGAATAATTTCATGAGGCTTGCACAGGGTTTCTGAATAGGATTGAGCCAGAAACCAAAGTGCATAGAGTCTTTTGCATGTTTTTTTTTTTAATTTCAATTCCAAACAAGTTAGCTTTCTTTAAAACTTGTATAATTTTCCCATAATTCGAATAATTTCTAAAGGATAGACTAAAGGCTATACATTATATTTTTTAAAATGCAATTTCATCTGCTCAAAAGAGCAGTCATTTTTTATGTTTATTTATTAGTTTAAGTTACATCTCCATCACAATCCCCTCCGTTCACCCCTCCTGGTCCCACCCTCCCACACTGTACCCCCTCTCACCTATCCTACTCCTCCGGTGTGGGGTGCCTCTACATATCAACCCTCCTCAGTTCAGCAGTCATATGAGGGCTAAGAGCTTCCTCTTGCACTGAGGACCTACATGACAGCTCCACTAGGACAAAATGTCCCACTAATAGGTAACAAATGTTCCTGTTCCTTTTGGTCTATTGATCGTAGAATAATTATCCTGTACTACATGGCTAAAATCCAGTTATAAGTGAATACATGCCATGTGCATCTTTCTGGGTCTGGGTTAGCTCACTCAGAATGAGCTTTTCTAGTTCCATCCATTTGACAGCAAATTGCAAGATTTCATTGTTTCTGATGGCTGAGTAGTATTCCATGTACCACAGCATTTTTTATCCATTCTTCAGTTAAGGGACATCTGAGCTGTTTCCAGTTTCTAGCTATTACAAATAAAGCTGCTATCAACATAGTTGAGGACTATGTCCTCACTATGTCCTCAGATATCAAACACATCTGTCCTGGTGGTTTGGTGAGGAATCGTTTGGATGTAAACCAAGAAGTAGTAGGGCTGGGTCTTGAGGTAAAACTATTCCAAGTTTTCTAAGATATTGCCAGACTGATTTCCATAGTGGTTGTACAAGTTTGCACTCCCTCCAGCAATGAAGGAGTGTTTCCCTTTCTCCACACCCTCGCCAGCATGTGCTGTCATTTGAATTTTGATCTTAGCTATTCTGACAGGTGTGAGATGGAATCTCAGAGTCATCTTGAGTTGCATTTCTCTGATGATTAAGGATGTTGAGCATTTCTTCACGTGTCTCTTGGCCATTAGAGATTCCTCTTTTGTGAATCCTTGGTTTAGCTCTGTACCCCATTTTTTGATTGGGTTATTTAGTTTGTTGGTGTTTAATTTCTTGAATTCTTTATACATTTTTGATATTATCCCTCTGTCAGACATGGGGTTGGTAAAGATCTTTTCCCAGTCTGTAGGATGTCATTTTGTTCTAATGACAGTGTCTTTTGCCTTACAGAAGCTTTTCAGTTTCATGAAGTCCCATTTATTGATTGTTGATCTTAGAGCATGAGCTGTTGGTATTCTGTTCAGGAAGTTGTCACCTGTGCCAATGAGTTCAAGGTTTTTCCTCACTTTCTCTTCTATTAGGTTTAATGTGCAAAAAAATCTTAATTTTATTTTCTGTTGTAACATTTACTAATCTTCACCACTTGGCATGTCTTCTGTAATTATCAGAATCTGTGACCAGCCTGAGGAACCCAGAAGTCAGTAAGTTTAAGAAGTAGGAGGGTGGGAGGCTGGTTCACACCGGCATGCAGGAGCCACACATTTGATCCCTCTGCATTAAGCTGATTAGATTCGAACCTGTGAAGCAGGCAGAAGAGTCTCATCAAACACTAAGCTGCAGGATGCTGTGGTGGGCAACAGACACAATTGCCGGAGGTGTTGGCCTCGCCCTCACTAGTCCTGGTGGATGCAGCAGACAACACAAACCAGCCAAGGCCAAGGCCACTGGAAGAGCAGGCCATCCTTTGTGCATCTGTGCGTCTGGCATTTTTGCAAAGCATGAAAAGCCCTGTAAATAAACAAGATTCCTCCAGGAAGAAAATGGCCAGTAAGTAGCTTCGTTAGTGACTTTGCCCAAAAGTGAGATTATTATTATTCAACAATATTACTATTATTTCTATAACCTTATTATTCCTAGGTTCTTTAAAGAAAGTATGATATAGACATGGGTACCTGCTTCTAGTAAGTCATCTGCCACCACTGCCTCAGGCAGACACAGGCTTTGATGGCAGAAATGTTCCACTGAAGTGTTCTGTGGGCAGTTGTTATGTCAAAGCTAATATGTACTATTCTGCATTTTTATTAAAAATAAACCAGGAGATATGATGCTGGTTTTCCAGATACCTAATTGAGGAAATCCCCTTTGCAGAGCCACCTTCAGATGGGAAGGCTGGATGCAGGGCAGAGGGGACACGAGGGAACACCTGTACCTGTGCAAACAAGTGGCTCCCAAGATGTAAAGAAGCTTCGTGGACCATGGACAGATTTCTCTCCTTCTGCCTGGGAACACCTCATTATGACCATGAGGGGAACCCTTGGCTCCCCATAAGAATCAGCATCTGTGCTGATCTTGCTGCCAGGGAAGAAGGCAGCTCTATGCCAGGGACAGATGAGAAGGGTGAGTCAAGGCCCCATCCCCGGAGTGGCAGGCATAACTGCTTCCTTTCACCAGCCAGGTACTGCCAGGCACTCTTCTTCACATTGTTTTCAGTGTTCCTTCAGACATCTCTCTGGATCCTGGGATATGGCTATTTTGAGGGGAAAAAAATCTGACACTGTCCACAAGGATCTGTCTGGAATTCTGATACTTCCAGTTACAATACAGAAGTTTCTCTTATAGAAGAGGTGACTCTGACTCTTCTCGGAATGATGGGGCCTCAGATTCAACCTCAGATTGTTGCTCCAGCCTCACACTTTAGACAGGAACATGCGAGATGCACTGTCAGAAGACCAGGTTAAAGAGCGTCCCAGCATGAAAACTCTGAATCACACCCCAGCTCTGCTCTGCTTGCTCAATATTCTCCACTTGGCATTTGTGGCTAAGATGCAAACTTCCCACACTTCACAAAAGTGCTGCTCCTGATGTGTCAGACAGTAAAACTGTTTAGATCTGTGGATGCAGGAAGCACACAGCTTGCTCCTCCTCCCTGAGATATGTGAATCCAAGGTAAGACATCACCAGCGAAGAGAATAACTATGTAAGCAGAGCCACTCTGGCTCCCTGATCAAGTCGGTACCAGCCATTATTCAATTACATTCTCACCTTTGTGCACGAAAAAGGTTGTTGTTGCAGAGGATACATAAATACATGCTGGGCAGCTGGATTGGAGTGTTCAGTCAAAGGAGTTAATTAATAATGTCCCAAATTGTGCAAGGCAGATATTAAACTGAAAGGCCAGCCTTTAGCCATCAGAAAATATATCGCACCGAAGTCCTTTTGGATGACTAACATCAAAAGTCAATGTGGGCTTTTCTCTGTATTATTTTAAAAATTAAGATGAAGGGATATCTTTCTCCAATAGCAAATTGAGGGGTGAGTTTGATTTCACACCATAAACAATCCATGACCTTTTCAGTAATGAGTGCTCTGGCAAGTGAGAGAACACAGGATGGAGATTCATTGTCTTTGCTATTTTGGCCCACTAGCATTTGCTCTGCACTGTTTGCCTTTGTAACAAAACTCCTCTGATGGTTCCACATTGGATATTGAGCACCGGGACTGTGGTCTCTGTGTCAGGTCTATGCCACACCACAGGCCTCTGGGGTAGCCCCTGCACACTCCACCTACAGGGACCAACACATAAGCAGGGTAGCTGGTGGCAGGGTCCTGTGGGGCCGCCTGGACACACAGCAATTACAGTCCACCAGACAGAGAGAGGGCTGGAGAATACTGATGCCTGAGCTGGAGCAACTCCAGCTCTCTGTATCTGGAAAGCCTTGGAATGTATACCCTGGGATCAGGGACCTCCTTACAGGTTATTTGCCCAAGCAGAATCAAAAGAACCTACTCTACCCTCAAGAGTTGAAGCTGATGCCCAGTACCTTAACCTGCTGCTCTAAGAAGCTCATTACATGCCGCTTCCTCCGTTCAAGTAATTGCCTTCATCAGGATTCAGCTGAGTTTGGCACTGAGTCTCTTCAAAAGAGCTCCTGTGGAGGAAGCAAGGGATGCCAGGAAGACTGTGTCCCTCACATCAGCCTGTTCGGTCGCGACCTCTGAAGGAGAGAGAAAACCGTCTTACTTACATTCCCCTGGAGTTGGCGAAGAGGCAGAGATGAGTGGGAGACAAGATGGGCTCTGGCAGGAGAGTCCACCCAGCCCAGTACCGCTGTGTACACTGTGAGGAGCTGGGCCACCTACACAGAAAGGTCTCTGGGCTCAGAGACGGAGACCCAGTGTAGTTGTAGAATGTGCCGGTCAGAAGAGATGGTTCCTCAGAGATGTGGCTGTGAGGCTTCTGCAGGAAGACAATGTCAATAATCCCCTCTGCTTAGTGAGGGTTGAAGCCATCAAGGAGTGAGGCATGAGCAGGGCCTGCCTTTTCCCTTATATCAAGAGGCTGAGGTAGGAGCAGAACTATAAAGCTGCAAGCTGGAGCCTCACATGAGCTGAGATCCTTCAGGTTGACGGAGAAAGAATGCTGTGAACTAGAGACAGAACCTGAGACAGCAAAGCTCCCATTCTAACATCCATCTTTCCAGTAATCAAGCCCTAGCCAGGGTAGACGGAAGGTGGTGGAGATGCCCAGTCTCTCTTATTTGTGGTTTGGAGCTGGCGTGCAACACTCAGAGAAAGGAACTCTAAATCTGAATGAGTCCTAACCTAGTTTTCAAAGCCACCTTCTTTTGTAGTTAATGAAAAAATTCCCTACCTTCTTAAACTGTGCGTCTACTCAGGAAACATTTTGTTAATCCCAAAGTCACTGTCCTCTGTGTGCCAGAGAAATGCTTTGCTCAGTGAAGACATGAACTCTGACAGTCTGTCTCCAGCACTTTCCCCTCTGGGCTGTCCATATCCTCAAGTTTCCCTGTCTTCTGCCATTCTTACAACTGGGTCTTGGTGGAACACAGGCCACCTCAAGCCCATTGTCACTGGTACAGCAAGCATGTTACCTCTGTTTCTGTCCCTGGTCTCAATAGAAGCTATGTCTCAGCTCTTACCAGACTTGGCCCACCCAAAAGAAAGAAAGCAATGGTCGCAATGGTCATGTTTAAAGAAAGAAGTCAAAATAGTTTTAGCAGCATCTTTTATTTAAATCAATGCATCCAAAATATCATGTCAGTATTTAAATGAATGTTTATTTTAAAGGATACAAATTTATGTTCTTTTTAATACTATGTCATCAAAATCTCAGACATACTATAGCACATCTCAAAATGTGCCCCAGATTGCAAATGTTCTAAAGCCATGCATGTCTCCTGGCTTCCATGGCATGCAGGATCCAGCTTCTGGTTCTCTTGGTAACCCAGTGGAGAGCCTGGGAAACCCAATGGACTTTCTGTCCTTCATCAGTCACATTTATATAAAATCAACTACAGTAAAGCAACTTGTGATGGGTGAAACTTCAATTTAATTATTACTTGTATTTATTAATAAGTATAAAATGTAAGATTAGGCTGGTGGAGCAGCCTGCAGCTTGGCAGAGCAGCAGGCAGCCTGGCCCGCATGACTTAACTGGTTGCCTGCTTTGTCCTGGGGAAAGAGCCGCCCGGACCAAGGGTGGCCTACACCACCTGTAACCTAAACTCTGTTAACTAATATAAGTTGTTAATATTAGGCCGGTAGAATTACCAGCAGCTTGGCGGGAGATTGCCTGGGTTTGAGGGGACTTCGGGATTCCGGGAAGTCCTACGACCCTGGATTGTTTGGACTGTGGGCCTATAAGCCACCCGCGGTCCTTTCCCCAATAATTAAATATACCAAGACCTTTTAATGTTTCAACACTTAGCCCTTAGCTGGGCAGACTCTCAATTAGCTACTCTAAGTTAACCTGGATCACCTAGTCCCAAACCACCATGTGCCTGCAATTACCTTCCAGCGTTCTCAAATACGTCTCCCAGCGGATTGAACTAATCCTCTGTGTAAAGTGCAGGGTTCCTGTTCTAATCTCAGGAAGTCTTGCCTTCCTATACTCTTTCTGCCCAGCTAATTGACTATCAGCGACTTTTATTAACCAATCAGGAGAATGCCTCAGAAGGGGCGGTAACCAGATCACAGTATTGAAATCAGCCTATCAGAAGCAATGTGATTAGCCCCAACAGATGAGGGATGACTGGCACCTGCAAACCTCAAGGCACTGCCTAGGTAGACCCCAGGATTTGACTTCCACACAGTAAGGGGCTGAGGAGTGGAACACAGGTGCATATGAGTTACTGTAATAGGCATATGAGAAACAGCTGAGTACCCGATCCATTAACATGAGCTTGCCAAGCTCATGTTCTCACACAAACATGGCCATTGTCTTGCGGATCATGTTTGGGTTTCTCTTGGCGTGTTTTGCCCTGTGTGCTGAGGAACAAAGCAGGTGAAGAAATGGAGAGAAGCTGCTATAACACAGACATGATGGACCAGCAAATCTGAGACAGGGGCAATCTTCAGAGGGAGAAGCCATCCCAGTATGTGGCCTTTCCCCTCCACCAGCAGCCCCCCCCCCAAGGGACCACAGTGCCACAAACAGCAATTCTTAGTCACCACTGTTAGAGAGACTGCGCTGGACCAGGGACTACCACAGATTACATAGTGGGCGGGAATTGCATGTAACTGAATTTCAGGGCAAATTGCAACTTTAATTTTTTTGTGGCCTTTTTGTGGAGCACAGACAGAACATGGTAGAATTGCTCCCTCTTTCATTGAAGAGAAGGTTACTTGTAAAATGGGTCTCTGTTTTTAGTGGATTAAAAATAGCTTGAGGCCCAGTCGTGCAGACTCGTTTACTGCTTATGACTCACTTGCTTCAGTTTTGTTGTGTGAAGCTTTTGTGAAGGAACAGCCATATTTTTAAAGAACATTTCCATAAAGGACTTCTTTTCCTCTTGTGGGGGTAGAGCAGAAGTGGGAAGGGAAAGCGAGAGGGGCTGGGAAGAAAGCAGGAACCTACTTTCATGTTATTTTCAGATGGATTCAAATCATTGGACTCTAGGTTCTTTTTTTGTTTTTTAAGAAAAGCAGTCTGTGGAGTTGGGAATAAGACAGACTATGTTCCATGTCACAAGCCTATGAATCCCTGCAAAGGCAATCCCCACGTCACATGCCACCCACAATAGACAGTCTAGCCATCCCCCTTGGATTCTTGGGAAGAGAAGCCCCGTCTGTCCCTTGGTTGCCGTCTTCTGGGACTGTATTCCTACCAGCACAATATTGTTGTGTCTGTAGAACAGGAAATGCCTCAGCATCCTTCAGTTGAATGCTCCTGTCTGTGTGGTTCTGAAGAGTTGAGCATGCAGCCAAGTCTTTCAGCACTCTGGTCCACGGCTTATTTGGATCCTGAGGTGAGATATGGAACTATATGGATTAACCTGGGAACCATGCGAGTGTTCCAAATATTTGAGTGTCTTTACAAAATCATTAAACACATCTGTGTGTGTATATATATATTTTTTTAATGGTGAATACCAACTTTAAAAAAGAAAGGGAAAATGTAAAAGGTTTTCTAAAATTTTCCACAAATGGCAATGCCTCAGGCAACTGGGATTATGTCCTGTTTTCTAAAAGGGAAAGTATACTAAATTCACAGGTAGTTTTGATTATTGTCTCTTCCATGCTGGTGTTAGAGGCAAACCCAGCATTACACACATATTTCAGTTTCTGGTACATAGGACATTTTGATTAATTAGAGTGTTGAGACCTCTCCCAAGAGGCTGCTTTTGCAGGCTGAATTTCCTAAGCTAGCTTCTTGGGGAGCTGGTAGGAGTGACTACTGCATGAGACCCTGTAACTAGGAAGCAGCCCAGACTTCAGCCAACTGTGATAAAAGGAAACAGCTGGGATGTCTGACCCTTCAGATGAAGCAGGCAAGTCTTCATGGTAAACACCCAAAGTACCTCCAGATGATCATCTGCTGTAGCACTGAAGAGGACAGTGCATTCGTGTGCTGATTAGTGACAGATAAATTCTGCAAAACACAGTGGTCAATGATCTCGCTATTGGTCACCCATCACAGAGTGTACTCTTGCTTTCCAAGATGAGCTAGCCTCATCTAAGCTGCATTGTATAACCTGATGCACTCTAGGGTACACATGTAAGCTGTGTACACTATTATATGCAATGGCAATGCAGAAGGATTTACTAACTGGCCATATAAAAGGCCCAATAAAAACAGTAGGCAACAGGAAGTTTTCAGCTCCATGATAGTCTCCATGGTGGTCTACACGGCCACTGATGGCAGAAGCCTAGTTACATGCAGCGTGGCTGTTTGTATTCTCAATAATGCCTTATCTTAAAGTGCTGAGAGACAGCTATGGAGTGTCTGTTGTGAGATGAGTTGTACTGGGCTCAAAAAAAAGTTAAATCAGTATATTCACATCTTTAAAACGTGTGAAAATTTTAAGTGAAATATTTTTCAAATGATTAACTTTATGCACCAAATGTAAAGTAATATAAATATCTCCAGTTTTAGGGGTCACATGATCCCTGGCTGCCTAGGCCAAGTGCTTTTTATCAAGGTCAGGATGGTTGCCATACCTCTGTTCCAGTTTGCCTGGGGAACAAGTGTCCCATTCTACCTTGAGAGCAGCTACAGTCATGTTTCATTCCATGTTTGTGACTACTGCATCATCATTCCCAGAATCACATGGGTGTGAGGTTCTGAATGTGAAAGGATTTTGGCCTTCAGTGTATTAAAACTTAGCAAAGCTGGCTTTGGGAATGTTATATGTCTTCATATTCATTATTATAATTTTTAAAACCTATATACCTCAATACAATAACATGATGCCTGACATGTACTGAGTATTTATGCAGCTGGAGCTGTTCTAATCACAGCAGCTTAAATGGGTATAATTCTGTTATTACCCCACTTTTAGGTATAAAAAACCTGGATGCATAAGAATTAGTAGAAAGATTTAAAAAAATTAAAAAGACTTCTCATATTATGATACAAAATTGATAGTAGTAAGGAAAAATTATCATTTGTGTTTGTCATTTAAACTGATTTTAGCAAACATCCCTCAGAGCTTGAGGATGTAAATCAACAAACACAGCCCTATCCCAGTGGAAATTCTGGACTCTGGGCAGGGACTGTCCACCTCACACATGGCTGTAGGTCTTTTCCCACTGTCCATTTTAGGACCTCCTGTGGCATCTCACATTATTAGCACAGCTTTGATTACCTTCCAAATTAAACAAGGAGCACACATTTCACTGGCCTTCAGATGAGTACCTTGGTTTGATATAGGCACGCTGCTTTAGGCACAAGCAGTAGATAACATCAAATGTACCATGCAGAGCTGGAACATCTTTTTAACCCATGGCCATCGTTTCTTTTAAACTAATTGGAGTTACTCTCCACCACTTTCCAGAGCCCAGAACCAACCTAACAATGGCCTTCAGTGGGTTAAGAACCCAGTACTGTTTGGGTGCTGTTAGCCACATGTTAAGTATACTTCCAAGAGTAAATCTTGGCACTCCAAACCCACTGCTACTTACAAAGCTGAGGTGTTCAAAAATATTGTCCTTTGGGAACACACAGATTCTTGTCCATTTTTAATGTCTTTTGCATTTATTCGTGAAACACAAAAATTTAATCACCAAAGCTTGTCTTTGTACCTTCAAAATATAAGATTCACTGTGTCTCTTTAGAGTCTTCTATATAATAGAAAAGATTTTTGGTTAATTTACTCAATTAATGAATAACGAGAATTGCATACGTTTAAGATACATCTCTCACATTTTATTTTTAAGTATCTCTAGGTATGATACCATTAGGAAGCGTTACCTTTAAATTTGTATCAATATACAAAGATCTATTCAATTGTGGTTAAATATACTCTTAATTATGTATCAATATACAAAGATCAATGCCTATGTAGCCCAATATAATCTTAATATTACGTCCATATGCAAGGGTCAATACCATTGTGGCCAACTATAATCTTAATTTTGTATCAATATACAAAGATCAATACTGATGTAATCCAATACAATCTTATTTTTGCACAATAAACAATGGTCAATACCACTTTAGCCAAATAAACTACTAATTTTGTATCAATATACAAAGGTATAAGGGCATATTCAATAATCTGCCCCTTCTTCTTGGACCTTCCTGTGCTATGTCTATATCTCATTTTTCTCAAGCCCATGCACTCCTACATAGGAGAGGAAGAAGGATACAGAAAAGGAAAAGTAGGAATTCCCTGGGGCTAACCTCCAAAACCCATTAAGACAGGACCATTTATCAGCTTGTAGTCTCTTCCCCTAAATATCAGAGTTTTCAGTTATCCTTCAAATAACCAAAAAGAAGGGCAGAGAAACACCTTCCCCACCCTCTGGGCATGGGACGTCACTCTCTTAAAGTGACTTCCTGCTGATTTGGGTCGTAGTAGACCTGTTTGGGGCCAAAAACAACCCAATTCTAATTTCCAGAAAAAAAAAAAAAAAAGTCAGTGCTTGGCCTTTGGCTCTGGTCTTAATCCCAAATTTAGATCTTTAACCCTTGGTCTCCCAGGCAGGTCTGTGGCATCCGTATTGCTGCAGCTACACATGGCCCATAATGCCATGGTCTCAGGGCTTTGGTTCTTATGTGCTCATAACCCCATGTTCTCTTTCTTTCTTACATGCCCTTAACACCATGGTCTCAGGGCTTTG
>CAJQZJ010000184.1:2796216-2827070 GCA_907164525.1 Lophiomys imhausi
CTTTCTTACATGCCCTTAACACCATGGTCTCAGGGCTTTGGTTCTTACATGCTCTTGTGCCCCCAGACAACTTCATTAAGGAACATTCACATTTGTCAACATACTGGGCTTTCCAAGGTGTGAATTCTTCCATCAGAGCCTGCAGCCTAACATACTGTTGGCTGAACTACATGAAGAGAGATAACCTATTTACATACTAAAAAGGTCAGCTTGGACAATCAGCAGTTAGAGATGAATTTGCTGCTGGTTGCAACTGAAGCATAAGAATTAGGAAGAAGCCTGCAATTTTGCTGTCCTTTTATCTGGGCAGACAGCAAACATTAGTAAATATGACGATGTCTGCTCTGGTCCACAAAAGCAGCACTAAACAGAATGGCCCAGTGATGACAGCTCCCTCACCATTTAGAGCCTTTCTGATTCCAAACAGGTATGTGACTGACCATGTAAAGTACAGGTCAGCCTCTTACACTAAAAACTGTAATTATGAGTTGGAAATATTTACATAATGATTCTCCAGTTTTCTAACAGAATATAAGACATGAAACCACAATAATGGGCTCTCCTCTTGGTTGCGTAGCTACTTCTGCTTAACCTGCCACTTGCATTAGGAAAGGAGGCTTTCAGAAGGTGTGAAACATTTCCATTGTGATATGCCCTTTAAAGTCTTCAAGTCTCTGTAGATTTTAGTTAGTTCATATGCACTGAAAGTGTCTTCAAGGATGTCATTACAGGGCAGAGGTCTGTGCTGACATTTTTAATGTTTTTATTCTTTATCCATTTGGAGATCCAAGGCCATGTCGTCAGACCTCTGTCTTTATTATAGGCATGTGTGTTTATGTATGTGCAGATACACATGAGTCTGTGCATGTGTATGTGTGTGCTGATGTGGTGCACATTGTGTGTGTGTGTGTTCATATGTCTGTGTCTGTTCATGTATTGCAGGTGCATGAGCATGTGTGTATGTACATATGTGTGCTGATGTGGTACATTCAGTATGTGTGTGTGCATGTGTATGTATGTACATGGAGATAAGACAACAACCCCTAGTGTCATATTCAAACACTGTCCACCTCCTTTGAGATGTGATTTCTGAATGTGGAGCTCATCAGTTGTGCTAGGTTGGTGGAGCAGTGTGCCCCAGTGACCTCCTGACCCCACCTCCCCGGCACTGAGATTACAAGCACATACTCCATGCCCAGCTCTTATACATGGGCTCTGGCAACCAAGCCCAGGTTCCCATGTTGGCAAGGCAGTCGCTTTTCTGACCAAGCTACTCTATCTCCTCAGCCCACTTAGGAGCTCCCCTGCCTCGAGTTCCATCTTAACTGTTGGGATAGAACATAAGAGTGAAGACACTTTATTTTGATGTTTGAGACAGAGTCTTACTATGTACCCCAAGGTGAGCCAAGAATTCCCTTTGTAGTCAATACTGGCTCTAAACCAGACACTTCTGCCCCCATTTGTGCCCTAATGCTAGGATTGCCTGCCTGTTCTACCAGGCCTGGCTAACTTTATGAAAGGAGAAACCCACTAATGTGTCAGTATTGATGAACGTGAGGCTGAAAGACCTCCAGATTTGATGGGTTCTCATTGTGGTGACTGCAGCCAGTTTTGGACAAGCTACAGCCATTATCCCTGGTGCCTTAGAATGGAGATCCATTCAGAGTTTATGCTTAATAAAGAAGGTGCCACTTGAGAATGTCTGAGCTGAGAAGTCACATCTTAGCTGAGGCTTTTCTCCCTGGATGCCCTGCCCTTGTGTCATTCCTTCTGAGGTCACTACAAATTGCTGAGACCCTACAACATCAGCAGATGTCACAAGCCTTTTCATGGGAATACTCTTATGTTTATTCAGAATCACAAGGGAATTTAAGGAGACAGATGTGAACCTGGGTTCATCCTGTCTTTATTAATATAGGCTTCTAGGAGGAAATTGCTCTTTGTGTACACACATACCCCAGTTCAGTTTGCCTATATGCCCAATATTCACATTCTGTGTGGCCCTGTGGTTCACCTGACTCTTGGTGTAAGGAGAGGAAAGCTAGGGACAATCAGACACATCTAGGCCTTACATGATGAGTTCTGCACACTTCCTGATCTACATCAGTTCAGTGGCACGTGCTCTGCCTGGGGACTCTCCTGACAGTGCTGATTGGGTGTGCCCCTCACACCGACCTGCAGCGTCTGTGCTGTGCTCACTCCGTACTACCTTCTCTTGCAGAATACTCAGCTGCCCAGGTGCAGCAAGTCCTTCAACAGTCGATCTCCATGATGTCCATGTCTGCCCACCCTTTCCGAGACCTCCCCGTGGGCAGAGAGCAGCACTGCAGGCTGCTTCCGGGTGTGGCTGACGTCCAAGCCAGCCAAGTGGCCAGATGGACAGTGGATGAGGTGAGGAGAACCACACTGGGGACACTGGAGTGAAACACGCCTACTGCTGGTGCTCTCTCATGTCTGTGAAAATGTCCCCTGCATCATCTCAGACTGTGCATCTTCTCCATAAAGCTTAAACTCCAAACCAGAGCAGGAAGTCAGGCGTACCTTTGGAGAAACTGAGAAAGCCCACTGTCTGCCTGGTTGGTGCTGCTCCCCCACTCCAGCCTTACTCTAGAGCTGCCCTTGTGTCTTGTCGTCATCCCCATGCTAAGTAGAGCAGAGGAGCCCATCCTCTGGATCCACAGCCCTGCTCTGGTTGGAGAAGCACCCGAGCATAAGCTCCCGTGCTTAGGGGCTGCTTCTCTGGGGGAACACGGCTCCACACACATGCGGAACGCTGGGCAGTCCTGTGTGTTCCCCTCAGACACAGTGTCTGCCTCAGTGATTTACTCCTCCATACTACAAGATTACCAGATAATCCTCTCGTGGATTCTCAGTGGACGTATTGTTACACCAATGGGTAGGTTGCAGTGGTGAAACTCAGATAAGGTTTTCCATTGTTGGTTTTTAATACAGTCATGCCCTACAGCATTGCTTTTCAGTATGGATCAGTTAAGCTGCACTGCTTACTACGGTACTGAAGCAGTGTGTCCTGTTTAACCTGCTCATTTTAAGGGAGTACATTGTTTGACTTACAAAGATGCCATTTCTCTGGCTGGCCTCAGACAACACCCATTCAACCTAGGAAACCCTGGTCTTCTCCGAGGACAAGGCTTGAGCTAGATACGGAGGTAGATTAGCTCTGAACTTTTCGCCAAGTGCCTACACCAACTGCATTCCTTTGGTATGGGCTAAGCTTCTCTTTCTAAGAATCTTGCACTGAGGCTGTGCAGATTTGGGGAGTTTGGAGCAGGCCCTGTGCTATACTCCCTGATACCTCATCTGATAGCCTAGGATTCCATTTTACCCAGGTTCTTCCTCTTCTAAGAGGAAGAGGAAGCTGCCATTGTTCCTTGGTATGCTATATCTACCTATCCACCTCTTGTCCATTCTGTGGAAGGATGGATCCATATTATCCTGGTAGAAGAGAGTTGAGTCAAGGGAGAGAATAAAATAGTATGACCCCATTCCTAAAAGTGTACTGGGATTTGTCCCTTCTTGGAAAATTGTGCTTGTTTTCAAAGTGTGAATACTGGATTTAGAGCTTCTGTGTTTACGATGAAATCATATGAGAAGGGCACTGAGCAAATGGGGAGTTCTAATAGACAAAGAGTTCCTTAATGACTTCTGAGCTAGTCATTTGATGTTTTCCCAGTTGGAAAGTAAGGCTGGAGTTGGCTCCTCCCCTCTCAGTGGACCTTTAGTTCATGGGCCCTCAGATGGCTGACCTTGACTATAAGGAGAATGATGGCAAGGCACAGAATCTTATTTTATCCATTTGATAGAAGAAGAAATTGACACATCCCCCCAACAAAATGACTTTCTTAGGGCTGCATAGTCAGTGGCAGGATTTTGCCACTATGCACATGCTGAGCATAGAGGAAGTTAACCCAGGGAAGAGCAGCTGTATGCAAAGGCAAGATGGCGAGCCATGGCTCAGTCAGCAGCTGTGGTCTCCTTGGTTCCTGGTCAGAAAGTCACTTTCTGAGCATGGTGATTCTGGGACATGGGGATGACTTTATGCAGAGAGAGAGCAGAAGCAAAGACAGGAAGATACTATGACTATGTTGCCAGCACCCCCAGAATGGCAAGGGTCTGTGCTGAGTTCTCTGGTGCTTTTGCATCTGACTTCAGTGGCTATTTTAAAATCAGGCTCAATGGATGGAAAGTAGACAAGACTGAAAAGATGAAGAATAAAATAAGCCAAATGTGATTCCTTTTATAGTCTCAGGACTAAGCAGTTTAACACTTAATTAGGATAATAGTATGTGAGAGCTTCAAGTCCAAGGAGTGTCTATGAAGGGATGGGACATGGTGGTGCAGTCAGGAGAAGGACCAATGCAGCCACAGGGAGAAGAGAGGGGGTCTTTTTAAAGGGACGTGAAGAACCAGAGGTGAGATCCCATGGAGTGATGTAGTAAAGAGATGGTGAATGAGTTGTTGTCCTCAGAGACATAGACAAGGATATGAGGTGTGTGCTTTCTGAAGGCATAATGTCCCAGAGACAGCCTCTGAGGAATCAAGAACCGAGAATGGGGTCAACTGAGGATTGAGAGGGTCAGGTAAGCAGGGCTACCCAGGTGTCAATAGTTCATGGGGCAGACTCTCCAAGGGGAGCCAAGTCACGGGCATACATGCAGCTTTTCCTGCTTTTTGAAGAACATCTTGGGCCATCAAGATCTAGTTTGTGAGTTATTATCCTAAGTAAGAAATAAACTGTATAGTGCTGAGAGTATCAGCCCGGGGACTGGAGAGTCGGGTGTGACCCTGGGAAGCTTGTGCACATAAGTGTTTCTTATAATGGAGGAAGCCATGTATTTACTTCTCAGGGGAAATGTAGGTTAAAAAAAAAAAAAAAAAAACACCAACAACAACAGAAGCTCTTGCCAGGACCATGAACCCATAGACTTGTGACTGGAGAAGACGGAGGGCTCTGATCTGCTCAAGTTTAACATTTAATGAACTTAAAGGCAAGAGGCTGAAGATAACAGAGGGGAGCAGCTGCTCTGCATCACTAAGACTGGGGATATTTCAAAAGGAAATGTAAAGAGGCTAAAATACTACAAGGACCTGTTAGAAAGTTGATTTTCAGGTCCTGAATCCTCTCTCATTGAGCATGCACATGCTCAGCCTTCTACTCCAGGAGGGGACATTAGACCCTTTAGATTAATGAAAAAGCCACAAGGAGGCAACAGGTCTTGTATCAGGTACACCTGCCCCCAACTCCTTCTGGTGCCCTGTAACCATGACTTCCATTAGAGATGTGTTCCAGAGATACCCTCTCATCACTCCCAAAGCCAAGCCTGGCATCTAATAAGACGCACTTGAGAAGGAGAACACCCGAGACTTATCTCTGTGCCCCTAATGGCCACACACATCTCTCAACACTGAAATATACCTTCAAGAATGATCTTTGATGTATTTAAAATGTGGACTTTTGTGGTCTCTTTGCAAAGAAGGCAGCTCTCTCAAGGGATCTGCATGGGGGTCTGTGGAGTATTCAGGAAGTACCATTATTAGTAGGTACCATTACCAACAGGATGTGAGGCTGCTCTGGACACCACAACAAGAATGGTGACTGAGGAGGGAGTATTTGAAAAGGCAGCCCAGATATGGCCTGGACTGGGAGAGCTGTTTCTAGGCTGTCTCAGCAGTGGACATGTTAGAGACAAGGTGTGCTTCAGTGAACTCGGTCATCTTGTGCTGAGTGCGTGCCATTCAGCGAGATCTAGCATGGGGTGTCTATAGCAGAAACTGCAGAGAGAATTTTCCCTTTGTCTCCATCCTGGCCTGGGAGGCAGACCTCTGCTCCATAGAATGCTTCCTGTGAAGAGAGGCCATCTCAAGCCCTTTGTCCCTCTTCACAGAGCTTGGAACTGGCTTTGTCTCCTTTGTCACTGTGGCTGTCTCTCCCACAGCAATGTCTGCAAAGTATGGGGAGGCTGTGAAGTGGATTTAGTGGCGACAAACACATGGCAATATATTATATGTCATAAATGTTATTCTCTCATAGCACTACATTAGAGGTGAGAGTGTGAGAAAAGATTGTTATCTTCTGTGGAAGCAAATTTTTCACTCTGGGACAAACACGTAGTCTGTATAAGAGTACAAGCTTGCAAGATTAAGGACCAAAATATTTTAGTTTGGTTTTGTTTTATGGGTGGGGTGGTTGTTGTTCTTTGCTTTTTGTTTTTGTGGTTTTTGTACATTTTCATAACAAATCTTTTTACTCAGAGTAGGTGCTTGGCCAACATCTGTGTAGTGAATGAGTGAATGAATGAACAGGTCCTGTCTCACATACACAGGGTACCCTGCACATTTACCATCTCAGACACAGCTCAGTTTTCTGTGGCTCACATGTAGACACTTTTACCTCTTCTATTCTAAGATGTTCCTTAAAGTACAACATATAAATTGTCCTGCTCTCAACCAAGTGCTCCCTAAATGTTCACTAACTATAAAAGATGGCAGTCACTTTAAAAGCAGGCTCTACACAGGAGGCAGTGTTCTGAAAATGCAGGGTACTGCTGGATAAGCATAGCAACCTTCTGCAATTGGGCCCTTCAAAAAAAAAAAAGGGCAAATAAACTCTACTGTTAAAAAAAAAAAAAGAATCAGAGTGGAAATGCAGTTCCCAGTGGATTTCAGGCAGCTCTAACCAGGCTCAGCAAGAGAGGAGCACCACCCTTCAGGAAGACGGAAGAAGCAGCCCACTGCACAAGAGAGGCATGCTGAGTGCCAGAGAGGACGCCAGGGAAAGTAGGTCATGGAGGGACGTGAGCTGGGTAAAGTGGAAGGTTAGCAGGAGAGTCCAGGCAGAGCCATCCTTCTTAGTCTTCCCAAACTGCTGTCTCACTCCTACAATGAGCTTGCTCGGAGTCCTTCCAAAACAAAGCTGAGGTTCTGGACACAGAACACTGTGAACCCAAGAACATGGAAAACAGGCACCTGTCAATTCCTGTACCCATGGTGGTCTCCAGGTCTGTGACCAACAGTACAAGACCAGAGAGCAGCCTCCAAACCAGGGGTGCATCCCAGAATCAGAGCCAAGGACACAAGTCCATATAATAGCATCTTCCCACAGCATGGGTGTTTCCCAGAGCCAGCCATGGCCTGGGTCCCAACAAGACTCTAAGGGAGTACTTATTCACAGCTATCATTTGCAGATGGTAGGGGGTAGGTAACAAATTATAACTGTTTCTTCCTTCAGAGAGTTCACTCTCTTTGAGCAATTGTTTGTGTTTTATCACACATTTGTAGGAGAAAGGGTCTTTGAAGGGGAGAATGAAAAGAAAGCCCTTCAGTGTTACTCCATGGTATGTAAAATCTCACCATTTGCAAAATCTGTAGCCAAACCAGCTTTCTGTTAAAATTCAACTTTTAGGGACAGCAAGTATTGACTAACAATACTGAAAAAGGCTTTTGGATGTTTTTAAGATCTTGACACAGACTTTTTCCTCACTAGATTTCATGGCTCTGGTCTCTGTCACCAATAACGAGAATAGGGATCCTTCCAAAATGCAGAGCATCTGAGACAGATGGTGAGGCCCTGCTGCATGCACAGCGTGTGTGAGGAGTCCAAGCTCCCAGAAAAAATGTGCAGTGGCACTGGAGCAAGTGATGTTACCACTCAGCAGCACATGCCCTGCTCTTATGATACGTACATTTAGTTACGTTATTTATTCCCTTCAGAGCCTTGTGTACCTTTGTAGTTGACGGTGAGCTCTTGGCTAACTATGTGAAGACGAAAGAGCAAATCCTGTAGTGTGCTTGCAGGCCAGAGGAGGACCCAGTGACGTATGGAAAGTGACCAGAGCAATTTGTCACCCTTCTGCCGGGAGCAGAATCTCTGGGCCCAAGGAGCAAGAGACCATAACCAACTAATTCAGCTTGTCATGGGAGGCCACTGTCCCTAAGACTGACGTGTCTTTCACATACTGATTCTGAGTGAGTTGGAACAAAACTTAGGTCTTGAACCAAGTCCTGGTCAACTTTTCTACTTTTTTCTCCCATGATATGTAGTGACCCTATGGAAGAGTCACTCCAGTAGTGGACCTGTTCCATAGGGGCCTTTGACATCCTATGGAAACAGCTTTCTGGATGTCACAGTTAGAAGGCAACATTTCTGTTCACAGATAGGGATTAGAGGCCAGGGACATGAACAAGTGCCCCACAGTATGCAGACACACTCCACAGAAGAAGCGTCCGTGCCAAGGAGCTAGTGTTGCTGAGGCTGAGAAACCTGTGCTTGGCTTGCCTTCTTTTCTCCATTCCCAGCCTATACAGTATGGAGGACTGGACTTCTTCACCGCCCCCCCCCAACTCCAACAGCCAACTCTCCTGAGCTTCATGCTTCCCATTAGGCTGCAGCTGATGTGCTACCCACTGAAGGTGGTCTCAGAAGTCCAGGCATATTCTGAAGTCTCACCTTTCCAGCTCTCCCTTGTGTTATGGTCCCAGCTCTCCCACACAGCAGCATCCTTTCTGAGCTCTGCAAAATAAATGCCTAGTGCTTGGACCCTGTCCAGCTCCATTCATTTGTAATCTCCATGGCAGGGGCCCATGCTTCAGTCGGGCTGCAAGCTCTGTAGGAGATGGTGATGTGCGGCCAAGCTGAGAACCTGGACTTCAGGCTCCCTACTGTATGCTGCTAGAAGCACAGATCCATCCCCAAGACCACACCACCCTGTTTTTCCCTATTTGCCTTCTGATCATCAGACTCATTACTGGGGCTCACACTCATGCTTTTTCTGAGCTTGCTTCTGTTTCTGGTAATCTACATATCTGTCAAGAATTTTAAGCCCAGGAAATACTGTGTATATTGTCAGGGTCTCTCCTCCCTGATCTTTCTCTGAGTTCCCCTGAGCTGCAGTCTTTCTATCTAAAAGCTTTTGCATCTCTCCTATGGAGGACCACCCATGTGACCGTGTGTATTACTGTGATGGGCAAGCTGCGCCTTACATGGCATTCTCCTTTCTCCTCTCTGTGAACTGAGCTTTAGACTCAACAATAATCCAGTCCTGTACAGAGGTGTGCCCATCACAAGGCCCTCATGGTGGATATTCTCAGCCAAAAGAGCAGCCTGGGGAAGGCATCAGACCCGCCAAATTCCTGGGTCCTGGAGGCCCCAACTTCATCCACCTTCAGAATCACTGTCACTTGTCCCAATTTTCTGTCAAAACGGCCTTTTGTAGCTTTCATCAGCTCTGCAGACACCCAACATGTGTTCCATGCTTCCTAGTCTCTCATTAGTTCTGCAAACTGACCAAGCATCCTCTGCCTGCACCCTGTTGGGGCATGGGGCTTTCAGTGCACCAGTCCCAGTGGGATGTCTGTGTATCACAGCATGCTGGCTGCTTAGGGAAGTTTCCTAAAACATGCGTCCTCCCTTCCACATTAGAAGGATAATCGTCAATTAATTCTGCTGAACTAGGCTTGTAGTGCCCACCATGTACGTAAAGAAGATATCAAGCACATGCCAAGTGTCCCCCAAAAGCTGAACTTTTTGAGGTCTCACAGACTAAATGTGGCTACAAGAACACAGGCACATCTACTAGGTGCTGGTCCTCACTATTCTGAGCTCTAAGAACAGTCATCTCAATTCTCAGGGCTCCAGGAAGGTGGAACGTGTTGGTATAAGGACCTGAGCTCTTCAGCTGCTTTCATATCTTCCCTATCTCATGGAAAGAACAGGCAGGTGGTCACCACCAAGTAGAACCAGGTGTAGAAAGGGAAAACAAGCCAGTTCACCTAAGATCTTAACCCCAAAATCTTAACCGCAATCCACGTACTCCAACTCCAGCTTGAGGCCAGCCTATTCACAACCCTGCTAGCTCCGTCAAAGCACCAAGTCACCACCATGCATTAATCCAAAGTCAAAACAGGAAATGTCTGTTGGGGACACGTGGTGGCTATCTTCACTGTAAGTCATCCAGATCTCTTACTACAAGAAAACTGGTGTGTGTGCATGCATGTGTGCATGTATGTGTGTGTGTGTGTGTGTGTGTGTGTGTGTGTGTGTGCGTGCATGTGCCTGTGTGTGTGTGTGTGTGTGTGTGTGTGTGTGTGTGTGTGTGTGCATGTGTGGTGTGTAGAGGAAGACGAGTTATCAAGAAAGAGGGGAAAGTCAAGTTGAAGAAAATGATTTACAGAACTCAGAGCTTGGGAATAGATTACCTGAGTTCCAGATTCTCCACTGCTAACTGGCTGAGTGGGACTATTAAGTTGTTAAGCCTCTCTGAGCTTCAGTTTTATCATCATTTATGTTGGAATCTAGTTCAGCACAGATGTATGGAGTGCACATGGTAACCAAGCATCAGGAGAGGTGTGCTAGAGCCCATTAATGCACAGAGGATGAATTTGGCATTTAGAAGTACCTGCAAGCAAGGTGCTCCTAGTATCTTGATGGCCCTGAGATAACTACTTTTCAAGGCTACCATCCCTACATGATTAGGAGGACCAGATGCATGATGCTTCTCCAGTGCCAGAGCCCCATACAGATGTCCTCTTATCAACCTACTCAGTATAGGCCAGCCAGGTGACAAAAGAATGGAGAGCATACTGGGTACAGGACACATCTAATGGACAGAAGAAGAAGAAGAAGAAGAAGAAGAAGAAGAAGAAGAAGAAGAAGAAGAAGAAGAAGAAGAGAAAGAAAGGAAAGAAAGAAAGAAAGAAAGAAAGAAAGAAAGAAAGAAAGAAAGAAAGAAAGAAAGAAAGAAAGAAAGAAAGAAAGAAAATGGTAATGCTATTTGATAGTTACTATTTAAATTCTAAGTGTTTGGTACTTGAGGTTTATTTTATTCACAAGTTGAGTTCTTTCAACCCCCAAATTATTTCAGGTGCATGTTTTAAACTCAGCTTTTCATCCTGTGTTGTAGGTGGCTGAGTTTGTACAGTCTCTTCTGGGCTGTGAAGAACATGCCAAGTGCTTCAAGAAGGAGGTAAAAAATGGAAAAATTAGATATATTCCTGTACTTCTACCCCAGGAGTGCTTTGTTTCCATCTATTTAAGTGTAAATAAGAGCAGTTGGATGGAGGAGGGAAGAGAAAAGAATCACAGAAGAGCTCAGCAGTGCAGCCTGTGCCTGGCCATTCTTACCCTTCCTCCTGTTGTCACACTATGTTGAGTACTCTATTCCGACTATTTTGTGGGAGAGTAACTGGATTAGAAAATTAGTACCTATGGGAGTTATCAAGGCTTTACATTGGTGTCTTTGGGCATCCCTGGGAAAAGGAACACATTTTCTTCTCCAAAGTGAGAGTGAGACTAGCCCATCTCCCTGCTTGGACCTGCTTCAGAATGGGTGCGAGAAACCAAAGCATCCTCCTGCAGCATTGCTGCTTCCTGCCTCCTCGTGGTTGGGAATGTTCTCAGTTGCCTAGCATTTTTCAGAAGCTAGCACCCACAGTCACATGGGCTATGGAAAAGGCTGGGTCTGCTGTGGATGATAAAGAAAACATTGATTATTTTATCACAAGACTGCTAGGAGCTTGCACTGCCCTGAGCTTCTGACAGTTGTTCTTTGTCCTCAAACACCCTCTATTAAGGCAGTTTACCTTAGAGACCATCCTCAGGAAGACCAGGCACAGCAGGAAGGGACATTGTCACAGACTCCTCTCTCGGGCGATTCTTGACTTTCCACAGCTGTTATTCAGTGCTCATGAAAACGTATGCCCTAGGAAATCTAAACCATGATGTACCCGTCTGCCCTTTGAATTCAGAGCTTACATGACTCAAGGGAAGTCTTCCTGAAGTCCTGGGTCTTGGGACCCTCTGGCCCTTCATGCAGCCTTTGGTAGCATCCAACAAACATCAGGGTTTTTGTGGCTCCACTGGAGTACAGCTCAGCTGGAACACACCCTCCCCAGGCTCTAACACAGTCACTCCCTTCACTCTGCAAAGCCTAACATTTAGTTCATCTCTGATTCTGTCATTGTGATAAATACAAACCTTCTGCGGGAGTTCTCAAGCTCGATACTTACTAACCAGTGCAGTTGAATCATGGAAACCCTCTTGTTCCTCCCCATCTAACACACAGACACCAGACAGTGGGGTCTTAGTAAAGAAAGAAATGCAGATCAGAGGTTCTGCTCTGTGGTTCACTAGGCATTATCATAGGTCTACTAGAGATCCCAGCTTTGCCTCTGAGAAGCTGTGTGACATCGGACACATCATTAAGCCTGATATTCCAGGTTTCCTTTTCTATCTTACAGGGTCATCAGGAGAGTAAGACACATAATAGACTATAGTAGATATCTGTATCTCCACAAATGGTAGCTCTTATCTTCATTGTAACTTAACTGTCTTAATCTTACGGCAGCTGACTGTTTGGCCAGTGATTTCTGCCTGAAAATACTGGTGCTAAACCCAGGTCAGGACAGGAAAGATGGACAACACCTCTTTGCTGCCTTGGAGAACATGAGCTTTATCCCCAAGAAAAGCATTTTATTCCCTAAGTAGATGTGCATTCATCAGAAAATGTATCACAGAGATATCCAGAGGGTTTTAGGCTTTTATAAGAGTTAAAAGGCCTACCCAAGAGGCCCTAGTTAAGCTCCTATCAAAGAGAGAATCTAAGAGGTCTGTGCTGTCAGATTAGAGTGGGTTTGCCTGCGTGACATTGGTTCACAAGAGGGATCACCATAGAAACCCTTCCATTCCAGTCTCTGGTTCTGGAGCCAAGAGTCAGCTGAGGTAGGAAACCACAGAAGTGTATACATCACGTAGAGACAGGATCCCCAAGCAGTCCACAGGGTCAAGCCCTGGGGACCCTAGGCCTCCAAGAATCTGTGGGCCAACAGTCCGCATGGTAGCTAATCACCTTCACATGACTTAGGAAGGCTGCTGAACTCCGTACAGCCACATGATTTCCTAACTTAAAGACATTTAACCGTCAAATGAGGCTTGAGCATAGTCAAAGTACATGACATGGTGATTTGACATGTATGTGTACTAGTACCAAATACATATATTACCACAACGAAGGCCATTGGCATATCCATCACACCCCAGTTCAGTACCCAGCCAAGAACCATTCTGGAATCACTTGCAAATGTTCTTAAAACCTAATAAATGAAGTAGTTATTGCATGTCTTTTCTCTTTATGGTATTCTTATTGTAGAAAGGAAACTTGAAATTATTGGAAAGCTAAAAGGATAAAATTAAAACAAACCACTACTCTGATAGCCAAAGATAATGTCTATTGCTCTTGAGGTTAAAATGTTGTGATATTTTGGTATCACTTTATTTTATAATGTGTATGTGTGTCACTGTGAACACATACTGCATCACCGGTTCAGAGATCAGAGGACAATGCTGGAAGTCAGTTCTGTCCTTCTGCCTTGAGTTTGGGGGATTGAACTCAGGTCATCAGAGTTAGCAGCAACTGCTTTTACCCACTGAGCCATATAGTTGGTCCAAGGTTTCCAAGATTTCAAATATGTGTTCACACAGTTTACTTTTAGAAATTAGAAGATCTCTGTTTTCATAATATGTATTTCTGCTTAACAACTTTGAAATTTCAAAGATCAGTCACTGTTACATTGAAATGTGTTTGGGGGGAGTGTGTTGTATACTATACCAACCTACAGATAAACTACAATTTATTTCCTTCTGCTCCTAAAATATTAAGTTGTTCCCAGTGTTCCACAACAACAGTAACACCAGATAGAGCCTGCTCATGGTTCTTTGCCCTTGGTGGTATTTTTTAAAGCTCTTGGTACATTCAGGCCAGAAATGTTGAAACAAAACAATGGAAGTTTGTGCTTGGGCTAATTAATATATTGAATTTATATTTAACAAACTGAGAACCTTCAAATTAAATTAAACCTCTGCATTCTGTGAGAACAATGGAGCTGATCTGACTTGAGTCAAATGGGGGCCACCTCTCTCTAGCAAGGCCATATGGATTCAATGTTACACTCCAAACTCCAGAACTGCTACTGGCAGATAAATAGGCTCCAGTGTGGAATAATTGTACTTGTGATTGTTTATTTATTTACAGCAGATAGATGGCAAAGCCTTCCTGCTTCTGACCCAGGCAGACATTGTCAGAGTGATGAAGATCAAGCTGGGCCCGGCCCTGAAGATTTACAATTCTATCCTGATGTTCAGGAACTCCCAGGATGTCACTGAAGATGACATTGCCTCCAGCCAAGAAACCGGAAGATAAACGTTCTCCTGAACATCCACTGACACCACCGGGACCTGTGTTTTTGGCAACAAGGTTGGCAGGCAGTCGTCCATTTGAATTTAATGTCCCCATGGTCATACTCATATTTAATCTGGACTCTTTAACGTGTCTGGTTTAGGCATATGGAGGACTTTGATAAATGACCAAGTGCCAATGACTCAGGTGCTTAGTTAGGTACAAGCGTGGGTTTTAGTGACATCCTTACTGCTTTGATACGCTTCCACAAACAGACTGAAAAAGCTATTGAAGCTGTTACGCGTGTGTCTACTCTCCTTCTATAGCAGAAAACACTTTCCACTCTGCAAGTGTGTCTCAAGTGTTATAATGCCAGAAAATCAATTCATTAATGCATCATTAATGCATCCACCAGAACTGCTTCTGAGCACAGCACACATCTGTCATCTGATGGGTGTGGCAAGTCTGAGAGATGGAAGCCTGGTTCTTTCAGGAGGACTCATGAGGTTTCTGCACCTTTAACTCTGGAAAATATGAATCTTCTTAAAAGTGCTAATAAGCACATTTTCATGATTCACAAATCCTCATTTTTAGTCCTTTACCATTCCTTGGTGACAATTCCAAGGTGCCCTGGGGTCTACTCCAACGAGGGTGCCTAGAAGTAACAGAAGAGTAGTTTCCTGAAGGCATTCTGGGAACCTGATGGGATGCTCCCGAGGATCTGCAATCAGGCTGTGTAGGAAGCTTGTTCTAGCAGACCCACCCGCGTGAAATTCCTCCAGCTCCCACTCTGCTGACACTTCAGAATGGACCCCCTCCCCTCAGCTGTGGATGAGTTTTAAAAAACACATCAGATTTGGCTTGACCTCTACAGGGGCATAGCAAGAGGACAGAAGGCCTCTGGAGAGGAGTCCAGGAACTGTTGTGTGGCTGAATTTTTCTGACAGGTTCTCAGACATTAATCATATTTTATGTGAGTGTGGCTGAGATTCGTGTTGTGGGCAGACCACTTCATAATTATAAAAATTTGAACTTCAAGTCTGCAACTCTTTCTGCTCTTTCACACAGTAGCAACTACAACCTTCCTTCTGGAAACAAAGGCTCATCCTTTAGGGGTGGGAACCAATGGGAAGCCATGAGAAAGGAGCAGACCTGACAATATGCCTTTGCTACATTAAGAGCCTTCTCAATTTAACAAAGTTGATTCTACTTAGAGAATTTCTCTAACTTTGGGTCACTGAAGAAGAAAAAAACTTGAAGAGGTATATATTTCATTGTTTAATTGCTTACCTAAAGGTAAGTTTAATATACTATCAGGTGATAGAAATTTGTGTCTGTGGTTTTGCTTCTTGTAGACTTCCATATGCCACAGAAAATCTTTCCTGCTTCTACCATTAAGTTGTCATATATTTTAAATGTTAATAAACATTTAAAAGCAGACCCTCCCTGTCTTACTGAATGTGCGTTCATAGCCGGGCCTCCCCAGCAGTCTGGGTCCTGATTTTTCTCAGCTGTGGAAGAGCAGTGGTAATCGCATGCATTGCCCAGCCAAGAAAGTTGCTGGCTTTGACGTAGTGTTTCTTAGTACCTGTTCTCTTGGGGAAACAGTTAAGACGTTAACAGCATGAGAGACTAAATTAGAAGGTGTTTAATTAATACAGGCTTTAGACCTGTTCATTTTATGTATTAAAAAATCTCATAGACGACCTAAGATTTGTGTCTCAGATACTTCATATGGGATATGTCATCATTAGTGCCAGAACAGAACAAACGACACTACGCAGAATTGGTGTTGAACTATTTTTCCTAGAAGTCAATGTTATCAGGTATGATAGATCTATGTCTATCTAGATTCCCAATCTCAGCATATCAAAAAAGGAAACTGAGATCTCTTCACCTGAAACAATAATGCCACCATTAAAACAGTTAGCCAAGCCATGAAGTAAAAGCCTGAGTGTGTCTATCTCTAAGCTGTAAATTCTCCTACTACTGCAACATCACTGGGGTAGAAAGAGGTGCATGCAGCCTGCCGCCACATCTCTGCAGCTCCAGCATCCTACATGCACACTGTAATCTAGCCCAATTCACACTGTCTAACCTCTCTTTTTGATGCCTCATGCTAGACTTAAACTGGACTTCTCTCTTCCAAGTTCACCATGCTCTTATTGGCCGGCACCTTCTGCTGCTGTGTATCCTGCCTAAAAGCCACGTTCGGCCTCTCAATGGTTTTCCTTGGCACCTTCACTGTAGGTGACCCACAAGAACTTATACCTTCTTTTCTGTTATACATCATTCTTCAGTACTGTCACTGCGTCATTAGCTTTCCCCATCAGCCTAGAAGATGTGTGGCCATCTATGAAAGCCATGTCTTTACTGACTCACTCTGCCTAATGCAGTATCTGGCACTTAGTGGGCATGCAGCTGTATGTGGTGTTGATGAATAGAGCAAGAGAATCCAACTCACATCCCTGCTATCCAACTACCTGGATGGGTGCACACCCCATAAGGTGGGAAGTAATGCCTACACTGGGAATTTGTTTTTAATTTTGATTTGAGGGGAGAGAAAGAGAGAGAGAGAGAGAGAGAGAGAGAGAGAGAGAGAGAAAGAGAGAGAGAATATGTAAGCATAAACAGCATAGCACACAGGAGAGGTTGGTATTTAAAAGCAGACTAGGGGTCTGTGAAGTGACAGGTACTTCTTTATGTTGGCAGTAGAATGAACTTACTACAGAAGGGTGTAAATTCTTCGCATTCAAGACATTTTCCCTCCATCCCCACATGCCTGCCAGTGTTCTCAACCGTAGTCTGAAATATTAAAAGCAGAAATATTTCACCCTGCCAAAAGGATCCTCCTCATAGTGCCAGGTGTCACACAGTATCCAGAAGCCTGCAAATACAGGGGCTTCTGCCCCTCCTCCAGATTCTCACCTAGAATATGCCTCTGAGTTAGCAAGAAAGCAGCAAAATTGTCAACAGAACTCCAAGAAATACAAACATCTATGTTATTAGAAAGAGTCCCCCTACAGAATCATTTGTACAACACAGCACCAGACCACATCATGATGCTCGAAATTAGATCATTAGCCAGAGTCCTAAGGGAGCTCAGGACTTCTACGCTCAGAATGACTGTAATTTCGATAACTTTTGCAAAATAAATTTCTCACTTGCAACAACATTTATTCAAAAATAAAGTTATTCTTCACAATTTCTGCACATCTCTCTTGCACTAGACACCTGACCTTATATAACCCACAGATAAAAAGAATCTCCCAGAATGCCACAGCCCCAGACATGGACTCTATGGACCATGAGACTCAACATGATGCTTGTCTCTCTCTTGTGAGATGATGACTTTCAAATGTTCCAGGATTTCAGGGATTTTTCAATTTTCTCTTGAGTTACCCCAATCTCCCAAGTCAGAGTTAGGGTCACTGAGGTACAGTAATTGCACTTGGACTTTGGAGCGAGGCCTGGGTTTGAGTGGGATCCTTCACCTTGGAACATATGGTTGATGTCAAACCGCTTCTTAACCTTCCAGCCAATGACCAACTTTTCCCATTAATTCACTTGATTTTATTTTTGTTCCATATCATCTTAAGAAATTCTGCAACTCCTAGAGGGAACTGACAAATATTATTTTGTGTGTGAAATGTTCCTGTGACTATATTCTTATTACTTGAGAATATGCTCCCCATAAATATACTCTTATAAATCTATTCCTCTTAAAACCTCCTTTCTTATAAATACATGCATGAAGAATGTATTTGCTAATAGATTCTTGAATATTCAGAATCCTTATAAATGTTTTCTTCCTATGAATAGATTTCTTAATGAATATATATTGAGAAGATTTTTTTCAAAAATGTATTCTAGTTATGCTCCCTCAGATTCCATCTCTCTTAGTCCTTCAGTTTCCAGTTATGTTGAAAATTGGGGCCGCTTAACCCCTTAAAATGATGCAGTAAAGACAAAATAAACATTGATCAATTCAAAGTTAAGATTTAAACAACTTTGGTGACTGAATCATTCTGTTAATTGGTGATGAGCAATTCCATTTCTTAATAAAATAATTTGCCTCCAAATATTTTGTACCACATATTCTTTTCAGGAGCATGGGGGATTTTGGGATCAGTCAGATATAATCGCACGGTCAGGGCTGACCTTCACAGCAAGGACCCCCGGGAAACCTGGGGCATCTGGACAGCAGTGAAGACTGACTTGTAAGGAATGACAACAGAGAGCTGGGGAAAGGGTTGCGGGTAAAATAGTCTAAGAAGAGCCACCGAAACTGGAATGGAAAGCGAAGTGTGTGAGGAATGATGATTTAAAATACAGAGTTAACGTGCTCTTCTCGGATTGGTTCTGCTCCCTGAGCGCAGACCAGGTGTTCTGTGCTGTTTTGCTGCAAAGGCCCCACCCGTCACACGGCCATTTCCTTCATCTTGAAATTAGATTGTCTTCCCTTTGATGTACAAAGCTAGACATCAAAGCAAACTGATGTCTGAAGTGCAGAGGGCAGAGAAATCTCAGGTTAACCCAGGAGGTTTTGGAGCAGATTGAACTGCAATGTCCGTACTGTAGCCAACAACAGACATGCGGCCCCACATGGAGACTCTGGAGCTCACGAGGCTCTTTATGTTGTGAAATTCTGGGGTCTGTGAGGTCTTTCCATAGAAAAAACTCATCAAAAGCTGCTGCTGGCTAACATTCGCTCAACATTAGCTCAATGTCATGTGTTTAAAGTCTGGAAATAAAAGATGTTATTTACCAGGCCCTTATCTATGTCAGCCAGAAGAACACAGACCGGATAACTCAGAGCACAGACATTTCTCTCCCAGTTTCTGAGAGCAGGGCATCTAAGAGCAAGCTCCATACAGGCACATGGCAAGGGCCTTCCTGCGGCTGAAGACAGGAAGATAAAAAGCAAAAGGGTATCAGGTGCCGCATTCACTTTTGTCGCAGTTATGCACCCAGGATGATGGCCTTCATTAGTGAGTTAGGTAGTGACCCCTCAATTTAAGTTATTAAGTAGCAGCAGAGCCGGTATGACCCCACCTGCAGTGCTGCCCGTCGGTGACCGAGGGGCCAACACATGAACTGTGAGGGATTCCTTGAACTGTGGGTTACGGCAGATGCAGGGGTCCCTTTGTCATCTGGCTTTGTAAATGGGTGAGACAAGGGTGGCATGGAGGATCCCTGGAAATGCTGCATGTGTGGACAACTGCAGCATGCCTTCTCAACAGTTCTCCTCAGAAGAAACAGGAGAGGTGTGATTCCTCCACTTCTCACTTGGTCTGGTGTCCTCAACAGAAATGGTCAGGCTGTGAGCCACTTCAAAACGTCTTACTGAAGCAGAATTCCGAAAGCGTAGTTGGTGTTGATGGCTGAATATTTTCTATTTTTCTGTCTTCAGTAATCCTCCAGGAGAGTCAACTTTAATCTTTTTTTATTTGCTGTTTTTATTTTTTAAAAATATACTTGTCTTTCATGGGCCTTTGTTTCTATCAGCCTCAAGCTGAGGTTGTCCATCAAGCAGAGCCCCCACCCCACCTTCCAAACCAGGACAGAGAGCCTAACAGTGAAGGGAAATGTCACAGAGTCCCATCACATAACCGTACTGATTTGATCTGAAATTGCTTTCAGATGAACCATCGAATTTACCTGAGCAGAAGTCTGTCTCCATGGACATTATTCAAGGCAGTCAGTTGGAGAACTCATTCTGTGCCAAGCACTCACTGTCTTCACAGAAGAGGCAGCTATGGGTAAACCAACTGTAACTTCTTCACACACAATGCTAACTTGTAACCGATCTTTTAACTTATTATTTAACACTTATTTATTACTAAATTCACTTATAACAAACACCAACAATTTCTTAACTATTAATCCTATAAATTCCTACAACCCCTTTAACCTATCCTTAAACCTATTGATAATTATAACAACTACTTTCATAACCTTTTAGAATGATAGTCTCTGGGACAGGTCCTCAGTCGTCAGGAACACAGTCTTTGTTGTAGATTCTTTAACACACTTAGCAGTCCTTTTTCTGAATCTCTCAGATGCAGGTTCATCAGGGTAAGTTGGTTATTGCAGTCTCACCTTAAATAAGGCTTCATGCTTTCTTCTCTGTGGGAGACCCCAGCCGTCTGCAGGCCAACTTACTTCTTTTGAATCAGGAACTCAGCTGCTATGCCTCAGTCCTTAAAGCCAGGCACAGTTTCCCCTAGGCCACTGATCAGACAGATCAAACCCCTCCAGGCAAAAGCTGAGCCACAGGGTCCAGTCCTTGGCCTTTTGGTGTCTTGCTCAGGCTTTCTTTGCTCACCGGCTTCTTTCTGCTTCAGGGAGAGAGCTGGCCATCAATGGCCAGCCCTTTTTTCAGCAGGACTCTTGGAGCTCTCTAGCATCAGGGGCCTCTTCTCTTTCTGGGCTCCATGCACTGTCCTTAAATAGGAGGAACTCTGTTTCAGCTTAATTTGGGCTCCGCCCACTTAGCAGCTGAAAACAATGTCAGGCCAGATACTTTGTTTCTTCAAGTCCATTAAGTCTTTCCTGTTTTCCTGACTTCAACCTTGTTTTTCAGTCTATTGAGTCTTTCCTGTTTTTCCTGACTTCAACCTTGTTTTTCAGTCTATTAAGTCTTTCCTGTTTTTCCTGACTTCATGCTGATAATGCTGTTCATGCCCCGAATTAAGAGACAGTATCAGAAACCCCTATATATTTTCTAAATCTAGTTTATCTAACCCCTACACTAACTGAACCCAGTAGTGAGTGTGTGTGTGTGTGTGTGTGTGTGTGTGTGTGTGTATAATAATTAAAGAAGCCAATGAATTTGAAGGAGGAGACATGGGAAGTGTTTGAACTGGGAGAGAGTAGTAGAGATGTGTAAATAGAGTACCCAAAATAAAATAATTAAGTTAAAACAAATTATGTTCTTCATGAACTTAAGTTCGTGGAGCCTGAACTAAAAAGATGAATAGAGAGACACTTCTAGAATCCTATGTAATGTACATGTTACCTGGTGCACATATGTGTCTTCGGGATTGTGACTAGGTGATGTCATTCACTGAATCCCTGAGAGGCAGTATTTGAGGCAAAGGACACTCATCACCACACACCCAGATGTTGGCATGATCTCTTCTGCATCTTTGTCCATTCTGTCCTTGACAACCATGAAGATGTTCTCACACCCTTCCTCATGGGTCTAGATGGCCCTCTGCATTGAAGTCCATAAAGCTAACTGCCTAGCAGAAAATCACGGATATTATTTTAAGTAACATCTTGACTTTAGTCATTAAGTAACCAACTAACTTGAAATTGCTAGACTTTTATTCCCATGGGTTAAAAGTGACAATTAACAAGAAGTAATCAGATATATTTCCAATGTGATTAACTAAGATTGTCATCTGGCAGGTAATTTTAAATATATCCATCCTTTACATACAGATTCAATAATTTCAGTTCATTGGTGTTCTACTATTTATTATGCATGTGCAACAATTTTAGAGATCAATATGGTTTTGCATACTTAGGCTTGGTAATACTGAAAAAAAATCCAACAGATTATTTGATTCTCAAAGCCCTCAGGATGGTGGGATGATTAATAGGTGATGGGAAATTGAGTAGAATGCTGGACTAAAAGAGATTCCATTGATGAACTGTGTCTGGTGGGAGGCGGGGGTCATGGACCATTCTAGAAGCAACAGTGCATGCCCAGCATATAGCTTGCACTATCAGATGTGTATGTGCATGTTGACTTGAACACTGAACAGCCTTAAGATATGTACAGTTCTCACAAATGCAATTTACTTATATTTAGTTAATTCTACCGCTCTAGGCAAGTTCTCTTTAAATGGAAATTCTGTAAGCAACAGCATTTTGCCCACATCAGAAGGGGTGGAAGTGTCTCTTCATCAGTTCATGGAAGAAAGGTCTCTTTTTCCATGTCTGGTTGCTTGTCTGCAGCTTGAAAGGTGGTCTGGAACTTGTGACCACTCTTAGCAGACTCAGGCTGACAGAAATTATTTTGCAGTTCAGCCTGTGTTACAAGCTAGAACAACTCTCCAATCAGAATGTCTGCCCTCAGGGGGAAACAATAAAGAAACAAAGAAACCACTGCTGTAAGAAGTTTAAGATCCAAAGTATATAGTCCAGTCTTTACTTGTTTTAAGGTAGTAAAAAAAATTGTTCTACAATTCCATTTAATTCTCACTTTCCATTGTTCCAAACACAACAAATTACTGTGTACATCCCTGGGAGCAACTTTGTAGCTTTCTCAATTTTGATGATGATACAGATATCAATTAATAGACAAATAGACTTAGCTGCAGGGGTCAAGTGGTCACATTCACCTTCATTATGTCACCTCCAATAAGTCCCTGGTAAAACAGCTACAAAATGTCCTCCAGAGATGTGTGCAAGGCAGGCCTTCGAGAGGGAAGGGCTGATCTCCTCAGTTTGCCCCACTTCTAAGTGCTGACACAATATATGGATACAGAGTTAGAAGAATTTAATGTTTTATAGTTAACGTGTAGATGAGTTACTTGATATGTAATTTTTGAAAAGCAGAGGGGAAGAAAAACTGTTTGCATATCCAACTTCAGCTCTTTCCACTGCTGCTTGGTGTGAAACATACTGATTCCTTTCTATTCCTACAAAGTCACTTTATACATAGAGCAGGGACTTGATGTATGTTCTCATTATATAGTCCATATGGCCTCAAATTCATAACCTTCATTCTTCAGCCTCCCTGGTGTTGTAGTTACAGGCACACACCTGCATGATGACACTTGATTTTCATATATATTTTTAAAACTGATAACATCACTCTTTAGTGTTTCATTCACTAAATTGATCTTTTTTATTTTTGTTGTGTTGGTGTGGTTTTGTTTGTTTCATCTTGGGAGAATGTTTTTGGGGGTTGTTTTGTTGTTGTTGTTGTTGGTGGTGGTGGTGGTGGTGGTGGTGTGTGTGTGTGTGTGTGTGTGTGTGTGTGTGTGTGTGTGTGTGTGTATACCCACTGACCAATGCTGGGTGCCTTCCTTTATCCCTCTATACCTAACTTTTGAGACAAAGTCTCCCACTGAATGTGGAATTCACTGATTCCATAGACTAGCTGCTCAACAAGCCCCAGGGGTCCTTCTAATCTGCCTCCCCTCCCCCCACTCCACTTCCCGCATGCTGGAATTATGGTGATAGGGATAACATGTTCCTTACCTCTAAATCTCCATCTATAGGATGCTTTCAATGAGGTTTGTAAGTGACTTTTTGTATGTGTTGCCTAGTACTTTGATCTTGTTTCCAGTTTCTATCCCTATTTCCCTTCTCAGCTATTTGTTCCATTGAAGAACCCTCTCAGTCTCCAAATGGTCCTCTCAAAGCCAGCTGCTGTCACTCTGACCTATAGCTTGCTTGTGTTAAAATCCAATGATGCAGTAAACAATTTCAGTCTTCATACATGTCAACTCTTAAAAAGTGTATCCCTGGGACACCAGGTGGAAACAGCTCAGAAAACTATTGAGTAACACACGGCCGGCTCCACAGTATGAGCAGAAGAGCTCACTAATACTTAGAGATCTAACTCCCCGAAATGGATGTTCTGCTAATGGTTTATAAAATGCTACACAGAGCTAGACCATTGAAGGAAGAGGCCTTGAGCAAATTAAACTCTGGTATTCCCGCATGAGGTTGTTATTGGAACATATATTTGTGACATGTTTCTTGTGCTCAGTGTGCTGAGGAGCAGCTGGCCAGCCGCTCTGCTACTTCTCCATTTCCCTCACTTCACCTTTGTCTGTCCAATCTGTATTTCTTGGTTATAACTCCATTTCCTGATTTAAGCATATGAGACTCTTATGCTGTTTTTACTACGTTTGCTACAGTGCCCTGCCCTCCACTAAGGATATGGCATCCCAACTGTTAATTGCTCAGTTATATAAGGTTGACCTTGTAGGGACCTTTTTTTCCCCCTTTTCTTAAGACCTGACTTCCATTAAAGGATCTTTAAATGAAATACCAGTTTTGAAAACAAATACCTCATATCAACCACGTTTTTCTTCTTCTTTCTTGAGTATCTTAAGTCATGGCAAAGCACTCAGACAAATGTCTCCTGAAATAATATCAATGTGATTAAGATGCAGATTCAAGCTCAAGACCAATGGCCTCAGACTTCCCAAAAAATCAATTCTGAAGCCAAAGGCCTGAGAACCTAGGAAGCTGCTAGTGTAAATCAAGGACCAGGAGGCTAGTATTCTGATGTCCTAGGATCAGAGACAGAGATAAGGGGTGTCAGGAGAGACAGACAGAGAAAGAGAGATTGATCATTTCATCTTTTCTCATCTCTCCTTCCTACTTTACTGTAGGATGCTCCCCACACAGGCTGGCCATCCCCACTAGTCTCCCTATACCCACTCAGTCACATACTTCATCTCCTCCAGACAGACACTCCCCAAAAATGATGCTTTGCAAGGTTTCTAGATAGTCCTTAATCTACTCAGTTGACACTTACATTGCCTGTCACTGCCTACCACCCTTCATTTGGGAAATCTCCCATCTCCATCTTTCCCTAGGCTACCCACACACTTCTCTTCTGAAGACCTAAAAGAGTGGACCTCCCAGTTTCAGCCTCATTCTTTTCCATCTTAGGTAGGTAATCCATCAATCAGTCAGCATTTAAGGAAGATCTTTGCAGTGAGTTTTGATATTATTCTCTTGAAGCACACCTGTATGGTGACCATGAACCACATGTGGTTATTCAAATTTAATAGGTCGAAATAACAGTGAAATAACCCAGGCCGTCAATCACTGTAGCTACACTGTTCAAATGTCTCAAGTGGCTGGTGGCTGCTGCTGAGTGTTCAGCACAGGTTATAGGCCATTCTACATTTCCAGAAAGTTCTGTTGAACAAAGATGCTCTACGCTTCCTATCCCAGGTGAACCCCTGAGTTTTATACTGTTACCCATAGAAAGGAAAAATCAAGGCCATTTGAAAAGCCATATGAAAACTCCTCACTGTAGAAGCTTTCTAAAATATACACATATGTAAAGGAAATTTAAATAGAGTTGCCACATAATGTGGGAGAAAATATCCCAACTAGACATCATATGCTATAAAATAAAACCAGCAGTACCAGGAATGAGTTACATCTTTTTGAGTCATTAGCCAAAGAGGTCCCCTAGACCCCCAAAGATTACAGGCTATTGCCATGTCTCAACCCAAATCAGAGAATCCCCTTCTTGGAGTAGATGGGAATTAATACAGAAACTCACAACTGGACAATGTGCAGAGAGGGAGAGATTTGTGGTACCCAACCCTAGGTGGGCTGTCTTCATCGCACTCCTCCCTTCAAGGCTCAGAGATGAAGAGGGGTGCGGAAAGAACTTGAGAGCCAGAGGTGATGGCTGACTTCAGGGAGACAGTGGCCTCCAGACACACAGCACTGATGCTCATATGACACCACAGAGACTGTGGCAGCATGCACGAGACATGTATGTGTGTAAGGCAGACAAAGGGAAGGAGGAGTGAGCACAAACTTCTACCCCTACCAAGAAGCTACTAACAGCAGATAGAGGCTGGGAGAGAGAAACTCAGTTTTTTCAGCAGAGTGACACTGGGTATATCGACCACAACCCTGGGCAGTCTCTGCTAAGTTTAAAAGTACTTAGCCAACACAATTCAGTACTTAGTCAATGCAATTCACACTAAATGTTCTTTGTGGGGATTTTAGGTTTGGTGCTTGTGTTTTTAAGAGAAAGAAAAAACATGAAGTTGGGTGGTCAAGGGTGGTTTTCAAGGGGTTGGAGGAGGGGTGATAATATCATCCAGACATATTCTGTGAAGTTCTCAAAGGATAAGTAAAAATCATTTTTAAAAAGACTAGTTATCGGAAGAACCCCCGGGTCCTGCTGTTTTCTCCCAGAAGTATCTACATATATTCTTTATCTTTGATTGTAAAGTCTGTAAAGCGTAGACCCAGGAAATATACCTTTTATTCAAGAAGTTTCCAATGGGAATTACTTAGTTGTAGAGTGACATACAGAACATTGTTTTCAGAATTCCTTTTATATTTTTAAGAATAAGCAGCTTGTTTAACATATACAAGATTCAAAACCCAGGATCCATAAATAATTTAAAGAAAGAAATAAGGAAACAAATTTCCTTTTTTCCCTCCTTCTCTCTGAGCAGGGAAGTAGTCAAGGAATGAGGCTCCTTCCTCAGCATCCATTCACTAAGATGGAAGAGCAAGTGGGGAAAGCTCTGCATCTGGTTACTTAGAAAATACTTGTACGGCATCTCATGTACACACTGTCCATAGCAGGGCAAGACTGAAGCACAGAAGAGTCGATGCTGTGAGGTGGAAGGAGGAAGTTAGCACACTTCCCCAGTCTTCTCTCCTTTCAGGTCCTCTCCTGGCAAAGTTACCTGTCCTTCTGCCCTGTGCTCTGAGCTCTTCTCTCACCCAGGGGACCATCACATTGAGGGGGAGGGGAGCTGAGGGATGGGGCCACCATCAACCTCATGTCTGAGGACATCCTCATGGAGTACTTCACAGTAACTGACATAATTCTGAGAAAAGTTTGTCTCTTCTAAGAAGCACAGCAGGAGCTGGACAAAAGAACCATGACCCACTGGGATTCTGAAGTCTCCCCCCATCTCTAGAAGGTTCTTATGCTGGACCATGAGGCTTGGTTGCTGTTATGTGGCCACTTACATTAAGAGCAATAGTATTAATAGGAATATGGCCTCGTCTTCCCTCAATCATTTCCCATCTCAGTGACTTTACGCAGTATGTCTACTCCTCCTTTTCCAGGTAGGAAAACAGAGCCAGTGAACAGCACAAACACATACATGTGAACATGCACATACATACACATACAGACAAATACACACATACATACATGCATGCATGCAAACATGCACACACATGAGCAACCGATGTCACTTAGTCAGGGTCACAGTGCTGGGGAACAGGATATGACCCCAGGTACCTGACCAACCACTAAGCTGGTAACTCAGCAACAGAGTGGAGCTAAAAATAACACTGAAGAAGGATACCCTTACACTCTAGTGGAAATGTAAACTAGACTACACACTATGAAACTCAGAATGGAAGTTCCTCAGCAAATTAAAAGTAGATACACCACATGTTCTAACTGTACCACTCTTGGATATTTATGCAGTATATCGGTGAGTTATTGCTGCACTGTTCATAATGGAACCCAACAACAGATGACTGGATAAATAAATGTGGTTCATATGTGCATGTAATGTTTTCAGCCATAAAGAATGTAAAGAATGAGGTTATGTTATATGTTAGAGAATGCAAACAAATAGTCATCATCATATTAAATGAATTAATCTACTCATAAATACAAATACCACATCTTTCCTTTGGTTCCTAGATGCCAGATAGATGAATAAAAATCACAAACATGTGTGTGCATGTTTATATATATATACATATATATATTTATGTGTACATATATGTGTCATAAAATTACAAGTGAAATTGTCTTGGAGAGCTAAGGGGATTAATATGGAAGACAGAAAGTTAGGAAGTATAGAGGAGAATGCATTCCATATACAACATATATAAGACTTGTACATGGAATTCATTTATGAAATTTTTTTATATTTTGTGTAAATATATACATATATATTTTATATATAAAATATATTTTATATAAAAATATAAAAGGAATTCTAATGCAGTCATATTGTATAAGACTGTCATTATGTAACCTTATAAAATTGATACATACAGTGAATTTTTCTGTTTGAAAAAACTAGTCAGTTTCCAGTACAAACAACATTTGCATTTCACATTATTCCTATGATAATGGCCTGGCTTAGCTAGTTGCTAAAATCCCCACTGGAGCCAGTTAGGCTTGAAGAAACAACTTGATAAGGACATGCCACATAGTATCCCAGCAAACCACCAAGCAAGGCTGTCCTGAGCAGTGCATTTATAATGACTACAGAGAAATAGGAAAGAGTGTTGATGGTGTGGTCCCAACCCTCATGCTACTGAGGGAACAAAAGCACAGAGCCAGTGAACAGCACAAACACATACAAATGAACATGCACATACAAACACATACAGACAAGTGCACACATACATAAGCATGCAAACATGCGCACACACAAACATACAGACAGACAAATAGTGATATTAATATTGTGTCTAAGGATACAGAGGACCACTGTTTTGGACTAGATTCTGAACTGTGCCCTCCAACAGACCAGCCAGAAATTCAAAACAACGTCACGTCCACTAATGTTCTAGTTGCCAATTGGGTGAGGTCGTCCATGCCTATAGTTCCAGTTCTTGGGAGGTAGAGACAGGAGATACGTCTAGATTACATGGGGAGGTGCTGCTCTAAACAAAAAGCAGACAAAAAAAAGTCCCAGTCATCAACTGAAACTAAGTTGATTATCTGACCCAACAAATCAAGATTGGAACCATAGGAGCCAGCTTTCCCAAGCAGGCCTGTTTGTGATGGTTGCTGATGATGTCCGTCTCACACAGAAGCCAATTTGAAGTGACCTGCTGTTAAGTGATAAGTCACCTTCCAGTTGGGCTGCCTGCCTGGTCCCATCTCACAAGAAAAGTAACTTCGGAGTGGCCAGTCCACTCTGCTGCCAACTCTGCTTCAGCCTTCTATACAACTAACCTGCACAGCTCAGAGCATTCTGGATAAAATGTATTGCCAACTTCTAGAACTGACAACAAAGCTAATTAAGATCTTTAAACTAAAATTGTGCTACCTTTGTCCTTCAACAACTACAAAAGTATATTTGCCTCAAACATAACCGTGAAGAGGTCATGGTATATAAATATATCTTCAAAATGAGTAAGATGATGACTAACACAGAATATTGGGCAAAGGACACAAATAACACAAGGAAGTCTGACATAATTGTAAAAGAGAATATTCTCTATTGCTAGGACTCAAAATTTTGGAGTTCAAATGGAACGGAGGTGCAGTACAGCTAGAGAGCAAATGGTTAGTGTGCACATGTGCACTTAAACTCACGTGCACACACACACATACATTCAGATAATGAAACACTTTTTCCTTCCACCTCCCCTGCTGTTTTTTTAAGACAGTGTCCTGCTATAAAACCCAGACTGGGTTTGAACCCCCATGTAATTGTACTCGTGTTTCAGCCTCCCACGTGCTGAGATTATAGGCACATGCCTCTGTGGTAGGCAGAATGCTGTGTCTTGACTATGAAGCTTTAATCAAATGATGAAAACAAAGATGGTGGAGCCAATGGGTAGAACAAAGAAAATGATCACACCAATTCTCTCTCCCATGAAAGGCTGAGTCTCCTGAAAGGTTTGTCTCCTGCCTGCTAATCCATTCCTGATCCCAGGAGCAGAACAATGGTAGCATCACCCCCATCCCACAGGGTCACCCATTCTACACGTTCACTCTTAAAACCCCCAGCTATGTTCCTAGGCATTTGCCAAAGCAGCAGACTACCAGACACAGTTCGTACCAAGTTGTGTCCTGAGGATGCTGATGTCTCCTGAAGAATCTGCAGCTCCTGTCACAGCAGGTGCTGCTGGCAGCAGTCCTGGCCATTCCTTTCTGGTCCATCAGCTCTGATTTTCCCCTTTCATGGATTCTTTTATATTAGCCTGACCTTCCCAGATTTCTGATTTGAGTCTCTAGGATATGGACCATACAGACATTGCCAAGGCAGAGCCTGCCCCGTGGAGAATTACTCACCTCCTCCAAATCCTGTGTCTTAGCATCAGCCAGAGGTACCCTGCTCAATGCCCTTGTTTTCCAGTCCTCCTTTGCAAGGGTCTCTTTTGTTCCTCCTAAAATAGTTCTTTAACCATCCTACCCTGATCCACATGCTCCACAGTGTCCCTGGCATCTCACTGGCCTTCAATGACAGTTCTGCCCTTCTCTAGGCAGGTTCTGCCGCTCTGTCTGCATTGCAAAGAAAGCTCTACTTTGCTGGGTTTATTTCTTAAATTTGTGTTATGCAAGATTAGGAGAAGGGCAGGGGACAGTTGGGAAGAGACAACCAGTCCGGAATTGGGAAGACTTCAGTAAGAAAGAATGAGGGACAGCAAAACGGGTAGAACCAGGAGGAAGAGGAAATAATTCAGGTGTCTTGAATTGTTTTTCAATTCAAGTATACCTTTTCCTGGTATACTGCTCTCTGCTGGATAGTCTCTGGCCTTGGGTCACATGTGGACCCTGTGTTTCATGGCTTCAGTATACCTACATAATTGTTGTAAGTGAATATATAGAAGGATGTATCTATCTCTCGATGTTTTTCCTGAAATTTTCAAATCAAAGAAAATATTGTGAAGTTTCATGTCTACAAGATTAAGTTTGGGGAAATGTGTTAGAAAATGGGATGTAATAAGCAATCTGAGAACAAACAAAACAAACCAAAAACCCCAGCACTCCCATGTGCTAAACACCTTAGACACCAGCGCTCCCATGTGCTAAACACCTTAGACACCAGCGCTCCCATGTGCTAAACACCTTAGACAACAACTAGATGGATCTAAGAAACCCCAGAGCTCCCGTGTGCTAAACACCTTAGACAACAACTAGATGGATCTAAGAAACCCCAGAGCTCCTGTGTGCTAAACACCTTAGACAACAACTAGATGGATCTAAGAAACCCCAGC
>CAJQZJ010000184.1:2847698-2858066 GCA_907164525.1 Lophiomys imhausi
CTCCACTTCCTCTTTTAACTCTGACTGTGTTTTCTTTATTGTTTCTAATTCTATTTTCATGTCTTGTATGGTTTTGTTCGTTTTGTACATTTCCTTCTCCAGTTTGCTTGTTTTTGTATGAAAATCTTTCATGACTTTTTCCTTTTCCTGTTCAAGCTCTGTCACCTTGGCTTGGAGCTCTTTAATGGTGTTGTTCCTTGTTTTGATTTGTAGAATTGTGGTTTCTTTGAATTCCATCATAGATTTAAGTTCTTCTTGCAAGGACTCTATCACTTTCCATACTGCAGAACTGTCAATGTTTTCATGTGTTTCTGTTGGTGTGTGGTCATCCGAATTGGATGAGCTAGGGTGGTTCTGCTTTGTTGGAGTCATAATTCCTTGATTTCTATTTTTTTTTTTTGACCTTTCGCCATTGGATGCATTTAGCTGTCTGTTTTCTGTGCTTGGAACCACAGTGGATGATTTGGTGCAGGGGACGAGTTACTTGGCTATCTGTCCTTGCTTACAGGGGGATTTCAAGGTCACTGTGGTTTTAATGGCCAGAGGCACTGTGATCTGGTGCAGCCTATTCCCAGGTTGTGAGTAATGGACCAGGATTGTTTCACTGCTCCCAATTCAGACTTCTCTATGTTGCACTCTGAGTTATCAGCCTGTAATGGTTCTGATGGTATGGGCCTTTTTGCCCAGGCACAGGTTCTGTGGGCTTTGTTTGTCATCCCGGAGGCTGACAGGGTCTGGCTCCACACCTGATATGTCTGGATTTTCCAGGATACAGCTATGGTCCCGATTTCTGGTTTCTCTCTAGTCTTCTCGCCACAGGGCTGGACCCTGTGCCTGATTCCGTTCCTGTCTGCGCCGCCACGGGTCCCGTGGTTACCCCAAACCCAGGATCCTCCAGCTGCCTGAGTGCACCTCTCGTCCCAGCAGCTTCGCCGTGGGTGCACGGACCCCTGGCCCCACCCATGCCTGTCTCTCTCCCCAGATGACCTGCTGTGGACTGGCGGGGATTTGGCCCTGCCAGCCATGCTCCCTCCCCAGCTGCGCTACCGTTACTGTGCGGGATTCAGCCCCTCCCGCCTGCTTTTGTGTTCCCAGCTTCCTGCGCTCTCTCGGAACCTCCCACCCTCCGCTTCACGAGCAGCTGAGGACCACCCGCTGAGCCCCCTGTTTGTTCCTTGCTAAGGCTTCCACTATCTCGCAACCTTTTCTAAGTGGGTATAAGTTCAACCTGATGTGTGGGGAGCCCAATAGGACAGCGATCTATGGCCAAGTGGCCTCTGATTCTGCCTGCTGTAAGTTGGGATCGATCTTACCAGGCGCCTCACCAAATGGGAGTTCCCGAATCCCCGGTTTAGTGGCCTCCGTGTCTGTGAGAGATGGGGAGAGCCTTGCCCTGGGACTTTTAACAGTCCCTTGGGAGCTGTGAGTGTTCCCAGGGGGGGGGGCGGGTCTAGCTCCTCCGGTTTTTGCACAGTGCCCAATAACTCTGTGTTTTTTATGGCTCTTTTTTCCCCGCGTTCAGAATGCGTCAGTGTAGGTCGCCGCCATCTTCGCTCCCCGGTCAGCAGTTTTTAATCCTTAACCTGACCTTATAAATGAGCACACAGAGACCTGGTGGATTTTAGCAAGCCTTGGCCTGGATTGTGCAATCTTGGCCCATCTAAGCTAGCTCTTAATTCTATTCCCCAAATATGACACCATATATACATACATCCCTTTGGACTGTTATTCTCCATGCTATGCTGATGTTCCAGACCATGTGAAATGATCTTCTTTAATCTGCCCCACTGTGTGTTTCCTTCCTGCTCTTGACTTCTACTCTTTTCAAGATCCTCTCTACTTCAGAACCCCCACCTTAGTCCTACCTACCTCTGTCTTTGCCCAAACTCCGGACTCAGCATTTATTTAAACAGAGACAATGTAAGTAACAGACAGAAAGCAGGACCAATTAATTAGCATTTAAAATGCATAACATCACCCTATCAAGGATGCCCAAAGCCAAGATGTTGACGAGCTTTGTCTCTGGAAAGAGTCTGTTTCCCAGATGGCAGTCTCTCTGCCCTCTCTGCATTGGCAAGACATGGTTAGCCTCTGGGGAGCATTTTTGGGGTGGGAAATAATCCGAGTCATAAGATCCCCACCTTGTGACCATGCCATATCTCAGGGTCATCACCATGAGAGGTAGAAGCATATCATCTGGGAAACACATACACACTCATAAACACACAAACCCTCATACACATTCAACACATACTCATAAACTCACACACACTCACACTCACACAATCACACACTCTCACACACTCACCCACACATACACACACTCACACACATTCTCTCACACAAACACATACACTCACACACAGATACACACACACACATACACACACACACACACACACACACACACACACACACACACACACACAGACTCAGACTATATCAAGGTGGCATCAAATGTTTTCCAACTCCCAGGCATCAATTTCACATCCTATTCAGTGGCATAAGAAACATCAATCTTGTGCCACCAAGATAATCCAAAGCAACTACCACTTGTGGTGCAGGGAGGAAAAAGATATTTTGTAGAACAGTTTTGTTGACCTCCTTAATTCTAAGCACAAAGGGTTGAGAACAAACATACAAAAAAATTCTTAATAGTAAATTTAGCTATGTGTCCCATTTGTCTAACTGAAACTTTTGCCTACATTAATTTTTTCCTGCATAGGTGGTCTGTAAACCACTCACTCTACATTGAAACAAAAGTTCCTTGTTAGTATAATCTTTGCAACATCAAGGCAGTGCTTAGCTAAAATTCATTAAGATTTATTAGATTGAATAAAAATACAAGCATCATTTATGCTAGGCATGCCTTGCATTCTACATTAATTTCTACATTATAAAGTTTGTGATCACCATAACTTCTTATAATTATAGATTCTGCTATTTTGTTCAATTAATGCTTTGCCACTTAAATTCTCTCATACCATATTGATATTACTGTACCAACTATATTTTAAATTTTACTTGTAAATATTTGTCTGACTTACCTTTCTTCTTTTCTTTTTCACTAGATATATGTAATTTAGTTTATGTATCATTTTTTAAACAGCAGAATTACCTTATGTATATAAAAAAGGAAGGAAAATTCTCTACCACTGACCTACATTGCCTTTATTTTTTATTCATTTCAATAACTCTTGTCATAAGCCAATATGTAAATGAATTCCATAATTGTAATTGCTTTATACTGAGCTTGTATCAATGTTTGCACTGTATTTCCTAAAATCTTCTTTTTATTTATTTAACTTTTTTCATACAATATATTTTTATTTTATTTTCCTGCCTCCAACTCCAAAACAAAATGAAACAAAAAGCCCACAAACAAAACCACATGGATTCCATTTTGTGTGGGCTTTACCTACTGCAGCAGTTACTCCGGGGGTGGGGCTGCCCTGAACTGTGCTTGACGTGTCCACTGACACTTCACTGGGGAAAATTGATTTCCCTTCCCGAGCAGATATCAATTTCAAATAGCTCCTAAGTAAAGCAGTAGGTCTTTGTGCTCACTTCCATTTGACAGTGCTGGGATTCTGTCTGGTTTGACTCTGTGCAGCCCTCTGCATGCTACCAGTCTCTGTGAGTTCATATGTGCATCAGCCTTGTTGTATCTAGAAGATGCTGCTCCTCTGGAATCATCTACCATGTCTGGATCTTACAACCTTTCTGACTCCACTTCCACATAGCTCCCTGAGCCTTGAGGGGTTTCATGGAGGCATCCCATTTAGGGCCAAGTACTGCAAAGTCTCAAGCTCTCTGCACATAGTCTGGCTGTGGGTGTCTGTGTTGACTCACAGATACTGTAAGAATAAGCTTCTGTGGTGATTGTTGAACAAGCAAATGATCTGTGGGTACAGTGGGGCATCATTAGGAGCCATTTTTACTGCTATGCCCATTTATCAAAACAAGAGTATTGGATTTTCCCTTGGACCATGGCCTAATCATAGGTTCTGGGGTACTTTTGCAGTGTCCAGTATGGATTCTGTCTCATGGAAGTGGTTGGTTACTCCCATAGTTGTGTCACTACTGCACCAGTGTATCTTGCTGCTGGGGTAGGCCCCAAGATTTGTAGCTGGGTGATGTTGATGATCAGTTGTAAATGCTTTTGTTTTTATAGATCACACATTTCCTTACTTCTTGATGAAGTACAACATTTTATTTTTTTCACTTATTATTTGTGTGTGTGTGTGTAAAAGAGAAGAAGGAGGAGGAGGAGGAGGAGGAGGAGGAGGAGGAAGAAGAAGAAGAAGAAGAAGAAGAAGAAGAAGAAGAAGAAGAAGAGGGGGAGGAGGGGGGATTGGGATGGTGAGCATGTACATGCCACTGGATGAGTATGAAAGTCAGTTGGTTTTCTTCTTCCACCATAGATTCCAGGGATCAAACTCAGGTCACCATATTTAGACATCACGTACCTTCACCCACAGAACTGCCTCTCTGAGTTCCTGATGAGACTCAACTTTCAATTTTTGTTTTTGTTGTTGTTGATGATGATGTGTTTTTTGAGAAAGGGTTTCTTGGTATAGCCCTGACTGTCCTGGACTCAGTTTGTAGAAGAGATTCATCTGTCTCTGCCCCTTAAGTGCTGGAATTAAAGGCGTGTACTACCATGCCAAGCACAACTTTCAATGATGACTAACTGTGGGTGAAACTTTGTTCTTTCATTATATTCTGAAAATGTTTTCATTTTCATTTTCATTCACTCTTGAAATATAGTTTAGAAGAATATAAAACTCAAGGTTTGGAATTATTTTCACTAGTATTTTGGAGTTCTTAGTATGTTGTTTTCTTCCCTCTAATTATTGGTGAAAAATATCTCTGACTGCAATATATTTGCCAATAATATTCTTTTATTTGACTACTATATATTTTTCAGTAATATTCTTTTTGTTCTGCTAAATACAGTGGTTTTCTTGTTATTTCTGACATTCTGAATTTTTACGCTGACATGTCATATCACAGGTTTTATCCTACCAGTTTCAGCACTTGATAGGTGCCTTCCTCCACCCTCCATCTGAAGTTTTCTTTCATATTTTATTTTGACCTCTGTGTGCTGCATTCTAGAGTAATCCTTTAGTAACATTTTTAATCCATTTGTTTTATGCTCAACTCATTATTTAACTTCATCTGTTTTTAAACTTTAGTAAAATTTTACTTTCCCTAGCTTCATGTTTTTGTTTTATTTCATGTTTTGTTTTGGCCTCACAGATTTAATTTTCTTGAATATTTTGTGAGCAGTTATGTTTGCGTATTCTAAACCTGCCTATGGTACTGCTTTTCTAAGACTGATAGAATGTTTTAACTTCAGGAATTAGCTCATCTGTTCTGTTTTCTTTCTTGGCATCAGGTGTCCAGTTAGGCTGTTCTTGTTTGATTTTTCCCTTCCCATGAGCTCTAATTTCCCCGTCTAGACACTTGGTTAAGAAACGTGCTCTTCCACAAGCCTGACCTACACAACAGGCCCACAGTGTTACCTAGAGCTCTGCACAATGGTGGTGTTAGGGTTGCTTTTCCAGTCAACAGGAAATGCGTGTTTCCCTGTTGCTCTAGTGTGCATGCGCCTTCCATGGTCTAAAAATTTCTGGAAATTGTAACTTGCTGTTGGAATTTTTCAGAGCCTCATCTCCTAAGAAGTGGGTTAGTACTACCCAGTCCCAGCCTTAGATCCCTGAGCCTGGCTCAAGCCCCCCATATCAAGTGGATGGCTCTGGTCTCCATTATCCTGATGATCCCAGGTTATACTGCCCCTTCCTGTGTCCTGTCTGATGTCTGATGCCATCAGTCCCATCTCTGACCTCAAAGACATTTTGCATGCTGTTCCACGCCCATCTAGAGATATGTATATATTGCACTTTACAATAATTGAGGTTCTTTTACTATCCTGCCTGTGGCACATGTCTTAGTTAGGGTTTCTGTTGCTGTGAAGAGACACCATGACACAGCAGCTCTTATAAAGGAAAACGTTTAATTAGGGCTGGCTTACAGTTTCAAAGGTTTAGTCCATTATTGTCATGGTGGGAAGTATGACAGCATGCAGACAGACATGGTACTGGAGAGGTAGCTGAGAATTCTACATCTGGATTGGCAGGCAGCAAGAAGAGAGTGCCACACTGGCCCTGGTTTGAGCATCTGAGACCTCAAAGCCCACCCCCAATGGCACATCTACTCCAACAAAGCCATACCTCTTAATAACACCACTCTCTGTGGCCAAGCATGAAAACACATAAGCCTATGGGGGCCATTCCTATTCTGACCACCACAACTCATGTATTCACAGCATGGGTGTACTGTTCCACCCATTTACAACAATAAAGGTAACCATTCAGTGAAGGCTGTGTGCAATGCCTAAAATCTGCACATCTTACTTCATTTGATTGTCCATTTTAAGGAGTAATTAGCACTTTCAAGAAATAATCTTTTATATGGTAATTGTTCTGGCAAAAAAGGTCTGAAGTCCAGGTCAATCTGGCTACAATGCCCAAAGTCTTGACCTTGATACACTAAGCACAAGGTAACCATTCCCTCCAAACAACCTGTAACCACTGGTGTTACGACATGCAGAACCTACACAGGAGGATGCACAGGGACTCTGTAGTTCTGGCTGTGAGTTAGAACTTTCTTACTGCCGGCCATAATGACCCTGGGAAGTCACTCAAAGGAGTAACCTCCTCTTTATATCCCCTATAAAGTGAAATTAGTAATAATTTTTCTCCAAATTTCTTAGGAAGATAAAAAGGGGATCCAAAATATCATTTTAAAAGAAGATTATGCATGTCCACTGAGAGTACAATAAGCAAATCTTATATTATTTTCCCTGACTGTATTGCCTTCCACATGCCCACGCTGGAGCTTCTTTGCTATTTCCCTACCCACTCCTGAAACCTCATGAGATCTTAGTAAGGTTTATCCTTGTCAGTCTGACATTTCACTTCCATCTTCAGTTTCGGCGATCTCACTGTGTACTCTCTAATTCAAATAACTTAGAAAACTATTAAATAATCTCTTAATATGTTTCCCATCTGGAGAAGCAATCTTTTTTTTCTACTTTTGGTTTCTTATTAAGGCAGTTCTTTATTTATAGCACAGCAAATACTTCCCCCACATCATGCCTTAACTGGTGGCAAATGTATTGGCTGTTTGGCGGCTTTTCCTTTCCCAAACGACTGAGAGCATCATCGAATGGCAAGGCAGGTCTCAGAGTCAACACCCATCAGTCTGCACCTACCAGGCCAAGCGTTTAACCAGCATTCTAGAATGTTAACTATCTTTTTTATGTTGTGAAAATAAGGTAGTGATCTTAAGAGACGGGAGCCATGGTTTTCATCAGATCAAACATACCAATTTCTATATAGTGCCTGGTACATAGTAGGTTTCCAATAATTATAAAGTATCCTATTGAAATGCAAAGACCAAAGACTCTTATGTAACATAGACATCTGAAGGACCATCTTGACCACACAAACCACACAAAACATGCATGCATGCGAGGCAGACAACTCCCCTTTTCATGTTTGCTGTGCCATCAGGTTGAACAAGGCAGCAGCCACTCTAGATTTTAGTACTGATGCACAATGACTCCCTATAAACGCCAACAAAGATGCAGGCTTTCCCTTTCTCATAAGCAGCAGTCACTCTTTAGTACTCTGAAGTTGTCACAGGGGACCATGCAGGATCCTGAAGAATGATGGTGAATGTGATCAGAATCCTCCAGAAGTGTCCATTCCAAATCCCAGGATAATCAGAGTCATCCTTTATAGATGAGATATTTTTGTGAATCATTGGTGGCTGGAGCATGCTGTCTGCCCAAATATAAACTTATCTGAGAGACAACTGTCTTACCTCATTACATGTTGGCAAATATAAATATATATATAATATAAATGTTATATGCTATTTTATTATATATTATATAATGTATTATATATTATTATATATAAAGTATTTTATTATATAAATATAATATAGCAAAATATAACTATATAGTTTCATATATAATTTTATATATATATATATATATATATATATGGGTCTGTAGGGTACAGGACAATGGAATTTCAACATGAATAGAATGTTCAGAAAATCTCTGGCCTGAGTTTTATGAGGCAGAAAAAAATTAAAGTGTGTGTGTGTGTGTGTGTGTGTGTGTGTGAAGAGTAGCAGAGAAGTGAGCAGGAAGCAGCAGAGAGCCTCGTTACCATCATCTTTAGACTTCTTTTAAAGCAGTATCTCTTTCCAGTATAAATGAGCTGCCTCACTAACTGTGTTTTGAATTTGAACTCTCACCTTCAATAAAATGGCAACATGCTCTAGTTTTCAATGTTGATAATGATTCAATACCGACTCTAATCAACATGTAACCTTCATTTTGCACAGAGTGGTGGTCCTTTTCAATTTTAATTTGCTAACTGCTTTTTTCAAGAAATTTGCACAGATTTCTACTATTGCTGTAGGAAGAATTCTGTCTTGCTAGAGGCGAGGCAATGTGACTGTAGCTCTGGCTCCCAGAGCTGCCTGTATTTGTTTGGTTAGTAGTATATTTCTCTCAGAGTCTCTGACTCATATCTTCCCAGAACACAAAACATAAATCTCCTTTTTTTTTATCAGGAGACTGACATTCTCATATAACATTTCATAATAATATGTTCAAAGGGCACATTGAAAATATATGAAATGTATATGAAAAAGTTGTTGAGAACTAGAGACACGGATAAGCCTCAAGCTAATAAGCTGGCTTAATAACGAGACAGGATAGCTCACAGAATCAAAATTCAGACTCTACCCAGAACGAGGTCCCTTCCCCTCACAATATACTGGGTTTTCTATTTTCAGGTTCTGCTTTAAGGAACAATCTTTAATATCAGATTGCTTCAAACCTTTTTTTTTTAAATTCCCACTTAAGTTAAAATGGATTATGGGTAGTAAAGAGTATAAAATGTAAAATATAATGACTTAGTTTCTGTTGTAGAAGCCATTTCTACCCTTTTGGAAAAAAAAAACCCAATAACTTCTCAAAAGACTCCCAGCATCTATTAATCACTTAGTGGCACTTTTTAAATGTTTGTGATGTTTCCAGTGCTTATCTGGTCACACATTAGTGGATCTTCTTTCAGTGAAACTGAATGTAAGTTTCCATTGTCTTTGATTCCTACACAGATAGGAATAGTTTTTAAATTAAATGAAAAGTGTTCTGGTATTGATATGCAGCCTTGAAAATGCCCTGTCCTCCCAATAGAGATGCACACAGCAGTAAGATGAAAGAGATGGCTTCCCAGTTAAATATCACCCTCAACTAAACACCAGCGACCTTCCTTATTAGATGGTACTAAAATAAGTCTTCACTACTCCTTCCCACCCACAACTCCCTGCAAGCTTCTACGAGTCATAACCAGATGTCACTGTGGCTTTGGTACCCGTAAGAACTATCTAATATGAAGATAAATTCCTTTTAGAAGCCTAATTCCAGGAGACCTGAGAGGATTAGAGCTGGACGGGACCTGAAAGCCTTCTCCCTGAGGACTGTATTTCACAGTACCAGAAGGTGCCATACAAGATGCCATGGGATGGAAGCAACCAATAGTCCTCACCTGTGACACACAGGAAACATAACCACCAGACACCAAGACGTCACTAAAGGTGTAACAATGCACTCATATCTTGGTGGTAACTTAGAGTGGTCTGACTGGGCTTAAGCCCTGCTCAAAAGGGGGAAGACCATGCCTGGTCCTGGAAACCTAGCCAATTTCCTGGTGCTAATGAAGTGATGGACACTAGAGTATAATCTCCTACTGCCATTTTGCTCTTTAAACCACCATAATTCCTGACTCCATTCTAAATACTTATCCTTACAACCACAAATACTTGTGGTTCTCAACATTCATCAAGGAAGTTTCTCTTTGCAATAGAAAGAGACCAGAGCAAAAAAAAAAAAAAAAAACTGGTCAAAATGTAAAGAAAACTGATTGTGGGGTGCTCAGACTCAGTGGGTATATCTGCAACTCAACTGCCACACCCAAGGTTCAGAGAACATTGTGGAAGAGGGAGCAGAAAGGTTGTAGGAGCCAGAAGACAAGAAAGACCACTGTGAGACTGTCTCCTAGAAGAAGCAGTGGCCAAAACACAAAAATGGAAGCCAGAATATATAACCAAAAGACCATTAAGGCAGCAAGTCCAAACAAAGAAAAATGAGACAGAAAGTCTACAAAAATACTATTGAGTTCATTTTTTGTCAGCCAACTTCTCCTGGGCATGGGGGCCTGAAACCGAACTTTTATTATTTAACACTTATTTATTTACTAAATTCACTTATAACAAACA
>CAJQZJ010000184.1:2863066-2880481 GCA_907164525.1 Lophiomys imhausi
GTATTCACTAAATCTAACTTATATTAACCTATCAGCCCCTACAGGGGCCTGCCCTGAAATGTGGTTATACGTGCTCAGTGAGACTCCATTGAGACTCCATAGAAGAAACCTAATTTTCACTTTGCTAGTGGGTATCAACTGCAGATGGCTTCTTGATTAGGGGTGGGAGGTCAGGCCACTTTCCCTTCTTAGTTAGTTCCCATTAGTTCCCATCTATTACAAGAGGAAGGTTCTCTGATTAAGACTGAGAAAGCCACTGGTTTATGGGTATAGAGGAATGTTATTAGGAATTACTTTCATGATATGTTCCTTTAACGTAATAATATTTGGTTTTCACTAGGCCCAAGGTCTATCTAGTCTCCCATTCTTATTTACTTTAGCAGTGTCAAGTATGGGTTCCATGGTTCCATCTTGTGGAGTGAGCCTTAAATCCAATCAAAGAGAATTTGGTTATTCCTACAATGTTTGTGTCACTACTGCACCAGCGTGCTGTGCAGACAGGTCATCATTATAGGACTGCAGGATTTGTGATTGATTTGTGACTGCCTTCCTCCTCTGGTAACATGCAGGGCAATGAATGCTGGCCAGTTGCTGTGAAGCTTTTAGTTAATCACTTGATTTCTCTGTGTTCAATAAGATATGAAAGTGTTGTCCTCAGCAATAGAACCTTTCTGTCACTTTGTGGGGAGTTACTAACAGTTTTGGTAACAGCTGTGATGTTTGTGGGTTTCCAGGAGCCCCTTCGGTCAATAGCTCAACAAGATGTTACCCTTCTCTGGCACTGAATGTTTTTACTTGGTAACATGTAAGTTGGGGCACTGTCTCCCCTATTATTTAGTGACTCCAGATATCTTCCTTTAAAAAAATTAAAAACATATATTTACAGAGAGACCCATAAGTTTTCAAAAGGCTTCAAGTTCATGGCCCTTTCTATCTCTCTTAGTTTCTAACCAGATGTAAAATTTAGCTCCTCCATCACCAGGATAGTGCTCTTGCCTACGCCCAGCTCCAGTCTCTGTGACCACCATCAAGATAAGACACACAGAATGTAGTGGAGAAGGGGTACAGATTTGGTATGGAGTAGACCTAAGTACTCTCAAGGGGTAAAAGTGGGCCATAGCCAATAGGTTCCCCAGCTTACATTTTAGATACCTTTTCCCCCTAATTTCTCTAGAACATCCTTCATTGAAGGTTATTTGCTTACCACAGTGATTGGCAGGCCCATATGGATTAACTCCTATGAAAGAGACAACCATATGTTTTTGTACTTTTCCAAAAAAAAAAAAACCTCAAAAGACAATAAATAATCTTATGACCCTCCAAGCAGTACACAATGTCATGACTCTAACCCAGAGCCAGAGAATTTAGTCAGATCAATCCCATTATTTTGGCAAGCAATCTAAGTCCTGAAGTTTCAGTTCTTGGTTTTATAAGCTATTTTTCATGAGGGAAAAAAAATCACTGATCACCTTCAAGACTGTCAGTATCTAATGGTCCCTCAGCTTATTACAGGTTGAGGTATCCTCAGGAAAGATAATCTAATCAGCACATTTCTATAATATATTAAATGCATCGCATACACATTGCTATCCCTGAACATCCTTTTGGCCAGTCTTCCCATCCTCTCCTCTCAACGAGGTTTCTCCACCCTCTTTCTTCATTTCCACTCCCTGTGCTTCCTGGACTGACCTCAGAATTCCTCCAACTAACTTTTCCTTCAAGATCATAGACAGCTCTGCCCTCTTTAGGTCCTGTTTGGTGATCTACAAGCACTGACATTGGGTTCCAGAGACCCTTACTCTTAGGAAGTTGCTGTGGGAATGCAGGCTATTTTTCCATTATCCAATTTGCAATTCTCCTTTGTGTTTTTAATCATCTTTTTACATTGATAAATTCCTTGCTTTTAATAAGAAATCATCAAATTTTAGAGTTTATAGAGATATAGTTTCACATTTTATTGACATTATAAATATGCCTATTGGTTTCTCAATTGGAAATGTGAACAAATGGTCAATTCTCTTAGAACTTGGGTGGTAGCTGAACTGCCTGCAGTGGACTGATGGCTATTCTCTCTTCTTTGTAGATCCTGCTTGTGTTATCATGATGTTTTCTAGGTCTTGACAAATAAGTGTAGCTAAGGGAAGCCTAAAAAACCAATTCCTTCATATTTCAGGAGTAAAGAAACATTATTTATCAGTGCTTGGGACTGTGATATGTATATACATCAGAACAACATGAAACTCACTATATAATTTTGAAAAATATTCCAGAAGTTATGTTGAATTACTATCTCAGGATATACTGACTGGCAATGCCATTTTTATGTCAAGTATTTAAAGAAATATAAAGATGCCTCATCGAATCCTTATCTGCTTTCATAATGGAATTCATCTTTTTTCATAAACCAACCCTTTCATGAACCAAATTACTTGGAAACAAACCCAAATTGTCAAAATCTGTTTTTAGCTTAACAACACTTTCACATGCATGCCCATTTTATGATTCACCATGATACCTGTGTCTAGTCTAGTCTCTGAAGACAGGGATGTTAGGGGAGGTCTCTCTGAGGAGGCACCTCAGCAAAGACAGGATGCTCTGATGTGGGATGATCAGAGGAACAGAAAATGTCAGTGTTTGAAGTAGACATAGGACATCCTAATAAGAAAGAAAGGGACATATACCTGGGATCTATGAATGAGCAAGATTCAGCATTCCAGAGCCTGATGGCTTCAGACATTGCAGAATTTTGAGCTGGTATCTATCCATTAGGGCTTTCATGCCAAAGTACCACAAACTGGAAGGTTTATGAACACTTCTTAAATTCTAGAAGCTGAAATATGTATATTACCATGGTTAGATTTTAGTGATTGTTTCCTTCCTGGTGTGTAGCTCTCCCCATCATTTTATTAGGGAAGGGTTCTATTTCCACTACTAAGGCATCATCCTGTGACCTAAGCCTGAAGGCCTCATCTCCAAGTATTACCACACTTGAGATTTCACTGTGTGATATCTGAAGCAGACACAAACATTCAGTTCATTACAGGAGTGATAACACATGCCTGTAATCCAGCACTTGGTGGGCAGAGGACGTAAGAGAATGGGCATTTGAGGTTAGACTCAGCTACATAGAGAGACCCTGTTTCTAAAAATAAAAATAAATAACTCAAGGTTAGAAGGATGAAATTGATTGGAAGTTATGCAAATCATAGGATTTGAACAGAGAAAGGGCATGATCTGATTTGAATTTTTACACGATCACTCTAGCTGCTATGAGAATGATTGCAAAGGAAAGGAACATGGAGATACACGAGAAGGTTTCTGTCTAGTCCATCAGGGAAATTACTGGGGCTTCAGAAACTAAGGATAGTGCAAAGAGGCAGAATGGGAATTGAGAGCATATGTGTCGGTATCATACACTATGAGAACCAAAAACAAAATCTTATTCATTCTTGGATAGCAAGAATTAAAAGCCAGTTGACATGAAGTCAGCAAATGCATATTCAGTCTGCAAATGCATATTCAGTTAACGGTGGATTGGACACACGTTTGGGGGAGAGATCTATAGCAGAGCACCTATTTTCCTTGCCTCCCTCCCTGCTACCTTCTCCAATGGTTCAAACAGACCTGCCCCTCCAACCTTTCTTCCCCTAACCTCATTACTTTATCTCAGTCACCAACTCTTGCAGGCATTCTCTGGAAACCAACAGGCCAGGCAGGCCAAGGAAGCAGCTAGCCTAACTGGTGATCTTCCCTGCCCTCTCCTCTCTTTCAAATCCAATGCCCAGTCTCACCTCCATGTCAGTGATAGACCATCTGGGCAGCCTCCCCCTGCTCTCTGCCCACCATCTCCAGCCAGTCATCCAGATTTCTCCTTCAACCTTCCTCCACATTCATTCTGTCACCACAGCCTCAACTCCATCAGGATTTCTCTGGAAACTCACCAACCAAGCCTGACAGAGAAGCAAGTAGGCCAGGAAAGCAGATAGGCAAGCTTCAGATCTTCATTCTCCCTCCTCGCCTTAGTCCCCAATCCTTCATTCCCAGTCACAGCTCTGTAGTGGAATACCTGTGGGAGAAACCAACAAATATCTGATTTGACTTAAGGTCCACTCCAGAAGATGGAACCCATAACCCACCCTACTTGACTGACCTGAGATTAGAGAGCCCATCCCACATTAGATGGGAGCCAATATAGACACCACAGCTAGATATTATGAAGAACCTGAGAGGCCTTTCAGTATTCTGCCCTAAATGGGATGTCTTCATCAAATCCCTGCCCTCAGGACTAAAGGAAGCCCCCAGAAGAGGAGGCAGAAATTGTGTAGGAACCAGAGTATATGGAGGACATCAAGTCAACAAGTCCTCCTGAATCAACATGATTGATGTACATATGAAGTCATTGAGACTGAGGCAGTATTTATAGGGCCTGTATGGTCTCAGAGATTGAACTCCTAGACCTGATAAAAGTGGACACCATGCTCCCATCCCTAACCCAGAAGCTATCTCCAATTGAAAACCACTTGAAAATGAAAATTTAATTTTTTCCAAGGGATTTTCATTTGGGAAACAAAGTACTCATAAGAGTAGGCCCCATGCCTATCAGTAAGTAAATGGCCAACAGAAAAAGAACTCAATGGTATCTTTACAATCCCTTGTCTCATATTGTCATTCCATGGCTCTTCTTTATTTCTTTTTTTATTTGACCTTATTATTTTTAATTCTTATTTTACTTATATAGTTTTCTTCTCTCTTTTTACCCTATAGGCTCTTTGTATATATTCTGTGGCTCCCAGTTGAGTGTTTCTATGGGATTCCCAAGTGTTTGAATGAGTGGGTCTCTGTTTCTTGTGTCTTGTTTTGGGCTCTTTTCCTTCTGTTTCTTTTGTCAAATTCCAATGTGTTATTTTTTGTTTTATTTTATTGTGTTTTATTTTATTATATCCCAAAGAAGCTGGTTTGTTTTCTAATAAGAGAGAGAAAGGATATGGATCCGGACAGGAGGGAAGGTGTGTGGAATTTGGGAGTAAAGGTAAGGGAAACTGTGGTCAGGATATATTTTGTGAAGAAAAAAACTATTTTCAATAAAAGGAAAAAAGAAATATTTGGGGGAAACTGTGTCTGTACTGAAAATGTACATAATTTCCCCTCTGACTAATCCTGAAACAATACATTCTAATCATTATTTACCCAGCATTGCATTGACTCAAGTGTGGAAAGTGATGTGGACCAGAGAGTCAGAGTCTGCAGGAGGATGTCCTAGGTAATAGGGAACAGGACACTTACACAAGGAGCTTGAACCTCCTTGGGTTCCAGTCTCTACAGGAGTCCTACCTGAGACTCCAGTCTTGAGGATAATTGTGTGTTTATTGTAATTTGCTAATAAAAGAAGCTCTAGTAAATTAAAAAAAAAATAATGGCCTCTTTGTTGAGTACTGATGAGAGGTACCTTTTCTGACACTTTGTAAGACATCACTGACCCAAATTGAGGTATCATTTAAAATCCAAGTACAGATGTACAAGATGTCCATCATTTCTACCTTTGTGAACAATGGTGGTTAGGCCCAAACCAGAGAAATGAGATCACTAGCAACACGTTTTCTTTAGTTCCTGTGCCCTATGTGAAATTCTCCCCATCTGTGGATTCCCTATCATCAGCACCAGTATCCCCAGGGAACTGAGGACTACTGGATTTGTATGCATTTGTGTCTCTGGATGAAGAGACGCCTTCCAATGACATTGGGTCTTTCTTGTGAGCCACAGCTTTAAAGCATGACTCTAGGGCTTGGAGTGTAGCTCAGAAACAGAGCACTTGTCTAGAATGCAAAAGTCCTGGGTTATATCCCCAAAGCTTCAGGAAATAAACAAGTGAAATAAAGAAAAGTTTATATTCTACATGGCAAGAGGCACATTTATTCCCTCCCTGCCATGATTAAGTGAAGATTCCCAAGTATCACAGGAACGATTCTCGTCTGCACCATATTGGAGGCAATTCTTTTGTACTGGTGCCTGATGAGGCTTAATTGCTTAATGCTTACAGGGTAGTTACAAATGAAAAATGTTTAAATGTCACCTAAGCTCCTGTCTAATTGTATTGTAGGCACTTAGCTCTGACACTGGCTGAGGGTTCCTCTTCTAGCAGTCAGATGTTCCCTCACAGGACTGTGAACAAGCAGCATTGTCTTTTCCAAGCTGCTGTGAACATTCTATCACTCCTCACCCTTTCTAGGAGAAATATGACTCAAGACCTCTAGAGGGATCCTTCAATATCTTCCCAAAAACAACGTCAGATGGCCATTCTTATGAGAAGACACAGACACCCGACGTCCAGGGAAATACCACACTCTCTGGTATCAACAGAGAGTAAACCTTTACTGTCTATCTCTGGGCACCAGCTCATTTGAACTTCAGCAACGTTTGGTAGACATCTCTCTTAAATGCAGAACATGTTGCCCTCTGTGCATGGAGGTTTATTGAATATGAATTCCCTTTCCCACAAGTCAGGGTCATGATGCAAACAAGGTTCTCCTTGGGCAGAAGGAGATATTCTGCAGACCTGCCTTCTTTTGTCATCAGTCATGAGGGTGGCTGATTTCTGCTGCCTTCTTGTAGTTTTCCATCTTTTCTCTCAGATAAATTTTCTTTGTCACATTGGGATAGGTATGATTTTTCTTTCAATAACTCTGTTATTCATTTTTAATCTTCCACAGTTTTGATGGCTAGTTACGAATGTGCATGGAACAGCAGAAGGGGGATATGGGAGAGAGGAGGAGGGCGATTTGGGAGAGAGGAGGGGGCAATTGTTTGAGTTGAAATGTTTTGAATTTCACAGCCTCAGTCAGAATCAGGATGGTTCAGAAAACCCCCATTACCACTGTGGTAGTGAAAATGAAATCTCTGAGGGATTTACTTTCACTCCTCACTCCACTGCTTCTGTGTTATTGCTGTGACAATGTCCACACGTTTATCAGCTCAGAACACATGCATGCCATTCTTCTGATCTGGAAGTCAGAAGTCTGAAATGGATTCCACAAAGTGAGGTCATGATCCTGTCCACAGGGTTGGCAGCTTCTTCTTCCACTCATGGCTTCCTTTCTGAGCCTCAGTAGATCAACTTCAAATCTCTACTGGTGTTGACAATCAGTTTTGATTAGCACTTTCCCCTCTCGTTTGACTTTTTAAAGGCCCCATGAGGACTCTGGATACATAATCCAGGGTGTGTTCTGCTTGTATCTGTCCTGTAAGGTAGCATGTGCTCAGGTTCCAAGGGGCTTAGGATGTGGTAGAATAAATTACAATTCTGCCCACCACACTCAACACATGTGAAATTTATATTGGGATTGGAAACAATTAATCATAGTATTTTTTAAGAAGTTACCTTTTTTATTTAAAAGGACCCAACAACTTAACACCCTTAAGGAAGACGAAATGATTATTTCTCTCACGTTTAAGTCATGACATAGGGATTCACCTACATTGTCCATTGATATACAAGGAATGCATATGCATTTCCTGTCATAATTTAGTGGCCACATCTTCTTCTTCTTAGAATGGAGAGACACATATGCACTTCCATGGCATCCTGAGAGGACCATTCAGGGAGGCACGTCTATATACTCCCAGTCCACAGAGCTCAAGGATCTTGGAAATTCTGACCTGCTCCCTTTCATTATATGGCAGCTGAGTAATGGTACTTGTCTCCCACATCAAAGTTGTATGTGACTTTCTGTTTTCCCTCTATGAAGTACAGAGAATATGCATGCCTGTCTTCATAATCAGTCAATTACAGCATTCTTTTAAGGGTAGGATAACTGAATAAAGGACATTTCTTGTTTGCTCTGAAAGGGGGCAGAAAAATCAAATCACACAAACACACAAATCCAATCTCAAAAATTAGTGCACTGTGTGTTTGGGAGGTAGAGATGAACCAGAGATATGAGGTAGTTGCTAGGTTTATTTGGATGTTGAGGGACAGATTTACATAGGAAAGAACCAGGAAATTTAAATGACTGAACATTACTATCAAGACCATGGAATAGATGAAGAACGCCAGCATTGACAATTATCTACAAATCAAGCGAGGCCTCTCTAAGAACTGTTACTGTTAGCTGAAAGACCAAGAGGTGTCATGTAAGGAGTCACACAGCTTGTTGAAAATAGTTCTAGGGAATAAAAGGAAAAAAATCTTCAGTAGGAAAGAGATGATAATATGGGAAAACAACTGAAAGATATTTGGTGGGATAATGGTGGATAAATAGTAGGAAGAAGCCCGTGACCCAGATCACACACTGCCTTATAATTTCCTTTTTACAAAAAGTTTAGTGGGGAAATATTCCAGTTTAGTCAGAGGAATGATAGGAAGAGATTGCCATTTCTCCAAGGCAATCATGACTTCTGTCTGGAGATTAACTTGGATGAGAGCTGGAGCAGGGACAGGAAAGTCATTGAAGAACTGAAAGTTCTCAAAGGCAAGAGGGCCACTGAGATGACCTGAAGAGACATGTGCACCATCATGGTGTGATGGTGGAACTGACAAAATGCTCATGGGTTTTGTGAGATGAAGAGGAAACCCTAAGGATTCAGAGTGAGCTTGTCTTCTCTATTAACTGGTTAGATGGAGTACAATTTATCAAGAAGAGTAAGACTCAGAGAAAAATAGATTTGCAGAAGAAAACCAACAATTCTCCCTTGGATATTTATTATTAAGAAGTCTCTTAGACACATGAGTTGGGATACCAAGAAGTTCTTGAGCATGGAATCTAACAGGAGGGAAACAAATGCAATATTAAACTTGTTACCCACTACATACTACCCACTGCACACTATACACTACCCACTACACACTACCTGCTACACACTACACTCTAAACACTACACACTACCCACTATATGCTACCCACTACCCACTACACGCTACACATTACCCATTGCTCAGACCATGGCGCCCCTTCCACAGGCATCACTCACTGTTCAGAACACTTCCTCACATTCTTGTCCTAGTTCTTAGGACAGCCAATGTTGCTTTCTGATGCAGATGACTTAGTGACTGCTCCGGGTCTTCCAAGAAGTCTTCAGTGTGAAGTCACTAGAGTTACTGAAGTTCAAACTGTCTTTGGGAACTTGGATGTCCTTAAGATTTGACCAGCACCAACTGCAGAGACAACATACAAAAGCTTGCTTAACAATTTGCTATAATTGGGCTATTTTCAGGAAAACCCTATGACACCAGAGCTCCCTGTGTAGCCCAGGAGGAGCTTACCTCCTGCCTCACTTCCAATGACCTTATTTTTATGAAGGCAAGATGAGATTAATAAGTGATGAATCTGGGGTATCCAAGATGGCGGCGGCGGCCTGCGCGGACGTATTTTGATTTTGGGGTTAACAGTCACAGGGCGGCGAGTGTTGCAGGACACTGTACAATCGGCTCGACCCCCTCTAGATCTCATTCAACTACCCAGGGACCACTGAGGATCCCTGGGCACTACACTCCTTCCCACTCTCGGACACGCAAGGAAGCTGCTGAACCCAGGAATCCCCTATCCCCTATCCCCCACCAGGAGAGATGCAGGTAAATTCCAATCTAATAGCAGCGGGCAGATTCAGATCCCACGCAGAGATAATCCCCATCCTGCTGGGCACCCCAAGGTCTCCCACAGACGATCCAGCTATCTGGCAAAAGGTTGCGACCCTTTGAAGCGAGTGCAGCTCGGCTGCAAAGTGCCTTCAGACTGCAGATTACAACCCACTGCTGTGACGTCATTGGCCAATTTCCAAGCCGCGGGAGCACCAAGGCTATTGGGGGTGAAGAGCAGATTTACCAACCACAGGAACCAAACCGGGGCAAACTGCGAGATATTTGAAACAGTCATATATGGGACTTTTGTACTAGTAGTGGCCCTTCCGGCGGGGAACCAGAGCTTACTTGTACACAGCTCCACCACCTGGATTAGTTAGGTCTCCACCTAGGAGGCGGGGCTGAATGACTCACCTTATAGGGGTGGAGTAAGGCAACTAGACACCTACACCAAAGCGCCCCCTTTGGACCCAAGTCCAGAAGACAGCTAAAAAATTCCACATGGCCAGAGGCCCCAGACAAAAAAAAAAAAAAAAACAGAGCGAAATGACTCTAACAAAAGAAAGCAATGCATTCCACCGAGCCCAAACCACCTCACCACAGCTGAAACACATGAAAAGGATGACAATTCTACATTATGGAAAGTGATAGAGTCCCTTCAAGTAGAACTTAAATCTATGAAGGAATTCAAAGAAGCCACAATTTTACAAGTCAAAACAAAGAATAACACAATTAAAGAGCTCCAAGCCAAAGTGACTCAGCTTGAACAGGAAAAGGACAGAGCAATGAAAGATTTCCAGGCAAAAACAAGCAAACTGGAAAAGGAAATTTACAAAATGAACAATACCATTCAAGACATGAAAATAGAAATGGAAACAATAAAGAAAACACAGTCAGAGTTAAAAGAGGAAATGGAGAATCAAGGGAAGAGAACAGGAACTATGGATGTGAGTATCAAAAATAGGATGCAAGAGATGGAAGACAGGATCTCAGGCATGGAAGATTCGATGGAAGAAATCAGTAAAACATCCAAAGAAAACGAGAAAGCTAAAAACATCTCTCACCCACAACATCCAAGAAATCAAGGACTCAATGAAAAGATGGAACCTAAGAATTACAGGCATAGAGGAAAGAGAAGTCTCCCAACTCCATGGTCCAGGAAATATCTTCAACAAAATCATAGAAAAAACTTCCCAAACCTAAAGAAAGAGATGCCAGTAAAAATCCAAGAGGCTTACAGAACACCAAACAGATTAGATCAGAAAAGAAACTCCTCTTGCCACATAATAATAGAAACTCCAAATGTAGAGAACAAAGAAAGGATATTAAAAGCTGTAAGAGAAAAAGGCCAAGTCACATACAATGGCAGACCCATCAGAATCACACCTGACTTCTCCTCAGAAACTTTAAAAGCTAGAAGGGCCTGGACAGATGTCCTACAAGCCCTGAGAGAACATAGATGCCCAGCCAGACTACTATACCCAGCAAAACTCTCTATCAACATAGATGGAGAAAACAAGATATTCCATGACAAATTCAAAATCAAACAATATCTCCCCACAAACCTAGCCCTACAGAAGAAACTGGAAGGAAAATTCCAACACAGAGAAGATAACTACACCCAAGAAAACAGAGGAAATAGAAACCTCCACAGCAACTAAACAAAAAGAAACACAAGATGACCAGCTATACCAAAATAATGGGAAATAACAACTCCTGGTCACTAATATCCATCAACATCAATGGACTCAACTCGCCAATAAAAAGACACAGACTAACAGACTGGATCCGTAAACAAGACCCATCTTTTTGCTGTATACAAGAAACACATCTCACTATTGAAGATAAACACTATCTCAGAGTAAAGAACTGGGAAAAGGTTTTCCAAGCAAATGGACACAGGAAACAAGCTGGAGTAGCCACCCTAATATCAAACAAAATAGACTTCTAATTGAAGTTAATAAAAAAAAGACAGAGAAGGGCATTACATACTCATTAAAGGAAATTTCCACCAAGAGGACATCTCAATATTGAACATCCATGCCCCAAATACAAAGGCACCTACATTTATAAAAGAAACGCTTCTAAAACTTAAATCGCACATCGATCCAAACATTTTAATAGTGGGAGACTTCAACACCCCACTCACAACTATGGACAGATCATCAAGACAGAAGCCAAACAGAGAAATAATGAGTCTAACAGAGATCATGAAACAAATGGACCTAACAGATATCTACAGAACGTTTCACCCAAACACAAAAGAATACACCTTCTTCTCAGCACCTCATGGAACCTTCTCCAAAATCGACCATGTAGTTGGACACAAAGATAGCCTCAACAGATAAAAGAATATTGAAATAACCCCTTGTATCTTATCAGACCACCATGGAATAAAGCTTGACTTCAATAGCAAAAGAATCAAGAGAAAGTCTACACTCACATGGAAATTGAACAACTCTTTACTAGAGGACCACTGGGTCAGGGAAGAAATAAAGAAGGAAATCAAAGACTTCTTAAAATCCAACGAAAATCAAGACACAACATACCCAAACCTATGGGACACAATGAAAGCTGTGCTACAAGGAAAGTTCATAGCACTAAGTGCCTTCAAAAAGAAAATTGTGACAGCTCATATTAGTGAATTAACAGCTAAACAATATGAATTGGAAAAAAAAAAAAGAAGCAAACACTCCCAAGAGGAGCAGAAGGCAGGAGATCAAACTTAGGGCTGAAATCAACAACTTAGAAACAAAAAGAACTATACAAAGAATCAATGAAACCAAGAGTTAGTTCTTCGAGAAAATCAACAAAATAGACAGACCCTTAGGAAATCAACTAAAAGACAGAGGGAGAAAACACAAATCAACAAAATCAGAAATGAAAAGGGAGAAATAACAACAGACATTGAGGAAATCCAGAGAATATTTGGATTCTACTTTAAAAATCTATACTCCACCAAATTTGAAAACTTAAGTGAAATGGACAATTTTCTTGATAGATTACACCTACCAATGCTAAATCAATATCAGATAAACAGATTAAACAGCCCTATAACCCATAAGGGAATAGAAACAGTCGTTAAAAATCTCCCAACCAAAAAAAAGCCCAGGGCCAGATGGCTTTAGCATGGAATTCTACTGGACCTTCAAAGAGGATCTAACACCAATACTTTTCAAACTCTTTCACAAAATAGAATCTGAAAGAACATTCCCAACTCATTCTATGAGGCCACAGTCTCCCTGATTCCTAAACCACACAAAGACCCAACAAAGAAAGAGAACTTTAGACCAATCTCCCTCAGCAACATAGATGCAAAAATACTTAATAAAATACTAGCAAACCGAATTCAAGAACACATCAAAAGTATCATACACCATGATCAAGTAGGCTTCATCCCAGGAATGCAGGGATAGTTCAACATACAAAAGTCTCTCAACGTCATTCACCATATAAACAAGAAAGAAAAAAACCACATGATAATCTCGTTAGATGCAGAAAAAGCATTTGACAAAATCCAACAACCCTTCATTCTAAAAGTCCTGGAGAGAACGGGCATACAAGCAAGGACTATACCTAGAAATAATAAAGGCAATATACAGGAGGCAGTAGCCAACATCAAATTAAATGGAGAGAAACTTGAAGCATTTCCTGTAAACTCAGGGACAAGACAAGGATGTCCACTTTCACCATATCTCTTCAATATAGTACTTGAATTTCTTGCTAGAGCAATAAGACAACTAAAGGACATCAAGGGGAAAAACATTGGAAATGAAGAAGTGAAATTATCCCTATTTGCAGATGACATGATATTATACATAAGCGACCCAAAAAATTCCACCAGAGAACTCTTACAGCTGATAAACACCTTCAGCAAAGTGGCTGGATACAAAATTAATTCAAAAAATCAGAAGCCCTTCTTTATACAACAAACAAATGGGCTGAGAAAGAAATAAGGGGAACAACCCCCTTCACAATAGCCACAAACAACATAAAATAGCTGGGAGTAACTCTAACCAAGCAAGTAAAGGAACTGTACAACAAGAACTTCAAGCCCTTGAAGAAAGAAATGGAAGAGGCCTTTAGAAGATGGAAAGATCTCCCATGCTCATGGATAGGTAGGATCAACATAATAAAAATGGCCATCCTACCAAAAGCAATATATAGATTCAATGCAATTCCTATCAAAATACCAAAACAATTTTTTATAGATTTGGAAAGAGCTATTCTCAATTTCATATGGAACAACAAAAGCCCAGAATAGCTAAATCAATCCTGTACAATAAAAGAACATCTGGAGGTGACACCATCCCAAATTTCAAGCTGTACTACAGAGCAATAGTTGTAAAAACAGCAAGGCATTGGTATAGAAACAGACCAGTAGATCAATGGAATCGAATTAAAGATCCAGAAATAGACCCACACACTTAAGGCCACCTAATTTTTGACAAAGAAGCCAAAACGGCACAATGGAAGAAGGACAGCATCTTCAACAAATGGTGCTGGTCCAACTGGATGTCCACTTGTAAAAGAATGAAATTAGACCCATACTTATCACCTTGTACAAAACTTAAGTCCAAGTGGATCAAAGACCTTAACATAAGACCTGTCACACTAAATCTACTAGAAGAAAAAGTGGGAGAAACCCTCGAACTCATTGGCACAGGTGACAACTTCCTGAACAGAACACCAACATCTCAGGACCTGAGATCAACAATCAATAAATGGGACCTCATGAAACTGAAAAGCTTCTGTAAGGCAAAAGACACTGTCATTCAAACAAAACGGCAGCCTACAGACTGGGAGAAAATCTTCACCAACCCCACATCTGACAGAGGGCTAATATCCAAAATCTACAAAGAACTCAAGAAATTAAATGCCAAGAAACCAAATAATCCAATCAAAAAATGGGGGACAGAACTAAGTAGAGAATTCTCAAAGGAGGAATCCCTAATGACTGAGAGACACTTGAAGAAATGCTCAATATTCTTAATCATCAGAGAAATGCAACTCAAAATGACTCTGAGATTCCATCTCACACCTGTCAGAATGGCTAAGATCAAAAGCTCAAATGACAGCACATGCTGGTGAGGGTGTGGAGAAAGGGGTACCCTACTCCATTGCTGGTGGCAATGCAGGCTTATGCAACCACTATGCAGGTCAGTGTGGTGATAACTTAGAAAACTTGGAATAGCTTTGCCTCAGGACCCAGCCATACCACTTCTGGGTATACACCCAAATGCCTCTTCACAGAATCATAAGGAAGTTTCCTCATCTATGTTTATAGCAGCCTTATTTGTAATAGGTAGAAACTGGAAACAACCCAGATGTCCCTCAACTGAAGAATGGGTTAAAAAACTGTGGTACATCTACACAATGGAATACTATTCAGCTATCAGGAGCAATGAAATTATGCAATTTGCAGCCAAATGGATGGAACTAGAAAAGCTCATCCTGAGTGAGCAAACCCAGACTCAGAAGGACGCATATGGCATCTATTCACTTATAGTAGGATTTTAGCTATATAGTAGAAGGTATCGATACTACAACTAACACACCAAAGGGAACTTGGACATAGACTTTTTATTTTTAATTTTTATTTATTTTTTATATTTTTTTATATTTTTTAGTCTTTTTTATCTATTTGTCTGCTTATTGGTTTGTTTGTTTAGTAGTTCTCTCTCCCGGGCAATGAGACACTTTTCACTGGTGTTACTGCCTCGTAGACCCCCAATGAATGAGGAGGCTCTTGGCCCTCATTCAACCTCTCAGCTGAGATGAGGGACTGTTATGTAAGGACATCCCACCCCAGAGAAATGGTATGGAAGGTTTAGGAGGTAAAGAAAAAAAATGAAATGTGATGTTTCGGCCTTTTACTACTAATTGTCATAAACTGTTTAGGATAATTAAGAAATGCAAACTAATAGCCGGTCATTTTGTTAGGTACTATGACAGCATTACAGTTGTTTTCTAAGCTAATCAGAAATAAAGCTGCTAAAGAGACAAGCAACATCTGCTTACCCTAATATAAGAGATAGATAGGGCCTCTTCAAAAACCTGAAGAGATCTGCAGAATGTCAATCAAAGATGTTTTCGTAACTTTAGATTTTTTTATATCAAGACATATCAACTCCTGACAGCACCCCATATTCTACCCCAAGTAGAAGATGAGCATCGAAGAATCTCCAGTGGGAGATGATTGAATTAGTCGCAAGCCTATCTCTTGGTAGGAAAAGCCCCTTGCTCCAACTGTAGACAGAATGCTGTCCAAAAAGGACAAAACCTGGAAGCAGGTAAGTCGACAGCCTAGCTCTGCCAAGACAGGGTAGGTAAGTCCTTCATAACCCCTGCTCTACAATCAATGTCTGTCAGAGAAGTGGGGCCAAACGACTGAAGATCGATGCTGTAATGTATGGAGAGAAAATGGGAACTGTCCAGGCAACCACTGGTATGTCATTTCTTAGTTTGGGAAGCTACAGGCCCTGTACTTCCTATAAAATCAGATATATTTATCGCTCTTATGTCTCTGAGGTGGTTGAAGAACAGATATCTAGAGTCTCATAATTAAATTTTGAGTTGTTTAGGAGTCAAGAGAGTGTTATACATTTAAGAAGATACTTTTAAAATTATGTTGCAATTAGTATGAATGTTGAGTCAGATATAGAACTTTAAACTCATGGAGATGTTTAGATAGTAGAATGTTAAAGTCAGGTACCAAATACATATGGACTGGTCATTGGGAATGTACATTAACCATATAACCCTCATAACTGTGGCCTAATTACCTCTGTTGTTTTGTATTGTATTTATTATTATAAGAGAAAGAGCCATTTGTTGGACTGAAAGGGGAAACTGTAGGGGGAAATAAGATATACCTTAAACTTAAAAGAAAAAAAAAAAAAGGGAAGAGGATGGGGGATGAGGGTGGGAGGGTGGGGCTTGAGGGCGGAATAGGGAGGGGACTGCGATTGAGATGTAACTTGAAGAAATAAAAAATAAAGGAAAAAAAAGAAAAAAACAGTATAATCATCTCACGGCAAAAAAAAAAAAAATAAGCTTGGAAAGATATTCCTCAAAAGAATGAACTAATAAATGTGTGGATGACCTAACAGGGGCTTGCTTGGTGGGGAGCAGAGATGTGTACATGATCAGCTTCCTATTAAGAGAGTACTTTATGAGAAGCTACAATCTATGACCTATCCCTAAGTCATGGGTAAGAGTGTCATGGACACTCTGCTGTCCTTATTTTAATGTCTTTCTATCTGCTTCAAGTGATATAGATTACAGTTTTGTACACCGAGGATGGTGGAGAGAAATGAATACATTGTGATCCATTGACTCCTAAAATCTGAACTGATGTTCCCCCCACCTTTTATAGTAGTTAGACACTTTCCAGGTGTGGACCTCAATGTAAGAAAGAAAAGCACCAAGCAATTTTCTTCTGCAGGACTTGTTTAGGGTGATAGAAAAAGCAATTCCCAGTGTGCTGTTCAATCATTCTGCTTTTCTTGGTATTTTTCTGAAATCTGAGTCTAGGGAAGAGGTGCGGAAGGAATGTTGAGTGGTTAGGTAGACTAGTCAAAAAGAGAACTCTTCTGAGTAGGATGTCATTTCCACTAGACAAAGAAGTAGGGTTGTCCTTTACCCTCAACCACAACATAAGATTTGTGTGTAGTAAGGAAGTTTTAATGATGAAAACCTGCTAATGGCAGCAGAATCTAGCAGCGAAACAAAAAAGATAATGATTCTTTTTTTTCTTAACAAAAACAACCCAAGAATTTATTGAACAGGATCCGTGCTGTGAGTCTAACTTTTTTTGTAACATGCAGATTTCTCTTTTTTTT
>CAJQZJ010000184.1:2880881-2928267 GCA_907164525.1 Lophiomys imhausi
ACAACTCAAAATTTAACTATGAGACTCTAGCTATCTATTCTTCAACCCCCTCTCAGGTCTCTGAGGTGGTTGAAGATCTGATTATATAGGAAGTGCAGGATATGTCAGCTACTGACAGCACCCCCTATTCTACTCCAAGTAGAAGATGAGCATCGAAGAATCTCCAGTGGGAGATGATTGTATTGGTGGTAAGCCATTCTCTTGGCAAGAAAAACCCCTTGCTTCAACTGTAGACAGACTTCTGTCCAAAAAGGACAAAACTTGGAAGCAGATAAGTCGACAGCCTAGCTCTGCCAAGACAGGGTAGGTAAGTCCTTCATAATTCCTGCTCCACAATCAATGTCTGTCAGTGAAGCAGGTCCAAATAGCTGAAGATTGATGCTGCAATGTAGGGAGAGAAAATGGGAACTGTCCAGGCAGCCAAGATAATGATTCTTAATGGGTTAAGTTTCCAAGTGACATTGCAAGATGCAGCTCTATATTAAATGACAAAGAACGTGACCCTAATCACTGGTTTGCAAGCATTAGAGGTCTGCATTCAAGAACTTATTCAACTTGCATCTTGAGAAGGGACCATTGAGCCTCAGGCATGTCAAGGCTAGGAAAGCAGAAGCTGTGCTCATGGAGCACTCAGCAGACTCATGGAGCACTCAGCAGACTCATGGAGCACTCAGCAGACTCATGGAGCTCTCAGCAGACTGACTCCTGGAGTCCCGAGAGAAGCAGCAGCACACAAGCCAAAATTCTCTCCTTGAAGAGTCTGTTCAGGGCTCGCTGTCACACCTTCCAAATGCTAAGGCACAGCCATGTTCTATGGGACCTCTACTGGACTCCCTGCCTACAATGGCACCTCATCTGCTGAGCGAGACTGTCTTCAAACTATGGCAGGCCACCACTGGCCGTGCCAGTGAGCTGAAGAGGGATTTCACAGAAGCAATGTGGAGCAGCAGTTGTCAGTGTCTCCAGACAGGCTGGACCTTGGCAGACACTTTTGGGAAAGGGCCAGAGAGTGAAAACCAGTGATTTTCACAAACCAGTGATTAGGGTCACGTTCTTTGTCATTTAATATAGAGCTGCATCTTGCAATGTCACTTGGAAACTTAGACTCTGGGTACCATCCCAGAGGAGAAATTGAACCTACTATTTGGGTATTTATATAACAAGAGGGGCAAAAACTAATTCCACTGAGGTCTTACTAAATACAAGCTAAAATGCTGCACACTGTCTTTGTAAAGTCAGTCTATACTGAGAAGAATTTAACTCTGGGCAGGCAAGCATGGGGGCGGTGGGGGCGGTTTTTCACTGGGGTTTCCTAGTAAGTGCTTCCTATCAGGGGACAGATTGCCAGTCCTCTCCCATACTGCCCATGATAGCTTGCTGGGTTTGAATAGCAAGATAATACAAATGTGGATTGGCCACTCTGGCCAGACCTGGAACTTACTAAAAAAAAAAAAAAAAAAAAAACAATAAAGCCCACTCCAAGTGTACTCAGTCAGAAACTCTGGGCATACAGCCACCACCTTGTGTGTTAGCCCTACAGCCTGCAAAACTTTTAGTTTTACAGGACATTTAGGAACTACTGGTTTAAAGCAAAGGTGAAAGGCCCAGAGTTAGTCCCACCCATCCTGCTATTTCCACAGCAAAGACCAGGCACAGCTTTTCATCCTATGGTCTTACTGATGTTTATGAGTTATCTTAGGTGGTTTCTTTCCTTTTCTCTCCTCCCCTGCCCCTCCCCTTTCTTCCCCTCCTGTTCCTTCCCCTCCCCTCCCCTTCTCCTCCCTCCTTCCTTCCCTCTTTCTTTCTTTTTCTCACTTTTTTTTTCTGTGATGCTAGGGATTTAAATCAAGGACTTCAATACTTGCTAAGCAAAGCAAATGCTCTTCCACTGAACTGTACCCCATCTCTGTTGCCCATAGTTTTAATATAAATTTATAGTGCTTGAAAAATTAATTAGAGAAACAGGACCCATGTAGCCACACCTGTTCTGAGATTTCTAGAGGAAGGAGAGGGAGTTCCCCTGGGGAGAAAGCAGAGCTGGAGGAGAATGCCTCTCAGCCACAGGGCTGCACTCTCAGAGGATGTGTTCAGCTGGGGTGTCTGGAGTTCTCTAATGGAAGCTGTGACTTTTCACCTCCGAGTTCCCACACGAGGTCCTCTGGCTAGTGAAAGATAAATGGAGCTACAATACAACTGTTTCCTGATTGAGTGAGCAGTCTTGGTGCCATAATCATTTCATACAATCTGTAAATAACATTTCTGTAGTAAACTCAACAAAAGTATAGAAACTGGTCTCTGTGTGGATTCCCATTCTGGCCCAATGCTTTCTCTATGAAACTGTCTTAGTGTCTCCAAGGGTCCAATGGAGATAATTGATCTGATCTCATTGGGGGAACTGTGTTGAGAATCAACTGAAGTTTGTGATGGCCTCTGTGGTTGATGAATGCTGAAAATTATTATTGCTCATCACTGTCCTAAGAGACTGACAGGCTGATGTTTATGCTGACAAAAGGAGTGCAGAGAACCTATTATTCATGCGACATCTCCCCTGGGGCTGAACAGGCTGCTTCCCTGTCCATCTGGTACCTTCAGGGATACTGATGATTTTTTCTAAAAATTCACATAGCTCTTTAGAGCCACTGGATGGTGACACATTTTAGATAGGCTCCCCTGGCCTGATCACACTAGCTGAAATTAAAAATGTTGAGATTCTTATAAGCTACATAACAGAGATAGGGCACTATGAGTGTCCACTGGAGGGTTGTGAGAGTCTTCCAGAAGCATCTTAAGTCTCCAATTAAAGATCAACTACTTGACCCAATTAGCTGGACAAACCCTAGGAAGTCTGAATGACACAGACCCAGGTGCACAAGAATGAGAACTTTAAAATTATGATGTAAAGCCAGAAAGGCTGTAAAGGTAAAGGGAACCCCACCCAAAAAATCCTATTGCTACTAAATGGTGTCTAAGATCTGTTGCCCAATATGCTTTGTCCTCCAAGAGACCTTAGCATCTTGTTTCTCCGTGAGAAACCTGACCAGACACTCAGTATGAACATTACAGACCAAAGGCCCAGCACCGAAGTTCACAGTGTTCAAGAGAAGACTGACAAAAGTATTTTTGGAAGAAGACAAAACTGAAAGCAGAAAAGCAGAAAGTGTCTTAGTTAGAATTTCTATTGCTGTGACCAAAAAGCAAGTTGGGGAGGAAAGGGCTTATTTAGTTTATACTTCCATATCAGTGTATAAGTGGAGGAAGTCAGGATAGGAACTCAAATATGTCAGGAGCCTTGATGTAAGAACCAATGCAGAGACCCTAGAAGGTACTGCTTGCTTCCTGTGGCTTGGTCCTCATGGCTTGCTCAGCCTGTTTTCTCACAGATCCCAGGACCACCAGCCCAGGGATGGCACCACTCACCATGGGCTGGGCCCTTCCCAACTGATCACTAATTGAGAAGATGCCTTACAGCTGGATCTCATGGAGGTATTTCCTCAACTGAGGCTCCTTCCTCTCTGATGACCCACCTTGTGTCAAGTGGACACACAAAACCAGCCAGTACTGTTTGGAAACACATTCCCGGGGCTAACACTCAGTCCTGAGCCTGCTCTGAAAAGCACAGAAGTGAGAGGGCAACTTCTTCCTACTGCCCAGAAACTGAGGTCAATGGGGGAATGTTACAGCTCGAAGAAAATAAAGCCCTACAGGGCTCCACAGACTGCCACTCTCTAAAAGGCTCATTTCATCGTTTGGTTGAGGCAGGCTCTCACTGTGCAGCTTAGGCTGGCTTCCAAAGTATGATGCTCTTGTTTCAGCCTCCTGAGTGCTGAGATTGAAGATGAGCACCACTGTGTTTGTCATAAAATACAGGTTTTCAGAAAGAAAATATTTTTTTTTTTTTTACATAGGTTGCTGGGACTCAAAAGCAAAGACTTTCTAGATGTCTCTGGCCCTCCTGTCTCTTGGTCCTCACTCTTTCAGCTAGAATTCTTTTTTCCCCAAGTGAGTCATAGAAAAGAACCCCTTTCATCTTCCCTTGGGGGTCAACCATAAAACATACAAATATAGTTCTTAACTTCCCTCTCACCTCTCTGTGCAAAAGCTCCCTGTAAAGAAACTCTCTGCCCTACCTTGTTTGATTGTAGGTCCTCAGAGACCCATTCTAGAAGGCATCCTAGCCTAAATGTGGAATAGAGAGAAGCTACAACTTGGGGCCCAGAAGAGTGAAGATAGGGCTCGCTGGGTTTCCAGTCTGATTCCTATTTTTAGGTATTGGAAGCAATGTTTAAATATTAAAGGTAATAACCCTTTGTTGCTTCTACTAGCAATTTGCTTTTTGCTTTGCTTTGAGGGTCATTAACTGGAGTATTAAAATTATAATGCAGTTACAATGACTTTCATCTTGATTTACTGGGGAAAATCATCTTGCTACCTGGGGATCTAGTATTATTCATCTGCATGGTCTTTGAGGGTCTTCACATAGCATAATCATCTTGCTTTAAAATGCTTAATAGATCCTGAACTCATTCTTCATTATATTGATGAACCAGGACCTAACTTCCTTTTGTGTTGTCTTCTTTCTTTTCCTTTGTGAAGCAGGGTTCCACCATTAGCTAGGCTGACTTTAAATTTATAATTCTCCTTCCTTAGTCTCCCAAGTGCTATGGATTATAATCCCGTGTCACCATGCTTGGATATAACATCTAACCAAAAGTTAATGCACGAATATTTATTTTAAAATCTTGAGTTGTAAAAAGTTTTACCAACGTATAATATTTAAACTTTCTATATTTTAGTTATGACAATTTATTTTTTAATAATTCAAAATTTAGAAAATGTTTATGTCTATGTTTTGTCACTTTTTGACTTAAATACAGGCTCATAGGAGGTTGTAAAGCCAACAAGGAGAGGTTCTGTTCATGTGTTTTCTGGGGTTTTAACTTGCATAAGAGTAAAACTCATCAGAACCAGCAAACAGATGCTAGAAGGATGTGCTGATGAAGCTCTGTGCTGCCTCATCGCTGTGTCAATTCTGTCAGCACCGATGACATCAGCACTGTTCTAGAACCGCTCAGGCACTACAGAGGCCTCCTTTATCCTGTTAGCTCACAGTGGGGCATCCTCTCTTGCCCTCCATCCTCTGTAACCTGTGATAATCACTTACCTCTTGTCCAGCCCTGGAACGTTGGAGGAGGAGTTTGCATGAGAGAAGTTATATGGTACGGACCTTCTGAGGTGGGTTTTTTAGGCACTTGTGATTCATTGGGTCCTTGCTTATATCATTAGGATTTGTTCCTTTTTTGTTAGGTGGTATTTGAATACAGCACAGCATGTTTAACTATTCCACCCATTAAACTGCCTTTGTCCTTTTCAATGTTGAGTTATTGGATATAAAGCCTCTGTGAACAGCCGTCTATGCAGTTGTGTGACTGGAAGCCTTCTGCAGGAAAATGTTTGGGTGTGTAAGTGTTGGGCCATAGGATGAGAGGCCATGCAGCTTTCTTGAGCTCCCTGTCCTTACAGCAATGTCAAGAGATTCTGTTTCTCATCACAAACATGCTAGCTATACTGGCACTGTTGGGGTTTTTTGTTTGTTTGTTTTTGTTTTTTAATTTTAGTAGGAGTCATGACAGCTCATTGTTGTCCGAATGTGCATTTGCTCATGGCTAGCAGTACTGAGTGAACATCTGCTCATAGACTATACATCTTAAACCCTCCTTATTCAACTGTTCATGTACAGTGCCATTTTTTCTTATCAGAACAATTTGATTCCATTCTTAAGTTTTAAGAAGCTTCAAATACTCTAGATATTATTTCTTTTTCAAATATGTTCTTTGAAATGTTTTCTTATTCTTGGAAGCTGATTTTGTCATCTTTTTAGCTGAGACCTTTCCACAGAGCTGGCAGAAGTCCTTCCCTCTTGGATGCACCCCAACTTATCAATGCCTTTTGTCTACCCTGGACTGTGCTTGCTGTGGCTTGTTTAAGGACTCTTCACTTAACTTCATGACTCAAAAAATTATTTTTTTTCTGTTTTTCACTTAAACGTTTGGTTTTCTTTTATCGTGGATGTGTTTGCTTTCCTTTTTGCTTAAGGTGTGGGATTTGGTCCAGGTGGCAAAGCAAATGGACTCATGGGCTCTCTTATTTTACTCAACTCTAATATCAATCTTTATGTACATTCTTTAATCCAACAATTCTTCTTATAAGATGTTTCTCAAAGAAAGTACCACTATTGTTCCACCAATGCATTTCTCCCCAAACATGCCTTGGTTGGTTATCTATCCATCCATCTATCTATCTATCTATCTATCTATCTGTCTATCTATCTATCTATCTATCTATCTATCTATCTATCATCTATCTATCTATCATCCATCTCTCTATCTATCTATCTATCCATCTATCTATCATCCATCTATCTATCATCTACCTATCATCCATCTATCTATCATCCATCTATCTATCATCTATCTATCTATCTACCTATCATCCATCTATCTATCATCTATCTATCTATCATCTATCTATCATCCATCTATCTATCTGTCTGTTATCTATCTATCATCGTCATCATCTATGTATCTATCATCATCCATCTATCTATATATCCATCTATTTTCTATCATATATCTATCTATCGATCTGTCATCTATTTTCTATTATCTATCTATCATCTATATCTGTCTTCTCTTTATCTCTCTACCTATTTCTGTTTCTTGTACTCACTGGCTATCCTCCTGCCTCCTGACTTTCATGACTTCTACACTAGTTACTTTTACTTTGCTGTGACCAAAATACATGATAGAAGCCAGTTAAATGAATAAGGGTTTGTTTGGGTCACAATTTCAGAGATGTGGACTGTAGTGGTGAGGAGGGGATGGAGCTAAGGTCTCGGGAATGTGTGGAAATGACTCCTCATATTTTGATTGGTCAGAAAGCAGAAGCACTTTTAGCCTTTCAGAGCCCAGTTCTAGTGGCTTAAAGGCTCAGGTACCAAAAGCCCCATGACCTTCCAAAACAGCACCATCTAGAGACCAAGGGTTTAAAAACATGAGCCTGTGGAGGAACACTCAAGCTAGTACACCTTCCTCCCTATTATTACACATACATTTTAGGATAGTCTGTGTTTCTCAAGATAATCATTTTACCTTGGAAAATTCATAAATAATATGCTTATAATTTCATGTATTTTAGGGTCTTTCTTAGCAGAGCTTTGTAATTATCACAATTTCATTTTAGAACCTGAGTATTAAGATAATGAAGGAATGTTTGTTGTGGTTAGAGGGTGGGGCCATCTTTCCAGTCTGAAAGGTTCCCTGAGAGGTAGTCTTTTGTACTTATATAAACTTTAGGTTCTGCTCAACTCCTCAAGGCCCCATCCTTGGGACCTAGGAAGCAAGGCCATGATAAAGCATGGGCCTGTGCAGTCTTTGCTAGCTATAGAACAGCAGGAGAGATTGGTAAGTCCCTTCTTAGAAATCAGTAAGCTGCAATACAGCCAGCGTGACTTCCAGTCCCAATATCATCAGTCTGAATCTTTGTAAAGTCGTCAGCTGCATAGTTTATATAGTAAAGGTTTGTGGCTCACATTACAGACAACAAAGCCCTAAAAACTGTTGGTGCATTTATTTGGCAAGTGTGAGAAAGTCACAGTCAGGAAGAAACACATGCTTCTGGACCTTCCTTTCAAAGAAGAAACACTGATGACTCTTGGAAGTGGGAGGAAAAAAGAATCCTTACATAGAGTAGAAGAATAGGCGAGCCCAGGGCTATGCCTACAATTTGTAACCTCCAGCTCAGGAAGAAAAGCTTTCTTCCAGAGACACAGAACTAGACTCTAGTTCCAAGACTCTACAGACTAGAGGCTGCAGAGAGGACCAGCCTTGAAATCCTATGGAATTCTTTTATTTGTTACCATATAGTGTTAGAGATTTATAAAAAGAAATATGGCTAATTAAATTATTTACCCAGTATTTAGATTATTGTTAATTGGTTTGGCAGCCATTAATTCTTATCCAGACCTTATAAATGAGTACACAGAGAGCGCATGGATTTTAACAAGCCTTGGCCTGAGTTCTGCAATCTTAGCCCATCTAAGATAGCTCTTAATTCTATTACCCAAATATGACCCCATATATACATATGTCCCATTGGACTGCCATTCTCCACAATATGCCGATGTTCCTGGCCATGTGGAATGAGGTTCTTTTTTCTAACCCATGGCATACATCCTCCTTCCTGCTGCTCCTGGCTGGAATCTTTCTTCTTCCTGCTCCTGTCTGGAATGCATCTTCTTCTCATCTAAAGCACAGGCTTCCTGTTCTAATCTCAGGAAGTCCCACCTTTCTCTGTCTTTGCCCAATCTCAGGCCTCAGCATTTTATTTAACCAATTGGAGTCAATGTAAGTAACAGACAGAAAGCAGAACCAATTAATTAACATTTAGAGTGCTTAATACTACCCCAACAGAGATTGAATTCAAGACTTTGCATACTGCTAGGCAAGGACTCTACCATGGAGCCACACCCCATCTTTTTTCCCTTGAAGATTCTCCAACCACATGTAAGACTGATGGAAAATTAGAAAGTCTAACAGATGAACACAGAAGTGATGAACATAGAAACACCACAGGCATGTTTGAGTTAGATGTGAGTACATTACCTGGTTCATATGAAAAATATCCATGAGACACATCTTTATATCTCAAAATGGGCTCAAAGTGGGTTAAGCCTGAGCCATTTCTCTGTTTTAAAACAGTGCAGGCCCCTAGGTGCTTGTCCCTCTGTGGATTGTGAGATCTTGAATGTAAATAACTAAGAGGAATTCCCAAGGTGATCCAGAGTGCCTGTGTGTGCACTAATGATCAGCAGAAGGGAGTAAACAGTACTCTCATGTGTAGTACTTGAAGGAGTGTACCGTAGATACATGTAAGGGCTAGAAATGATGCCAAAGGATTGGCTTGAATGCAGAAAGTATGCTAGGGGCAGAAAAATGCCCTTCAGCTGGAGAAAATGCCAACAAACTCCTCTGGGATATTGTCCTGAGAAACAAGCAAGTTAATAAGCTAAATAAACCTGAAAATCAGCAGTGCTGAAATAGACCAGGATGCCAGAGAAGAAGGAAGCAGATGGGGTGGCAACAAGACCACTAAGGTGGATGTGAACTGACAAAAGCAAAAATGCTGGCCAAAGACAGAGGTTCCTACTTCTTGACCTTAGTCATAATAGCTTAAGCTATGTTCTTAAAATTATATTCCTAAACAATACTGGTGTATTATAACTAGGTCAAAGTGTCCCATGGCTCAGATAGAAGGACTGTGTTATTTTCTGATTTGTAGAGGAAAGTATATTATTAGGCAATAATTCATGGTCATAAGGTTCTCTTCCCTAAGTATTTGTTGTATATTTGAGGGTCCTTGCACTCCTGTGTATGACTGCCCATTGATTCATGGTTGTATCAGCTTTCCATCACTATGACAAATACCTGACATAACTTTTAGAAGTTTATTAAGAATTTATAAAGTTGATGAAATTGGTAAGTTTGTTAGGGCTCCCTGATTGAGAGGTTTCTTTTCATGATTGTGTGACATAATTGTTCTGGGCCTGTGGTGGCATGTTACAGTAGAGTATTTGCATCATGGACAGATGCAAAAGAGAAAATAAGGAAGGGATTGGAGTAAGTAGATCCTTCTCAAGGACAAACTTGTGGAAGGATGTAGGACTCCTTGTTTCATCCCATTTCTTGACAATTTCACCATCTTCAAAGGGTTTCACAGAACGACAAAGAAGACTTTTACACAGAGACTTTTGAGAGACACTTAGCTGAACTACAGCCAATCCAATACAAAATCATAAAAGAATTTATTTTAGGATTTGTTCCAAGAAGGAGAGGCTGAAACTGTGAAGCATCTCACCTTTAGAAGAACCTCAGTGATCATTAATCCAAGTGATGGAAAGTTCCAGATAAGTACAAACCCAAACCCAATAGCTTCTCTGTATTTGAGGACACATTTACCATGTCTTGTATAAACCGATATTTCTGAGAAGTCAGAAAGGTGGACTAAGGAACATTGCACAAATGGCCTTTATTTATCCCCTATAGTTTTCACATTTATAAGAATATGAATGCTTGGAAGATGGGTGAATCGTTGGAAGATATCTTTCCTTTAACCATATCATCCAATACCAACCATTCAATATTATGCATTATTTAAATAATGCACTAATATGTAACTTAACCAACATGGCTTTGGGTGGATTTTTCTCAGGAGCAAAGAGAAAATGAAGTTATCCAATCTGACCTAACTTGCTATATAACCTGGGACATTTCCAAGTCTCCAACTTGGTGAGCCAGGATAAAGGTACAAAGGTCACTATTTGGGTGTGATTCAGAACCTACCTCACTTAGAGGCACAGCCTACAATTCAATGTCCTCACATCCTGGGAGAGGTGAGAACAGAAAGCCCACAGCCTGCACTGTTGATGGAGTCCTGGAGTCTTATGATTTCCTCCAAGATAAGGAGCCCAGCTCCCTGACTCCAAGCTGGCTGGCGTCCTCACTTGTAGGTTCAGCTCTGGCACCCTACAGGCCTATTCTCCCTTTCCTGCATTGCTTGGGAGATGGAGTAGCCTACCTTCCTTCCTGGTTTTCATTCTTCTAGAACAAGCCTTTAAACAAACAGACCTCTGTTCTGATGAGAACGCTTTTGCAGTGACTGCTGTAAATTATGATCTTTCCTAATTCCTTTCCTCTGCATTGTGGAGTTTTAGTCTTGATCATATGTGTATTTATCGCAATAAATAGGAAAAGTGTAATTTCCCTGACAAAAATGCAAAAGGTGAAACTATAATGCTGATTGGTATCAAATTTCCAAAAAGTATCATTTTACCCTTGTTGTATTAATATTAATGTCATCAAAGTCAGAAGCTCTGAGTGAGTGATTAGGAGGAATCTAAAGGAAGCCTGTGGAAGAGCCCCTCTGTCAGGTAAATAGTGTAAGACCCTTTATAATTTAAGTATCTCCTCCCCTCTTCCCTCCTCTTTTCTCCCCTCACTTTCTCTTCTTTCTTTCTGTCTTTCTTTCTTTCTCTCTCTCTTTCTTTTTCTTCCTCTCTCTCTCTCTCTCTCTCTCTCTCTCACTCTCACTCTCTTTTTGTCTTTACAGTAGACAAACCCAGGTCCTTGGTGTAAGGAATTTGGAAAGTAATGGCCATCAGAAATATCTTGAAATATCTCTCCAATTTTCCTTCATATCATTTTCCAGTTTAGAACACCAATATCTTGCCACCATAGGAAGCTGTGCAATTACTTTGCTTATCAAGATGCGATGTTGGCATTTCTGTGCCAGTAAAGAAATATTTTCGATGCTTCTCCTATATAATGATACTTCAATCTTTTTCAGTAAAAAGAAGCCTGCTCAGATTGTCATCAGTATAAGATTTCATACAATTCAAAACCAAACTTAGTAGGAAAATGGTATAATTTTCCCTTTCAGGGGAAAAACATTAAGTGTTATAGTGAGCTCATTTTAAGCATTTAGCATATTCTTTATTGTTCTAGTATCAGAAGAGTCCCATTGAGTAAAAACATTCTGTGGAACTGATTTACTGGTTTTGTGTTTTTGTGTGCATATTTTGTGACATAAACCTGTGAGGGGAAGCATTCTCTGTGTAACACGGACTGTGAATGCATTACAGATGCCACCTTGAAGCTCATCTGGAATACATGCGTACTAATACATGATTGGTACCTCTTCATTGTGGTTCTTCATCAGCTCCATGATGCTGAGCTTCAAGCATTAAGATTCAAGAGTTGCATGCTCAGTAACAGCCACTGATGATTCTAAAATATCTTTAGGGCTCTAGGGACCCATCACTCAGATTCCTAAATAGCAAGGGTCACGTGATAGTTCCCTATTGACACAGCTGTGAGATGTAAGGAACCCCAACAGTTCAGAGCATGGTTGTTCTAAGAGTATGAGGTGCAGACAATAGTATAGACAAGGAAGGGGACAGTATAGACAGGGAGCTGGGATTTGCAGGCAGGAACTGCAAAGCAAACTGAGAAGTCCTTCAGTGTCTCCCTCTCCTTTGCATGCCTGCATCCTGTGCCAATCAGGTAGAGCCCTCTGTGAACACTCACCATCGTCACCATACCCACCACTAACAGGTAGGCACCGAGGCTTCCCCAGTGGTCTTCAGTTTATCTGAAGTCCTATGTCACTTACAGATTTAGCTACTTTCCCCTTGCACTGGTTATTAATTATTTTTGATAAGCCTAACTAGATCATATGCTAATAAGACCATATTCTCTAATTATTTTCTTGTCTAGGATACTTTTAAGTGTTTGTCATATCTTCAGCCTCCAATTCTCAGAATATGTGTCCTTGAGAAAACCTTCCCTGAATGCCCAGCCTAACTTATTTTCTCCTGCTGCCACTGGAATGTCTCCCCAAACTCTTTTAATTTGTTCTTAAGACTTATCAAGATTCCAAATTCTCCCCTTCATTCAGCCACTTGATTATTAATACCTGCAGTAGGGTTTTCTGTTGTTGTGTTGTCCCACTCTGTGCCTGCAATGGTGATTAGAACACAGTTGGTGCCCAACAAATACTTCTCAGGTGAATAATAAAGGAGCCACAGTGGTCAGTGAGAAACCACAAGAACTATTCACAAAAGTACTCATTGGATGAATCAGAGACCTGCCACCCAGCTAGCAATCTTGGGATCCTGTGGCTCTTTACTTTTGAAATTCTTTGTCTGTGTCTTCTGTTTCCTGATGAGTACCCACAATAGCTCATGTCATAATTAATGTTCTAAGACTGGACTTATGAGTCATGAGCAGCTCCAAGAGGGATATCTATCTACTTAGAATGCTATAAATTATGCAAAATAGTATGAGCATCAAGGTGGATGTTAAGACACATTTTGAGAAGACAGGCCAACTCCAACCATGGTCTCTTCTTGGCCACTTCCCTGATGAAGCTCTCACTGCAGAGCTCTCCCTGAGCTCAGCTTTGATCTGCTTTCAGGCCTGCCAGAGCACTCTACTTCTCATCTCAAGGCTCAATTACTTTGAAAGGCATTGAATCTAGCTTTGATGGTGTAAATGGGAGATGGTAGAAAATTCAGGCGATTTGAGGAAAACTAAGTGAACAAAAATGAACCTACTTGTTAGAGAAAACAACCTCTAGTAGGTTTTTATGGCTATAATGACATGAAAGAACGAGGCTGCAGATACCTGCCATCTCTCTGAGTGAAGGTCAGAGACCTTGTTGGCTGTGTGCTGGGGAGGGTTCTTTACAACTTGTATTAGTTCCTTCCTTCAGTCCTTGTTTAGGTTTGAACTCTTCAGTTAGCTCTCAGCAACACGAGAAATGGCCTTGGTTGTGACCTTACCTCCAACATGAGTTTCACTTTGGTTTCAAAACTGAGTTCTTGAAAGTATCTCCACAGAGTTTCACTTGCAGGACTCTGGGGGATTGGAAGCTGAGGCAAATGCTGGTCCCTTGATCACATAGCAGTGTTTGTTCTTCAGGGAAAGGCTAGAACACAACACCATAAATGCTAACTCCAGGAAACCTCAAGGCTCAGCAAAGCCCAGCTGTGGAAATGCTATCCTGGGGCTTTGCAGTCCCGATGCTTCATCAGACTTTCTCTGTTTGCTTTCCTATCTCTTCTGTTCCCAGAAAAATCAAATGGAAAGTCAAAATCAAATCATTACACTTTAATCCAGTGTCGTGCATTATGTTTCCTGTCTTCTGGGGCTCCCTTTCTACTCTATACATATCATGAGAAATCTCAAAGAAAGAATACATCAAGATTGCCTTGCAGGTAACACACAAGATGATCACCTAAGCTCGACTTCCAGAAACAACCGTTAGTTAAGGATGTGCACTCTGGACAGTATTTTTATTTGTTAGGCCTACTGACACTAGCTGTGTGCTCTGTACATTGTTTTCCTTTGCCTTGCATTTTTGTCATTTTGTTTCCTGTTGTCAGGGCATGAAGAGGGTGAAGAAGAAACAATAAAGAGGAATTAGAGGTTTTATTTTCTCTGGTCAGACTGATGATTTCTTTCTTTTCTGGTATTATATGGTCTAGAGTCTTATCTATGACATCCTCAAACCCTTGACTTGCAAAAAGTTGTATTGGTTCTTACAGATTTATAATTTGACTGAAGAACTTTATGGTTTTGAAATTACTGGACTTGAATAAACTGAAATTAAAGTTCCCAAGTTAATCATGAACTGAGTGAACCGATAATGGAGAAAGCGTTTCCACCCTACAGATCAGCTTTCTGGAGAATTTCCGTACATAGTTCAAGGGGACAGGAATGGTCTAGTCACACCAGGTATCCTGTCGATGCTGGTGTATGTTTATGATAAGGAGACTGAGGGAGTCAAGCCGGGAGGTGTTAAAACCAATCTGGACTTAGCTAAGTGTGATACGTGTTTGCAGTGTGCTGAGCATGGGCTTACACCAACTCCATTTATTAAACCTCATAGCAGTCATGTCATGAGGCAAGTATTACTATCATTATCCCCATCGTGGATGGGAAAGCAGAGGGAGACAAGATTAAGTGATTTAGTTACTTAAATTTAGTAGTCAGTTAGAAGAGGAGACTGGTTCCAGAACCAATACACACTTTCTGACAGAGTGTGAGGCGTATGAGAGGGTGCGAGCTGTTGATCTTCTGACTTGAGCAGGCCACCTTCTGTGGGCAGACTCTTGAAAACAAAGGGGGCCTGAGTGTGCACATAGTGTAACACTGTCCCCCACATGGAGAAGCCCAGCCACACAGGCAGTCCAGCCAGGCCCAGATGGATGAAGTGATCATACAGTGAGTGGTTGATTACATTATATGAGGCCTTTTTTTAAATTGAAATATAATTTCTTTTCCCCTTTTCAATTTCCTCCCTCCAACCCATCTCATTTACCCTCCTCTCTCTTTCTCAAATTCATTGTTTCTTTTTTTGTCTTTCATCATCAATACATATTTGTTTTTGTTTTTGGTCTTCCCCTAAGCATACAAATGTGATGGGAACAGGATTCCAGAGGTACAAGAGCTCCTCAAAGGACACCTCTCACATCCACGGCACTGTCTGTGATCTCTGTACAGATCTATGTGACCTATATGTGAGACCTGTGCAGATCTCAACGACAAAACAAAGGGAGAATTAAATATTGATGAATGGCTTTGTGCTGTCCTTTCTCTCATGCATGATTCACTCAGGAGAAAAGCACAGAGTTGGGTGTGATACATTTTGACTCATGTCAAGAGGGGCGTATGTACAACACTGAAGAAGATAGAGATACTGACAATGCCCCTAAATAATCTCTCCTCTCTGTCCCCTGGATGCTACAGGAGAATGTCAGGAGAACTCAGTTTCTATGTTACTTGCATGTATATGGTTTTGGGGCTGACCAATTGGTATTGGATAACCAACTAGGAAGATATTTCTTCTCAGTTAGCATTTCTCAGTTGGCTGTAGTTCTTTATCTAGGGTGGCAGAGAACAAATAATCTTATGGTTCCAGACTCAACTCATACACCTACAACCCAACTCCTGTGCCTAAGTCTCAGGGAAGCTGGTGGAAGATGGGACAAATGGTTGTAAGAGTCAGCGGGAAGTCTGCTGTGAGACTGCACTCCTGGAAATAAAGACCTTTTAAAATAGTAAACGGAAAGTTACAGGTTAAAGTTTAACACAACTGTCCCCAGCTAGTCTTTCCCCTCTCCACTTCTCATGGTAATCACACATCCCAAATAGAGTGCTGAGTGCTTAGATCCTGAGACAAAGGCGAATTAGGTGACACCGGACCCTCAATCATCTGCAGGAAGGAAGTTGTGTCCTGAACTTCAGAAATCAATTGCAAGTGAAAAAGGAAGGGTGGGGAACCAGAAAGACCCAGGGTCTTGTTTTTGCTTTGGAGAATACCTTGACACAGCTGAAAGGGGCTGAGAATTTGGGGAGATAATGCACTACAGAGGTAATAAAAAAAAAAAACTTCACCGCAAACAGATGGATGTTTGCTTTCCTCTCATACCCTGAGCTGAAAACAAAGATGACTGAATGTGATAACATAACTGCTATAGAGAGCAGATCACAGTACCCAAAAGCCAGGTTTGGAAAGAAGACTTTGAACAATAAACCCTAAGTGTTGCTGCAGTCAACAATGTGAAGCAGCTAAGTCCTGCGGCCTCTATGCATGGCTAGTTTGTTTAGATAAAGATTTTTTTTTCTTCTCCTAATCCATCAAATGAGTTTTGAATGTGCACCTGGTGGCTATAATTTATGCAGAAAGTGAAACTATTAACTGTTTAATCCACCTAAAATCTTAAGGCAGTTCTTTAATAGTACCCTTGTTTATATGAAATCCTGCAGGACAGAGGGCTGGAGTTGACACTTTGGCTCTTAGCAGTCAGCTCTGTGATGAAATGGGGCTTCGGGTCCAGTCTTTGTACAAAACACCAGATCATTATCGGGGATTCAAGAAATATAGGGATTCTGAGCCAAAAGAGCGTTAGCAAACCACTAGAAGGAGTTGGGTTACTTTTCCTTTGCAGTGATTTCCGTAAAAGGAGACATTCCATTGTGAGGCAGGAAGTGTTTCCTTTGTTGTCCTTAGTTTTCTAACAGAATAAGTTAAAATGTACAGAGGGAGATCAGGTTGAAACTCTAGCATAGCTCAGCTCCACATGCCTTGAAAAAGATGGCAGAGGCCACCTTTCAAATATGCAGGTGATGACCACCTTTAGGATTCTTAGTCTATCCCCTCCCATCTCCTCCCAAACTTCATTGATTAGTATTATTCACCTTTATCATTGACCCTGTAGACTGTAGACATAGTTTCTTTATTCTCTTTCACCATAGATGCTCCAGATGGTGTGTACCTTTAGAACAACCTTGAGTCTAGGTCTCTGGGTACCAGAGTCACCACCAAAATATCCTTACTTGGATGCCAAACAGTAGACAGCCGTGATTTTATCTGCCTTTCTGTTCCTCTCTAATTGAATCCTGGACACCTCATTTTAATAACTAATTGAAACCTGTCTAACTTTCTCAATACTCTGTGGGGAAATTCCATTTGAAAATTTATTTTCCTGTCATTTCTAGTACGCAGTTGAGAGAAGGAAGATAGGAAATAAGGTCTCTCTCTCTCTCTCTCTCTCTCTCTCTCTCTCTCTCTCTCCTGTCCTTGCCGTGGTTTGTGTGTGTATGTGTGTGTGTGTTCTTCTCTCTTTTTCAACTGACCAAATGTCATAGGACAACCTCCCTACCCCCACCTCTCCTCCTCTTTGATGCTAACCCTGATTTTCTTTCCCAAGGTATGAGTTTTCCTTTGAAGGGCCTGGGTTACCTCAGAGAGTAGCATCTAAGAGATCATCTCCAAACCTATCTTAACCTCAAATGAGCCCCAGCTGCCCATGTCCCAGGGAGCCTCTGAGCTCCATTAAGGCCGGTTAAACAGCCCAGGTCCACTAAACTGCAATAGCATCTGACAGAGGTTTCCATGAGTCCTGTGGTGCTAGCGCCCAGCTCTGTGGGCCCTCTCCGCCCCGCCCCAGCCAGGTTCGAAGGGGGACAATTTACTGTGTTCTTGGGACATCCACACTGCAAGTGTGTGGGGGGTTAGGGGACGAGGTTGTGTACACTATAGAGAAGGGACTACAAAGAAAAAAAAGAGAGAGAAAGAAAAGAAAGAGCAGAGAGGAGGAGGGCCGGAAAGAATAAGGACCTGGAGATTACTCCCTGGCTCCAGGGACAACAACGTAATTCAAGTGCTAATGGGGGACTCCCTAGGAGAAGAGGGCCTTTCTTTGGATAGTCTTGGGCTTGGTGCTCAGACAGGTAGTTGGGAGAAAAAGAATGAAGCTGTCAGCTGAGGCAGACCACCGTTCAGACGCGTCCAGAACCTTGGCTTGCGCGATCGCGCCCCGACCTGGTTCAAGCGCGAGGTGCAGGTGTCCTCTCCCCTGGTGCCCCTCTTGGGAAGGGGGAACTAGTCGCTTCCGAAGGGACGGGCAGCGGGCAAGAAAGCAGGCGGGGGAGGGGCTCGAGGGGCGGGACGGGGGCGGGTGCGCCCCTGAGAGCCCAGTCTGACAGGGTACCGACTGCCATCCTGCCGCAATTTCCCTGTGTCATGGCTCCGGTCTCTTAGCAACAGCCGCCAGTCCGGCCGCCAGAGCAGCCGCCGCGGGCTCAACTCCACCCGGTGGAGCCCGGCGCGCCGCAGCCACACAAAAGAGGCGCAAGGCCGGCGAGCGCGCGGCCGCAGGGGCCGGCGGGAAGCGCGTCCGGAGGGGACCGTGGCAGCCGAGGAGGCGTGCCCGAGGGAAGAAGGGCTCCAGGCGCCGCGCGGGATGCGGAGGATCTGACACTTCTTGGAAACTCTTGGAAATGGCTCCCGCCACCGCGCCCGAGGGAACTGCGAGCCCCTGGCGCAGGTTCATCCGCGCGGGGCTGTCCAGCTGCTCTCGCGCCCGGGGCCCCGGGGCGCTGTCACTGCGCTCCGCCGTCGGCTCGGGCTGAAAAGTTTCTCCATGGTTCTTTGTGTCTCTCGAGCTGCCCTGGTCTCTCTGGGTAAGTGAGCGATTATTGTTTGCTTAGAGTGCCTCCATTTTGAGCAATTCTGTCAATCCCCGGCCTCCGAGCTCCCTTTACCAGCCCTCCTGTCTCCGAGCCCCGGCCCCTTGGCGGGTATTCTGAGCCAGGTGTTCTCCTAGGCGTATTACCAGGGCTGCGCTGCACAGAAAAGGCGAGTTGGGGATTGCCTTTACTTCGCTCCAGCCAGTCCTCCCTCCAGAGGCAGACTCGCAGCTGCTGCACTCATGTGACTAGACCCAACAAGGGCAAGAGACTCTTGGCCCTGTGGGCCAGGGGCTGGGGGTCGAGGACCTGGATTGGATGCAGGGCACAGCATCGCGCACAACCTGGGGGCCCCCCGAGTCTCTGATGCGGGCTCAATCCATCATGAGGGAGAACTTGAATGTCTCTCTCTTGGAAGCAGTTGTATTTTTAGACATCCCTCATTTGATTTCCCCATCCTCCATTCCTTAACCAAGGCAGGGCTCTCTCCCCAGGCAGCCAGTTGCAAAGGCAGACAACATCCACTGCTAAGTTTGTTTTCCTTCCTTAGGTCTTAGGAGAGCCTCAAAGGGGGCTTTTCCGTGACACCTGACCTTTGTCAGTATTTTGTGTCAGATCCTGGTATGCTGGAAAGGAGTTCATCTTTCTGAAAAGGAGTCCATCTTTCAAGAGAGCTGGAAGCATAATAAAGTAGGGAACTAATTACTAGCTATTAAACTAGTTTTTAATATCTTCTGTGAACCATTGTTGAAATCCATTCCAACTTTTCTTATATTCTGCTGAATATAAAACTGGCTTGCTGAGGAAGAATACAAAACAGCGGTTTCTTCCTCCAAGACATCTAGCACCTGGGGTCACCTGATCAGCAACAACAAAAACAAAACAAAACAAAACAAACAAACAAACAAAACCGTCTGCCCATCTCTTCAGAGAGCCACCCTACTGGCTGAAGCTAGCTTTGTTTCTAAAATGTCTGGACCTTAAAGTCTCTTGCAGCCAGTCCAGCAGTCACGATTATTAAAGACACTGTAGCCCATAGTTTGACTAAAACGGCAATATCTATGTCGCCACCGTATAATAAATATAAACACAGGGCGGCCCGTCATGTATATTCAGTGTTTATACTGATTGGTCTAGAACCTTTGAAAAGCCAAATTTTAAAGATTTACATATGTAGTCTAGCCATTGACCACTCCCTAAACCACTTAGCATTTCTCAACTGAGTTCCAACCAAGTTCAAAAGAGTACCAATTTACAAATGATATAAAAACCTGTCTACCATTTACTTGCCCATGTGGAGAAAAGATCCTACCCAGACCAGTATACCTAAGGAATCAAGGGCTAGGGCTCTTCATCGAAGCACCAATTAAAAGCAAAATTCTACCCAAGTAACTTATATTTTCAAAGGATAATTTATTCTACTATATGGACTGTCCTGGATGGACCAAAGGCCTGTGATGGCCATCTATATCTTTAAGATCCACATAATGCCCTTATAGTTGAGCATCTCTATTACAGGAGGGAACAACAGAGAATGCACTCTGAGGACCCAGCAAGACTGAAATTTTAAGAGCTGACAGATAACCACAAGCAGGCATCAGTTCTTGTACCTATATAGACTGTATAGCTTCCCAGAGCTAGGACACTGTTGCTACCTCTCCTCCCCCCCCCCAAAAAAAAAATGACCTCCTGAGAAAAGAATGAATAAAACAGCTTTTATTTGTGGAAATTCCTTTCTATAAATCATTATGTAGACTGCTTTACCTAGATAATTGCCTATTCATTTGAACACTGAGGTTCTGTATGATGCTGTTGGTTCATTATTAATTGTCAGAAACCTATTGTGGCAGAGTTGTCTGTTATTCTTTAATATTGTCATTTTCCCCACACAATAGAACAGTGTTTCTCAGTGAGATTCCATAGGACTTTTCGTGTTCTCTGGTGGAATCTATCACAGGCTACCTTTAAAGGGAGTTCTTCCAGGGGAGAAGAGAAAGCCAGAGAGAAGGAAGAGCTTGGTTACGTAACAGTTACCTAAAAGGAAATATTCCACACTGAGAAGCTGTCCAGATGTTGAGTGGAAGTGAGAGGACTGGGAGAGGGACTGTCATTCCTATTGCCCTGGGATCAGAGTAGCCAAGAGGCAACTTTATGGGAAGATTTGTTGTTGGTATTGAAGTAATATCTCTGAGATTTTTCTGGGTAATGATCCCCGTCAGTTATCTGAAGTTGGGCATCCTGCCAGTGTGTGGCGGTGGTGTTTCACCCTCATCCTAGGAAATGAATTCCTTTCTTTTTATACAGTAGTAACTTTCGAAACTGTTTAGTGACTTTGGGCCCCACTTGGGCAAATTCTCTGCTCCGGAGGCCTGACACTCCAGAGGCCCCTCCTTTGGAGAACTTTTCCATTGCAGTGAGAGAGGAGGGAGGCTCTGACCAAGAAAGTCCTCAAACACTCCATTGAGTCCCCACATCCGCAGGGTTTATAAGGAGAGTAGGAATCCCCCTGGCTGCCAGCCAGGAAGCTTTCAGATGAACAGTGCTGGAGAGGTCATTCTTGGAACATGTGGGGGATGGGGTGGAGAGAGGAGAAAGCTTTTCTCAAACCAGTTCAAGCCACCTTTCCTTTCCAGAACACAGACCTATCTCAGGTCTGTGTTCAGCACTGGACCTTGAGGTGCGTGCGGGTGGAGACACACCTGGAGTTGGATCTAGGAGCAGGGGCGATCCTGGCATGTAGGCTGTTGCTGCAACCAAGCCGGCACCCTCTGACTGTGTTCCTCTGCTTTGCTGCAGGAGGAGGTGACCAAACAGCGAGTGGGCAGCTAGCGCTCCCCCTACGCAAGCTTCGGCCCCACTCCTAGGGGCTAGCCCTGTACTCCACCGGTTCGCCATGATAGCCACCGGTGGCCTACTGAGGATATCTGCCAGAAAGCAGGACCCCCTCCGACCTCCCAGCCAGGTCCCTAAGCGCAAGAGGAAAGCCAAGAGGAGGCGTAAAAACGACGTGGTCGTGGTGAAAGGCAAGCTGAAGCTTTGCTCCATCTCCGGACTCATTGCCCTTTGCGGGATCCTAGTGCTGTTGGTGGGCATAGCCATGGCTGTGGTGGGCTACTGGCCGAAAGCCAACACAGCCAACAGAGGCGGGGGCAAGCAGTTACTGCCCATGGGCAGTAGCAATCGCTTTGGGAACGCCGGCAACAGCAGCAGTAGCAGAAAAAACCCGGCCAGGAGCCACCCTGGGACCCCAGGGGGTGTCAACTCCAGCTCTGTGGGCGGGCCCAGGAGTTTGCCCCCTGCTCGATCTGCAGCCACCTCCTCTTCCTCTTCCTCCTCCACGTCCATGGGCTTCTTCTTCCGTATGTTCTCCAGCTACTTGCACTCAGACAAGCTCAAGGTCTTTGGGCCCCTCATCATGGGTATAGGCATCTTCCTCTTCATTTGCGCCAACGCGGTGCTCCATGAGAACAGGGACAAAAAGACCAAGATCATCAACCTGCGGGACCTCTATTCTACTGTCATCGACGTGCACAGCCTCCGCGCCAAAGATCTGGCATCAGCAGCTGCTGCGGCTGCCGCAGCCGCCGCGGGCTCCTCCTCCACCGGCGCCTCTGGCTCAGCGCCCCCCGGGACAGGGACAGTACCCCTCAATGGCTTTCTCAGCTACGTGCAATCCCGGGGCCTGGAGCAGAAGCCTGGCAACTGCTCTGGCTCTGCGGACGCCTTTGGGGCTGCTACAATCCTGGCCAAGGGCTCATGGCCCCACCCCGTCGGGCTGGGCGGAGGCAGCGGTGGGACTCGGGAGGCAAGGTCCCCGCCGGACCTGGCATCATCTCCACGCTGTCCGCGGGAGCCCCCGAGCCTGGCTGAGGCGGTGTACAGCATCTATCGCGAGCGCTCCAGTGGGACTGGCCGTCGCCCGACAACAGTTGCCGCTGTGGCTGCGGCCACTGCCACTGTCACTGTCACCGCGGCCGCTAGCAGCAGCAGCAGCCCGGCGCCCGGCAGCCCAACCGGGAGTTGGGGGCGCCAAAGCACTGCCAGCTCGCTCGTGGGCTCCTCGCTGAGCGCCTTCGCTCTGCTGCCTTTGCAAGGGGACCGGGACAGAGACGGGGAGTCGGAGGGCGCAAGCTGCAGCTGGCACAGGCCACCCGGGGAACGCAGCTCCCGGGATCTCTCGAGGGGAGATCTGGACCTGAGCCTGACTCACCTCCCGGGAGCCGAGGGCGGTGCGCGCTGGGCGTCTGGAGAACCGCAGGAGCCCAAGGGCGCGGCGACAGCAAGCACCGCCAGGGGGCAGGGCGGCTGCCTGCCCAGGACCGGCAGGTACGCGGCCTGGCGGCGCCGCAGCACCAGTGGGCTCCCGGACTACCGAACGCCTCCGTCGCCTGAACCCCCACCTTCCCCGGGAGCGGCAGACCTGAACTCCGGCCCTCCTGGTACAACCGCCACGCCCTCGCTTCCTCTGCGCCCCGAGGACTCGCCTGGGGTCCGCAGGGACTCCCACAGTTCTCAGTCCGATGACCAGTCCAGCAGCAATAAGGGCTACACCCCCCTGAGGGAGGCTGACACCTCTGTGGAGTCGGTTGTGGATGTGGTGGCCAGGAAAAGGCTAGACTGTGCGGATGTGATCAATCCAGGTACAGAGCACAGCTCCCCTGAGGGTCCCAGTGTAGGGCCAACTAGTGCGGAGCAGCCACTGTCTGTCCAGAGGCAGTTTACAAACAAGGAGAAACTCTTCCTGATTTCCAGGTCTCACACCCCAGGAGTAGAGGACCCTGAATGGGAAAACTCTCCCACCTAGGGAGGAGGGGAAGGGAGAGGAGAGACACGGGTAGAGTCCCACTGGAACCGCTGCATTAACGCGTCCCCCCCCCCCCATTCCATTGTGGACAGGTCCGAGGAAACCATTCAATATCCAAAGAGCTGCAGAATGTTATCCTTGACTTGTGTTCACAAGATTCCTGTAGATAACTCAAGCAATTTTTTTAAAAAGCAAAGTCCTCTTTTTATGTCCGATGGTGATTGTACATTCCATGAAAACCAAATGTATTAAAAGATCACAATCTAGTTCATTAGATGAAATTCTCTTAATTTTCTTAGGATCAAAATAATATATTTTTGACAGTAACTCTGCACTTTACTTCAGGTTTTCTTTGCCTGTCCCCGCCCAGTTTCCCTTGCCCCTGTACCCTGCTGCTGACTTCGTCCATAGCTGCCTGTGAGTGAATGACAAGCTTTTTATTTCTGCCCTCTTGCAGAGCCTACAAGAATTTGTGTCAGTTCTCTTAGAAGTGATCTTTCTAGGTGGAGTCAAAGCCCAGAGCATATTCAGGAAAGAGGGCCTTTGCCTCAGCCCACTCTGCTCTACAGCTGTCCAAAGACTCTGTTTTTTAAAAGGATATTTGACTTTTACTACCAGGGTATGTAAAGACTGGAGGGCGCCAGCAGCTACACTTGATTGTTACATTCCGAAAGTCACAATACCAAGTACACCTTGGGTTACTGAGTATTATCACACCTGTATTGAAAAGAACATTAATATTTAAAGTCTTTTTTAATAAAACGTTTCCAAGTAGTTAAACATAACATTGTGTCATTTTGCCTGGAAATTCATGATTCTAGAGCACAATAAGCAGCTAACAGTTTCTCTCATAAATCCAAAACCTTCATCTCTTCTCCCAGAGTGACAGAGGGTCAGTAAAGATGTGAGTGTGCCAATCCATTTCCAGTATGTTTTTAGCTTGAAGACATAGGGAAGTGTGTGTCCCTTAGGGATTTCTCTTGTATGTAGAACGAAACCTTGAATAAGTAGTATTTTTTTCTATAATACTTGTAGTTAACCTCAAGGTTAATTTACAGGGGTGCCAGGGGTCCCTTCCCACCCAGTCGTGTTTCTCAATTTGAACTTTATTTTAGGTTCTTGGTCTTGCATCATCTATGGCTGACATAAGCCATACTTAAGTGTTACAATAATTTGGGAATGATTTACATTTTTTTCAGTCAATTTTCAAGACCAGAAAACAAAATGATTTGCATCCTGGTCCCTCTCTTCCTTTGAGTGAGACTTGAGACTCAATGAAGAATATAGAAACACTGCTTTGAAAAGAAAAGTTGTGACAGATGAGCTTGTATTGCTCCTCATGAGTGACCAGCCATGCTGCAGAAGGTTTCGGATAGAAGGAGCTCATGGCATTTGCTAGCTGTGAAACTCCTAACAGCATACAAATAGCTTTCCACTATCAGATCTGTAAGATAAGGTTAGCAAGACATACAGAGCTCCAAGGGGAACAATTACAGAGTCGGGAGGAAGAGCCGGGGTTACAGTGAAGAGTCTAGTAGAATTCCTGAAGAGATAGTTGATTTAACACTGGGGCTAATGTCATTATTACTACCATTATGAGGTATCTTCTGCCAGCTGCAGCAGCCAGCCGGTCTGGCCCCACCCCAGCTGTCTGCAATCTGGGGTGGTTATTCATTATCTGCAGAAGCACAGACAAATCACTTAATCCTTGTGGGCCTCTGGTGAATGATGTAATCTCTGTGATCCCCTTCAACTCTAAAAGCTTCCCTTAAATTCAGGGTATTGGATTTATGCTGGATACAATCTTATATTTGTACATTCAACTTAGCAAAAAGTGATATAGTCCATAAACTTCCATTATAACTTTCTGTAATAAATTTTAAAGGGACCTTATGTTTCCTTAGACTATACATGTTAAGCTAATAACTTACACTGGATTAATTTATTTAATTTTTCAATAAAGCAAAAGTGAGTTTTTAACAAATAAGAGAGACAAACAGGTACAATAACCCCACTTGGTAACATCTAATTTCCATTTCTACCCTAAGAGAGTATGTTATTTAAAAGTTAAAAATGGGCCCTGGTATTCTCCAGGGCTGTTTCCAGTCCTCAGAAACTCTGACACAATGATACTTAACAATTACAAAGTTAATTGGCTTAGCTTAACTAAAGAAGGATGGGCAGACTAAAAATTTTCCCTTGCAAACCAGAAAATTCACCCTAAAGGACTGACTGCAGTCACTGATACTGTGGCTTAATATGATTGATCAGATTCAATAGACACTAACTTCCCATGTTGAATTCCACACGCAGGGGCCTCCTGAAGTTCAATCCTTAAGCAACCTAACCTAGCTCAATATCAAGTCTTTCTCTGTAGGTACTGTGATGATTCATAATCTTATCCTCTATAAGACAACAAACCTGTTACAATAACAGACCTAAATTTTTCTTACTGTTTACTGTGAGCCATGTATTTCTCTACCAGCTTCACACACACACACACACACACACACACACACACACACACACACACACACATATATATGTGTGTATAGACGGTGTACTTACCCCAGACTGTACAGCTGATAAAGGGCACAGCTACTTGTTATCAGTTGTTACAAAGACCTGGATCTGCTGGTGAGGGATAGGATGTAATTAGAAATTCTGGAGATGATTTCAATCCTTCTGCCCTCCTTCCATTCCTATAAGATGCGCTTGCAGGGCCATTCATAGAGATGTTCAAAGACAGGCTAGAACCCAGTCAGACAGCAAGCCAAAGTCTGTGTTTTAGTACATCAGCTGGCATATATATGTATTTGTGTACGTTTTCAGGGATTTTTGGACCCAATCAATATAGACACTTGAAGGGACTTTTCTGACCATAGGATTTCTCATCTTTGTTTATAATCAACAGGAGTGAGATTTAGAAAAAAAGAAGCACAGGAACTTGTTCAGCACAGAGCAGCAGTGACAGAGCTAGGGTGCTGAGAGTAACCAGCAGGGTTTGTTCTTCTCCCTCTGAGCTTCTGCCCTGTATTGAGTGACTGACCATTGCTAAGCAACTCAGCCTCTGTCGTCTCCTTTTCCCTTTTCCATACAGTAGAGATAAAAAGGGGACCTGCCTCAAAGGGATGAAATACTGATGAAATGACTTAACCCACCTGTGAAGTGCTTGTACCAGGTTTGCTGCACAGGCAGTGCTGTAAACATCCCATTAGTTTTATTTATAATGGGATCAACTGCTACGGAGACTTATTTCAGATTGGCTTCTTTTTATATTCACAGAATAATTTTAGGTTTAAAAATCCAATGTGTAAATCAGGAGAGCCCAGTGGCTCAAAGTGTGACTTCCAGGTCTTATATAACATTGCCTGGGTTTCTGAGTCTGTTAAATAGCAATAATAATAGCATTTGACTCAGAGGATTAATTATTCAAGTGAGGGCTAAGTAAACTAATATGCTTAAAGGACTTAGAACAATTCTTGGCACACGAAAAACTCAGCAAATGTTCAGCACTATTACATAAGCAAAATTCAGAAAAGTAATTAGTAGTCTAAATTTATTACCTGCTTGTTAGGGACAGAGACAGATTTATTGTATAGGAGAGTCTTAATAACTTAGGTATATTAGAAAAAATAGATCTTCAGAAGCAGTCTTGAGCAAGGATATAGACTTCCTGTGGCACAGGACCATGATGTTACATAACAGTGGATGAAAGCCCAAAGCCTATCACTGCACTTGGCCACCATTGGTCATCCCCTTGTCCTTACTGAGGCTGGGCACATCCGAAAGGCCAGTGAGCTCTTGAAGTTACAATACCTGTCTGCCAGAAAGACCCAATGTCAAGATCAAGTCCTCACTCCACATGAACATGTTCTCAGTTCCTTTTTAGTCACTGTGGGTTTCTCAAAAGGGTGAATTTTTAAATTTTTTGAGCTGAAGGACTTAAAACAAAAACCTTCTTACAATATGAATGCAAATAAAGTACATTGAACTTGTATATTAATTATATAGTATTTTGCCAAAACATTAAAAATGTTACTTCCCTCTAATTTATAAGTAAGGTCTTGTATTAATAAATGTGGCAGATGGTGGATGTTTTCCTCATTCTTAACAAATAAGATGCAAGAATAATATCCATTGGTTTTGTTTTGTGTAGAAAGAGATATTTTTATTATATTTTTGGAAGGACTAAATCAAAGGATCAAGGATTAAAATTTGAAGTTATGCTGAATTCTTGAATAACTACAGCTCTGAATATGTTCTGAGATTCTTTCCCTCTCTAGTGGACTCATTTTTGAGAGTGTTTTTTAACCTTCAAAATGAGGTTTTTTTAATGGATGTAGATATTTTAATTTTTTTAAGATTAAGTCTCTACAAATTGGACAGTCCAACTTCAGCCAAACAACTTCCTGTTACTCTTCAAAGGCTATTAGCCAGATAAAATTCGTATTTGCTGTTTGCCACCTGGCCATCGTGTCAAAAAAGCACAGGGCTAGTGTTGGGTTCAGGCAAGACTAAAGCATTTCAGGAGTTACCAGCGCCTACTACCCTGGGGATCTAGCATCAGGTTTGAACCATCCCAGGAATTATCACAACCTATCACTCTGGTCATCTAGTTGCCTCCCCAGAGCCAGAGGCCTTTTAAAGCTTTTACCTTCTAAAACTATGTTGTTATTCAACGTTAAGTGGACACCCATCCTGCCCACCTCACTAGCACCAGCTGTGCTATGGTTTTTCATGACAGTCAGGACATTGAGAGATTCGGTGATGAGACAATGCACTGCATTGCCGTAAATCACGCATTACTTTGTGATACACAGACCATCTATAGCTATGTTTCTATTCTCTTCATTGTGAGTCCTACTGAGGTCAGGAAGCTCCAGTAACGAGGGAACAACAGCCAGTTGCCAGGCCCACGTGTGCACCGGGAAGATAATCATGGAGAGAGACAGAAAAGATGAAGTTAGGAGCATCTCTATCTCTAGGAGCGACCTCATCTCAGAAAGGAGCATTTGGTTGCTCTGCCTCATAGACTACATGTGTTGGATGAAGACAAGAGTGTTAGATGAAGATGTGGAATGGTTCCTCTTCCTTAGAAAACATCCTTTCAGAAAACATGTGACTAGACATATTTGTGTATCTCTCAGTGTTTAAGAAATTCAACATAACATTCTGTGATTTACATGAACCCATTTGATGCTAGTAAATACTAAACATCTGGTAATGCCCAATAGTTGGAAAAAAAGCTCATGGCCACATTTACAAGCTGTTATTTTGAGATTTGAGAAACTCAAATGTCTTTTAACTAACTTGACTTTGAGTGGAAGAAAACCTCAAGTTTTTATTTTATCAGTAAATTCAGTCAATGGAAGCAAATAAGGGCAGAAACCTTCTTTGTTTCACCACCAGCCTTGTGCCTTTCATTGCTTCGTGAGCATAAGTGGCTGCCATTCTGTTTGGTATAAATACCATCTTAACCGAAAGAAAGTAAGCTGTAGGAATAACTTGAGCTGTAGTGCTCAGGTTTAAGCATACGTTGTGTTTTCAGGCCGGCTTACACCAGTCCTGACTTGGTTTTGGAGATCTTGGTAGTCACTATGTATGCTGTGCTCAGAGGGTAGTGGTGTTTTCAGGCCGGCTTACACCAGTCCTGACTTGGTTTTGGAGATCTTGGTAGTCACTATGCTATGCTCAGAGGGTAGGTGTGAATAAAGCACAGCCCCCACCCCAGGGACTTGTAAGGTTGTTTGGAGACAGGCACATAGCCAATGATTTCAATATAATGTAAGTACATCTTACGAGATAGTTATGTGGACTGGATCCTGATTAATGTAGAGAGGCCATATAGGTATAAAAATTGGGGAGGGGATTGTCCACTATGGACCAGTATGAGAAATGGACCAGTAGGAGAAATGGCAGGAGGCACAGAACACTGTGCTGAAGTAGCTTGTTATAGACCCCATTTAGATTTGTCTTTTCCTCGGTTTTGCTACAAGAAAGACACAGTGGCATGTTCATTTTAGAAAAACCAAACATTTTTGCTTTTATGTCTATAGAGGTAGATAAAAAGATATCTCATTTATAAGTAGCAGAAATATATTTTAAACTGGGATTAAAGTAACCTGTACATTAAGGCACTCAAAGTACACATTCCCCACCATTGGAGAGTCAATGACTCCATTTGTAATTGGCTTCCACTAATGGGCCAAGAAACACCAATTCACCAAACCCTAACAGGCCACATAAGCTGTTGTTGGGCCAAGAAGGATTTTGTTGAGTTACATGTTGCTTGAAAATTACATTGAATTTAAAAATTAAAATTTTGAAATCGCCCTTTTCAGTGCATGTATAATGTGGTAAAACTGGGAAAGGACCTGTCGCTCGCTACAGTTGGTATCCTCCCAGTATGCTGGGAGATACTAAGTTTGCTCAAGTGCTGTGAGGCAGCATCAAGACTGGAGAAGGGGCCTGCTTGGGGCTGCTGTATCAGGCTGCAGAATCCAGGAGTGTTAACTGATGTGTTTCTGTAGATTTCTGCATCAATTTGCAACCTTGTTCATGTCAGGGAAAAAAAAATGCATTTTGTTACTAGCGACCAGCACGTTGGTATTTTCCCTCACATGCATATTCTCAGCAAAATGAAAGATTATTTATAACGCAAACATCCTTCTGCAAATGAATCTTCTTTGTGGACTAGCAGAAGATTATGCCTATTGGTTTCTAAAGGACCAGTACTTTGGGAATAGCCATTGAAAACAGATTCCGCCAGAACGATGCAGTAAAAGCGCAGTCAATACTTTGTTTACCTGAAAGCGGCAAGAAAAGATATAAGCCAGAAATTGTTTCCAACACAAGAATTGTTAAGGTAAGAAAATGTGTCTTAGTTGGCGTGCATGAGCTCTCCGCATAATTACTTGGTTCTTGACAATCTTTTTAGTGCATAAACAGTCAAGCAAAAAAAATAAACGGTGTGTTCTCTTTTTTCTAATTCACGAATGTGAAACTTCTGAAAGCACTCCCCATTTCAGATAAAACCCAATATGTGTGATCAGTTAAACTTTTACTGTCAGAATCACCAATAACTTTTTGTAGGGCTGTAGTTATTGGTGAGAGATTTAAAACTTAGAAAAACTGCAGATGAAGTGCTGAACTTAATAACGGCATCATAAATGATGTCAGCTAGCAAACAGAATCCTTGTGAAGAGTGAGAAAGTTCCAGGGCTAACCTGATGACTAAAAGCTGACCCTCTGCTTATGTAGCCACCCAGTTCGAGTGTTAGGAGAACTAAATACGACTCCAGTGTGTTTATTAGGTTGAGCTGTTTCGTCCATTTATATTCTTCTTTCCATTTCAGCTTCATGCCTGAGAACATTTCTTGATTCATGAGTCTTGTCCAGAATGACTTCTTTAGAAAAAAAAAACACAGTATTATATTAATAACAGTAAGATAAAAGAGACCATGGAGTAACTTACAAAAGCTGTTAGTAATATGGTCATGTTTATATATCCTCATAAAGGTAATAAATTGGCTGGCTGCCTCTTGCCTGCTGATGAAGATCCAAATCACATGAAAGTCCATCTCCTCAACTTTCTTAGTCCTCTTCTCCCATGGGTGTTAGATAGGAGCGACTCCCTTCTGTTTATACAGTATCTTATAACCAAGTCAGAAGTGTGGTGACAAATGCCTTCCTCTGCCTGAAACAAAAGCCAGCCTTGATTAAGTCAATGGCAATTAAACCTAACACTGAACAAATAAACTGAACAGAGCATCTGGCTATCCTGTAAGTATGAATCATCTTCAATGAAAATATCAAATCATAGTAAAAAAAAACCTGAAATGGTATAAATAGGAAAAAAATACTTCAGGCATGATTAGAGTCATGAGCTAAAATAATACAAGTTGGTGTGTGGCAACTTTTAAGCCACCACAATTTTAGAAAATTTAGTGGTGGTGTAAAATATGACATGAGTCAAAAAAGTTAATTAAAGTGGTATACATAATGGGTTGAGACATATACTTACTTACCATATTCCCACAGTCATTTGGAAGGAAATTATAAATTACAGTTGCAAAAGGCTGTATTGACTGATAAACTTATGAATGGAAGGTTGAATAAGTTCCCCTTTCCAGCCACCAAAAATGAGGAGACCTGAAAGTGTTTTGGGGCCACCTTATTCTTTGATTTCAATTCCACAGGTTAGAAAACAGAACTTTAGTTTTGTCCTTTTTGGACAGAAGTCTGTCTACAGTTGAAGCAAGTGGTTTTTCTTGCCACGAGCCCCCTCATACACTGGGGGCCTACAAGACAGCACCACTAGGGAAAAGTGTCTCATTGACAGGGAGAAAAAGAAAAAGTCTATGTCCATGTTCCCTTTGGTGCATTGGTTGTGGTATAGATATCATGTACTATATAGCTAAAATCCTACTATAAGTGAATAGATGCCATGTGCATCCTTCTGAGTCTGGGTTAGCTCACTCAGGATGAGCTTCTCTAGTTCCATCCATTTGGCTGCAAATTACATAATTTCATTGTTTCTGATACCTGAGTAGTGTTCCATTGTGTAGATGTACCACAGTTTTTTAATCCATTCTTCAGTTGAGGGACATCTGGGTTGTTTCCAGTTTCTAGGAATTACAAATAAGGTGGCTATAAAAATAGATGAGGAAACTTCCTTGTGTTTCGGTGAGGAATCATTTGGATGTATACCCAGAAGTGGTATGCCTGGGTCCTGAGGCAAAGCTATTCCAAGTTTTCTAAGATATCACCAGACTGACCTCCATAGTGGTTGCACAAACCTGCACTCCCACCAGCAATGGAGGAGGGTTCCCCTTTCTTTACACCCTCAACAGCATGTGCTATCATTTGAGCTTTTGATCTTACCCATTCTGACAGGTGTGAGATGGAATCTCAGAGTCGTCTTGAGTTGCATTTCTCTGATGATTAAGGATGCTGAGCATTTCTTCAAGTGTCTCTCAGCCTTTAGGAATTTCTCCTTTGTGAATTCTCTGTTTAGCTCTTTTCCCCATTTTTTGATTGGATTATTTGGTTTCTTGGAATTTAATTTCTTGAGTTCTTTGTAAATTTTGGATATTAGCTCTCTCTCAGATGTGGGGTTGGTGAAGATTTTTTCCCAATCTGTAGGCAGCCGTTTTGTTCGAATGACAGTGTCTTTTGCCTTGCAGAAGCTTTTCAATTTCATGTGGTCCCATTTATTGATTGTTGGTCTTAGGTCCTGAGCTGTTGGTGTTCTGTTCAGGAAGTTGTCACCTGTGCCAATGAGTTCAAGGGTTTTTCCGACTTTCTCTTCTAGTAGATTTAATGTGTCCGGCATTATGTTGAGGTCTTTGATCCACCGGACTTAATTTTTGTACAAGGTGATAAATATTGGTCTAATTTCATTCTTTTACATGTGGATATCCAGTTGGACCAGCACCATTTGTTGAAGATGCTGTCCTTTTTCCATTGTGTAGTTTTGGTTTCTTTGTCAAAAATTAGGTGACCATAGGTGTGTGGGTTCATTTCTGGGTCTTGAATTCGATTCTATTGATTCACTGGTCTGTTTCTATACCAGTATCAAGCTGTTTTTATTGCTATCGCTCTGTAGTGTAGCTTGAAATCTGGGGTGGTGATACCCCCAGATGTTTTTTTATTGTACAGGATTGATTTAGCTAATCTGGGTTTTTTATTGTTCCATATGAAATCAAGAATAGCTTTTTCCAGGTCTTGCAGACGATATGATAGTATACATAAGCGACCCCAAAAATTCCACTAGAGAACTCTTACAGCTGATAAACACCTTCAGCAAGGTGGCTGGATACAAAATGAAATTCAAAAAAATCAGAAGCCCTTCTTTATACAACAAATAAATGGGCTGAGAAAGAAATCAGGGAAACAACACCCTTCACAATTGCCATAAACAATATAAAATACCTGGGGGTAACTCTAACCAAGCAAGTGAAAGACCTGTACGACAAGAACTGCAAACCCTTGAAGAAAGAAATTGAAGAGGCCATCAGAAGATGGAAAGATCTCCCATGCTCATGGATAGGTATGATCAACATAATATAAATGGCCATCCTACCAAAAGCAATATACAGATTCAATGCAATTCTTATCAAGATTTGTACTCTTAATGGCTTCTCCTTGACCCAACATCTGTCAGTATGAGTCCATAAACAAAAGACAACAATAAAATTTGGAGTTGGATCTCAGAGTGAGTATCCAACACTGTCTTTTGATTTGTACTCACTCTTTAACATCTTGAATCCTGGAGGAGGAAATGGTTGAGATGTACTACGGTAGTATTAAAATCCAGAACATTTTACCAGGATTCTGATTCTGATGGGTGTCAGGTACTGAAGCTTTAGGCCTTGGCCTAGAATTGTAGACTTGGGGATCAAACCACAGAAAGTGCCAGCAAAAGCACCCATAGGCTCCTGAGTTGCAAGTGCCATGGGCTGAGGAGATCATGTTCGTGTGTGCACACGGTGTGTGGTGAGTGGGCCGCTGGGACTCGAAGCGTTCGTGCACTGGGTTCTGTGAAGAAAGATACCTTAGACATGAAATCACACACAGCATAGTGAAGAAAGCCTTGCTTTGTGCCATGTGTAGAACTGGCAGGGCTTGTATGCTATAGATGGCAACTTGAAGAAAACTGATGAATCCCAAAATGTGAATTCCCATAAATTTTGCATGAATTTGCATTGAGTCACAGCAAGCCTGTGTGAGGATACACTTGACTTCATGTGTACTATCAGAAACACACACAGGAAGTCTGATGACAAATACAATAGTCAGTTCCTGTATTACACTTCGCTTTCATATCAAATGTAAATTTTCACTATGCCCATTTACAGTCAATATTATGGTCACAAAGGAAAATCCATGTGTTCAGAAGCTCTGGACCTAAACACAAAGACTAATAAGAATGGGTCTGAGGGAAGCCCTGGAAGTGAGGGCACTCAACAAAAGTTAAAGTCATAAGCATGAGAACTGATTTTCTACAAAATTTGCAAAATTAAATTTAAATAAAATAGGAATAACTCATTATGTAACGATGATCCTCAATTTGAATATATAGGATCCCACTTCCCTTAATTGTATTGGACTAAAAGGAGGAGATGTTGGGGGAAAAAAGATAATAAAAATTTAAAAATAAATTTAAAAAAGATAGGGAAATGAGTGAGATTGGAGTGCATAATGTGAAATTAACAAAGAACCAATAAAATGTTTTTTTAAAGAAACATAGCTTTCAAATAAATAAAATATAAAAAAAAAGAAAAGAGAAAATTCAGAGATGGTCAAAATTACTGACTTTTGTTTGTTGGTTGTTTGATTTTTATGACAAGGTCTTGTTCTCACTGAGGAGTCATGGCTGGCATCAAAAAGCAGCTCCTTAGCTTCCCAAGTGCTGGGATTGTAGATATGATCCACCAAGCTGGGGATATTCTTAAGGGAGGATTTGCCAGTTTCTAAAGATCTCTCCTCAGAGTGGAACCAGATGTTCGCACACCTGGAATGAACTAGATTTCCTCCAGCTTGGCCTTCACAGAACTACTCTCTGTTTTCTCTCTGACAGCCTAAGCAAGTATAACTCTGCCCACAAAATTAGCAAATCAACTACAGCAACACCGGTTGCACCACTCTGAATTAAGCCTAGGGAAGATCATTAAATGTATTGTTAGTTTTGACTTCCATCCTGGTTTTCTTGAGCCACAATAAAGGATTTAAGACAAAGTCGTTCAGCATGAAAACACTGGGAATTTCACCACTGTGTAAGAACAAATAGGCTAACTTAAATTAAAAGCCACCTATCTTGTTTAATCTTTACTGACTGCACTGTTCATTGTCCAATCTTTTTCATTGTGTGTTAGGACACTAAGGCCCCACTAAGCAATTCAAAAGCATATTAAATTGAAGAGTGTTTAAAATATACCAACTTGTCATTTTCAGGCTGATTTCTGTAAAATGGTTTTCTTATGCTTTTATCCCTAAATGACTCAGATATATTCAATTGTCTTATTTTATTATTATTATTATTTTTAATGTTTATTTATTACTTCAGGTTACATCTTCATCACAGTGCCCTCTTTCCACCCCGCCCAGTCCCACCCTCTATCCCCTATCCCTTCCATCCCACTCCTCTGGAGTGGAATGTCCCTACATAACAGTCCCCTACCCCACTTCAGCAGTCATATGAGGGCCAAGAGCCTCCTCATACACTGGGGGCCTACAAGGCAGCACCACTAGGGCAAAGTGTCTCATTGACAGGTAACAAAATCTATGTTCCTGTTCCCTTTGGTGCATTGGTTGCAGTATAGTTATCCTGTACTATATGGCTAAAATCTGATTATAAGTGAATAGATGCCACGTGCATCCTTCTGAGTCTGGGTTAGCTCACTCAGGATGAGCTTCTCTAGTTCCATCCCTTTTTTTGATATTTAGTGTTTGCTCAAATTTTCCCATTTCTCTGCCTCTTTCTCCCCCTACTGTTGAGTAGGTGTAATCACAATTTAACAGGGAAAAAATGCTATTTTGAAGTGTTGTAAGATATGCCCACTTTTTTTTCTGCCAAAATGAGACTTAAATAATCAAGTGTGTTTCCTTTCCCCATTATTCCTAGCAACAATAAATGCTTTCTGAAGTTTGCTGTGTAGCTAGTCACATCCTGGGTTTGTGGGCAGAGATCCCTTGTAAGATTCCCTGCCAACTTCTCTCAGCTGCAGACACTAACTCTGGCCGCACTCCCTCACACCCAGTATTCATCCTATTTTTCCATTTTAAAAAACAAACACTCACCATAAACATTATGATTTTTAGAATTAAGATTTAAAAATGAATGTATTGGGCCAGGCGGATTGCCCCGTCAGTTAAATGTTTGTCTCATAAGCTTCTGGACCTGAGTTTCATGGCCTGAACCCGAATATGAATGTCAGGTGCAGGGGGGTGTGGGTAACCCCAGCTCTAAGGAGACCGGGTCCCCTGTGGCTTGCTGGATAGTCAGTGGTACCCAACTGGTAAACCCATCACAGTAAAGATCCACAGCAGGTGATCTGAGTTCTCTAGGATGATGCACGTGGTTGTCCTCTGGTCTCATGCGCACACGAACATTCATATATATGCACTGGCACATGCATGAGCTCCTGCACCTATGTACCTACATGAACTAAAGTTTAATAAATGAAGTAATTAACTGGCTGTACATCTTAGTAATAGGCAACATATTCAAGTGGGGGGCACTGCTAGGTAAACAGTTCTAGTGTGTAGCATTTTACAAAGAAAGAATAGTTGTTATTAAGAATATACATTTTCAAAACAGATAAAAAGAAAAAAGAAACAAAAAAAAAAAGCCAACAAGACAAAAATACCAAACAAAACAAAAAGTTCACAGAGCATATGGAGTCCTTTTTGTGTTAGCCAACTACTCCGGGCATGGGGTCTCCCCTGGAGTGTGGTTGATAGTCCTGGGGACACTTTTTGGAGAGAACTGATTTAACGTTTCCCAGCAGGTGTCAACTTCAAATCTCTTCTTGACTAGGAGTGGGATTTTACTGTCTGTTATGACTTTTCTTTTCTTTTCAACTTTCTTTTTTTTAGATTCTTTTTAAAAAAGAAAAGGAGAGACCTGATGAGGTTGGGTGGATAAGGAGGTGGGCAGATCCAGGAGGAGTTGGGGAAAGGAAAAGGATGTGATCAAACCACATTTTATGAAAAATTTTCCCAAATTTTTAAAAAAGAATATACATTTTCAGCTTGGAGAATGGATAAGGATACCTACCTAAGAAGGTTTTGTGGAGAATAAGTGACAAAAAGCACACAATACATGTTGTCTGGCATATATGTCAGAAAATGTCTGCTATTCAGCACTACTAGCCGATCAGGGTGTTATAACCGCTGGCAACTGTCCAGCTTTCCTGGAGTAGGGTCTCCTCTCCATCGCTCTCTGCTTGGAGATTACTTCACGTAGTTTCTGTGGCATTTTGAATCCACCAGGGTCACTACTCTAATTTCCTTTTTGTTACTATGATAAAACACTTTTTACAAAATTAACTTAAAGGGTAGCTGCTTTATTCCCATACAGTTCTTCACTAGGGAAAATCGGGGCAGAGACCCAAGCAGGAGCTTTGAGCAGAAAGCAAGGAGAAATGCTGCTTGTTGTGTCATTCACAGGGTCATGTGAAAGAGCTAGCTTTTTTTTTTTTACTCCTCCAGACCACTTGCCTAGGGATGGTGCCGCCCACAGTGGGCTGAACCCTTCTGCATCCATTAATGGTCAAGGAAATCCGCCACAGCCATGCCTCCGGGTCTGGGAAACTCCTCAACTTTTTTTCTTTCAGATGACTCTAGGCTCCGTCAAAGTGACGCTTGAAGCTAACTAGGACAGTCACTCTAGAAAACGCTGTGAACTCTTAGACAAGGAGTTTCACAATACAGCGGAGCACTGGATGGTTGTGAGAGTCATTGTGAAAGAGAAGGTACAGGAGGGCATTTGTCATCCGAGAGAAGCCATTCTCTTCATGAGAAGTTAAGCCTGTGTAGCCATCACCGTGAAACCGTCGCCTGAAGCCTTGTGATGCAGTGTACTGTTCCTGTACAGCTCTGATGGCCACCGGTCAGCCCTGAGTGTACAGCGAAGACCCGAGGCTGCTGTTGCCTCATGTGGCCACTAGTTGGAAAAAGAATGGCCCCTGTGGAGGTCAAAGCAGCAATGGGACCACTCACCCCGCCCAGTGGCCTCCCTGACTTTGCTGCTGTCTTCTGCAGATCGATGTGTTGTTGTTTTGTTTTCTTCCTTTTTTTTTTTTTAGGCCAACTCTAATTCAGAGTCTTCCAGATCCATATCTTCTGAGAAAATAAGTTCAGCTTAACCAAGGTGACATTTGAAAAATGAATTTGAAAAAAACAAACAAACAAACAAATCAGACTCCATCTGTGGTCAAGTTGTCACCTACACACACCTCTTTAACCATATTTAATTTTTAAATATGGAAAGTATAGCAACATCATGTTCAACAGGACTGAACTCTTATATACATAAAATATGGCAACATGGTATAAAAGAGAAATGCCAGTATATTCTTGAGCAATTCTTTTTATAGCTGAGTCCCACACAATTCTCTGCTAGAAGAGGAGTGAAAAACAAAGAAAAAGAAGATTCCATATTTCCCTCACTTTAGCAGGTCCATTGCCTGGTTGCAATTATGTTTCTAGTTGGTAACCCAAGCTCTGTTCTCAAAAGGCATATATCAGGAGCCATCTTGCTCAACAGTATTGGGTTGTTTTACTTTTTCATTACAGAACTTGAAAATTACCTATACATTGTAGTAGCAAAATGATTCCACTAGTAGTGAGAAACCATCAGTCACACAGTAGCTTTATTCTTTGCCTGTACCGTCTGAAAGTCAGTCCACAAGGCCAATAGCAATCTCTACTTCCATACCAGAACCACATACCCTGGTAGGAACATGCTAGCACTATCATTTGAAAGCAAACAAATTCTTCTGATTGAATAGCAAGTAGCAAATTGCTTCTGACTAAAGGTATAGGAGGCCCCAGAATCCCAAAGTGTAGCCACTAGAGAAATTTACACTCAGAAATCATTGGGAATAATAATAAGAGGAGCTGTGCACATTAATACCCCTTGGTTATTGGATACCAGTGCTAGCTAGGCTATAAAAACTAACATATACTGACTGGCAACTCTGAAAATGTATAGTTTTGAGAGCACATTGCTTCAGCTTGCATAGTGTGGCCCTACAGCTACAGTTATGGGTGCCATAAAGCATTTACCCTACAATTCTGTTTCTACCAAGCCAGCTGTTCTGGTGACAGGAATTGGTGGGTTTTATAAACATGAGCCCACTGGCAAACTACATTGGATAGTAGTTATTTCTATTGGTAGAATTGAAATTACATGGAGCACCGTGGTGCTGAAAATGCATTCTGAAGACCCCAGGAAGTGATTTGGTGTGGGGAATGCATTTCAGGAGAGGAAGAAAAACCTATAGCCAGTGTAAAAGCAGAGCCTGACCCTCCCATGATGAAAGTCACCCAGTGTCACCCCCTGCAGGTTCGTACCATTTAGTCATTGGGAAGGGGCTGTGGATGAGGAATGGCTGAACTGTATAAACTGAGTCATCTTGCCCACATGGAAAAAAATTCCTTTTCCAGATCTGTTGCTTAAAATGAAGGTAACATGACAAGACACCTTTGCTTTCTGTGGTTACTTCAGTTGGGCTGTCCCCAAACCTCTCTCTCTCAAGACATTGTTATCAGTTTGCAAAAGTGTTAATTCTACGTGTTTGATGTACATTCAATAAATGCAGAGGTACAGTTACAGGCACCTCTCATTTCAGGGAAAAAGAACTACTACACTGTTTGAAGTCCTGCCACACTAGGCTTCTCTTCTCTACCATCCCTCAGGCCACCTTGGAATCAGGATATCTTTCTGTATCCCCCAATTTTTGAGTGGTACCAGTGTGTCGTCCAGGACCAGGCCAGAGTTCTTCTCAGTCATTAGGTTGGTTGTAGGAACTTTATGCAAATGTGACAGTGTATGCTGCCCCTGTCAACTGAAAGCAAATATCTTTGGACTGAAAGTGCCAGGAAAACTTATTTGTCAATACTTGTGGATAGAATGACTGCCAAAGGATGTGTTGACTAACACTGACCTTTTCTTCTGTTGGAGTATATGTAGTTGTGTTGCATTTTCTGGTAGCAATTATAAAGTGAGAAGAACGCTATATTTTTCCAGAATCATCTGGAAGGCAATGACAAGAACTTTTTTGTTATCAATAATAATAAATCAAGTCCAAGAATAGCTTAAATAACATTTAAAAACTCTCCTTTAGTATTTTTAAAAGTTAAAAAGCATTTAGATAATTTAAGTTGGAAGAAATTGTATAAATAAGAATTACATGGTAGCCAGGTGTGGTAGAACAGGCCTAGACTCCTAGATACTTGAGAGGTTGTGGATGGCAAGTTCAAGGATAGCCAAGGCTAACATAGGAAACTTAGTGAGACCCTGTCACGAAATAGTATAAAACAGGCTGTGTGTACAGTTCAATGGCAAAGCATTTACTCATTATTTACCAGGCCCAAGCTCAGCCCTCAGTACTAAAAAAATTTCACAGTAAGGAAGGTATGATTTGTTCTCAGACAGAGACTGAAAATTATTAGGTGAATTTATTTGCATGTATCTTGATTTTTTAAAAAAATTCTATCTTTGTAACATAATTACACAGAGAAAAAAATCCAGCTGCAGAGAGGCACTGCCTCGCTTTGCACTTTGTCCGCTGAACTGTACAAGACAAGAACATAGAGCATCCTATCATAAAGAGGTAGAATGGGTCAAGGGTCGTGTAGGATTCCAGCAAGCAAGTGCCTGCTTGTCTCATTACTTCCCCTGTCTTGGTTCCAAGATGCTATGACTAGGTATTATTTTCTTTGATTTGTTAACATGGCAGTTTAAAAATACATCTGCGTATAGCAGATAACCAAAGTGTCTGTAGATGGAGGAATGGAAGAACAAAATGTGTGTACCTATGCTAGAGTATAATTCAACCCTAAAAAAGAAGGGAATTTGGTCTAAGCCACAACATGGATGGACTTTTAGGATGTGATAGTGAAATCAGCCAGTCACAAAGGGACAAGTACTGCATGGCTGCGTCTGTGACAAGTTTAGACCAGACACATTCACAAGGGCAGGGAGTAGACGAAGGGTGAATGGTGGCTGGGAGAGATGGAATGGGACGTGGTAATATAATGGGTTCAGAATTTTAGCTGAGGATACTGAAAACATTGTGGAGATGGAAGGATGTGAGGGTCGAACAGTAAAAATGTGCTTAGTGTCATGGAACTGTTAATGCAGTGAATTCTTTGCTAGGCATGTTTCCCTTTAATTTTAGGAGTAATCACAGCCTGCTAAGCAAAGGGCTCCTTTGAATGAATTAAGCCCACTGTATCCTATGATGTACTAGGAGTGGGGGTCATGACCAAATAGGTGAAAATGAAGGCTGTCAATCAAGAGCAGTGACCACTGACCCCAAGGGAGCATCTTAACATGGGTGACAAGGGAGTAAGACGGGCAGCAAGTGTCATGTTGTGAATACCGCTAGAGAGAGCTCTTGATGTGTGCTCCCTTCTGAACACACTCAACAGCAGGCACAGTGTCCACACTTGCCATAGCTGGAATGATTTCTCAGTCATAAATTATCAATCTATGGGTGAACACCCAACACAAGCTTTTTCAGAGAAAGTTTTCTCTGTCAAAGCTTCAAAATGTGGGAAGGAGAGAGCCAGCGCCCAGGAATCTTTGATGATGAGTCATGTAGTGAACTGCAGTTTCCCAAGGGAAGGTCCCAAAGTCCTGTTATGGACATGCCAGAAACCCCACTTGTTTCTGGTTCCTATGATGCTAAGCCTGACTTAGGTGTTGTTGTTGCTAGACAATGGGACTATTCCAGTTCCCCCACCTCCTTGATATTTCTCTACCTTGCTAACAAAGGACCATTGCACTTATAACTGAAAAAATCTGTGGATCCGTGATGGGGCTACAGGGCCTCCTTGCTGTCAGTGTTTAGAGGTGCACCTTCTTCTTCACACTGTCCTGATGTTCAGTGGAGGGAGAGAGAAGAAAGGTGTAGACCATCACTCATCTCAATATCTAGTTAACACAAATTCTTGACAAATTGATTCCACTCTTTCTCATATCAAAGTGTATCATAATTGACTGGGAATTTTCTGGAAAAAATACTTTACAAGTTATAATTAATAGTCACTCAACTAGAAAAACTGATGTAATGAAGCTCTTGCAAAGCGCAATGCTTTGAAAGTCACTTTATTTCACTGTAATGGGATTTGACTCTTGTAGGTACTTCTTTGTCTTGGAGGCTCACTGTAAGTTCAGTATTTCTAAGTGGAGGAATACATGTTCTACCTGTATTGAATGATGACCATTAACTTACAGACCTCTGTTACAGATGCACACATCCCTTCCCCTCAAGAATGTTCAGGGATATTCTTATTCAAGAAAAAAAAGAAAGAGTTAATAAATAAAATGTAGGTGCTGTAGCCAGGTCAGCCCTTGGTGCTCCAGGTTTTGTGACTCCTGATGCAATAACAATGTACATCCTTAGGGCTAAAGACCAAGCTTAGTTGGTGGAGCACTCCCTAAAACATGGAAAGCCCTAGATCTGATTGATGCACAGCACCATGGTGTGGCAGTGTGTGCATAACAGCTAGGTAATGCAGTATAACACCTTGTAAGTGATAGGAGATGGTGTAAGAGCTTGCTGAAGAAGGTTCACAGGCCATGAGCAGATTCCATGCCATTTTATTTATATTTAAAAGAACAGAATGACCTTAGAATTTGGGATCTTCAGGAGTTGTGAAAACTATTCCTTGAACTAAGAGACATTTTACATTTTTTTTATTATTAGCCCTAAAAAGAAGTGCTTGTCGATTATAACTTTTACGACTATCTATCTGCTCATTGGTTGTAGATGGTTTATCTAGCAGCTTCATTTGAAAACAAAATCATCTCAGCAAGGTACCCACTACTGATCCTCTTAACATAGCACCTATCTTACCTCACACTTAATCAACACTTAAAGATGTCTATTCCATCCGCTAGGATGAACAAAGATGATCAGGCCTGAAATTAGAGAAATAAGCTCATTCGTGATTTGTTTTCTTTTCATTCGGTCCCCTGCATGAGAGGTTCTACCGGGTCAATGCCACCAGCATCCCCTGTGGAATGTATTAGAAAGGTAGATCTTAGGTCATATCCTAATTGTACTAACAAACACACTGGAGATGGGGTCAGCAACCTGAATCATCAATAATTTTGACAGAACCTCCAGCCACCTCTGATGCATGGTGAGAACAACTCATACTCAGCCACTAGCTTTGGCCAGTCATCTTTTAAATACATGATGACTTAGGGCCCAGAAGGCCCAGATAAGGAAATGTATGCTGTGAAGGGATGTGAGGGAAGGGTATCTGGGGAGACTGTCTTAAGACAGCTCCCATTTCAAGGCTCCTCAGGCCCATTAGAGTAACTCATGCAAAACAGAGGCTTACATAAATGGCAAGATGCTGGGGGATATATTCTGTATATTTATATCATATTCTGTTTATGTTATATTAAATAACATATTATACAGAATATTCTGTATAATATATTCTGTATATGTTGTGTTTTATTCTTTATAACACAGATTCTAGAAATATGTGGTCACACTTGTTATATCTTGCCACCTAATGGGAAACAGAGGGCACTAGCAAAAGTGGTGGGTAGGTCCACTCCCCAGTGACCCATTTCCTACATCTAGGTCCTACTTCCTAAAGGTTCCACACTCCCCAAACAACGCCATCATCTGGTTACCAAAGGGCAGACATTTTACATTCAATCCACAACTTAATCTTAGTCTTGCTGAGCCCTTGAAGTCAGAGCCCATGACAAGGATTGTCATGAGGATGGTTCATCACTCTGTGGAGCTACTGTTTTCCTGATGAAACACTTGTGTGTTGGGAAACATTGCCTTCCAGGAGGAAGAGAAGTTCATAGTGTACTAGGCTCTGGAAGCTCAGAAGGTTTCAACGATCACAAGGCCCCCTCCCCCAAGGCTATATAAGCAGTAACATTTGCTGGGAAGAGGAGCTGGCAGGCCCAGTTGCCTGGAAACTGTGTAGGAAGCATGGGATGTGGCTTTCACACTGCAGGGACAGGGATGCATATTTTGGTGATATGGCCACTTTTGACTCACCAATGCATCTGAAAGCAATCTGATAAACTCTCTGCTTGCCTAAGCTAGACACAGGTGGCATGGTCCCTGTGAATGTTGGTGCCCATATGAAGTGAATAGGAATTTGTTCAAGCCTCTCCAGGAAAAGTCTTGCAGAAAGAGGCCTGGTGGTCAGAATACACATGTGCAGGTGGTCAGTGGACTGCCCTCAACTACTCAAACTTCAGCTATGTCCTTAGAAAGCAACTCAAGAGTGAAGCCCACACTTTACTGAAAGATTAGGACCCCAACCTACCTCGAGATGTTTAAATGTTAACGCATTTTTAATCAACACAATTTTATTGGTACCAAGTTCTCATGTTATGCAAATATTTGAGTCATATGGCTTTTGGAAAGTGTATCTTAACCCTTTCAGCATCAAATACTCCTCTGGAGATATAATACAGCCGCTGATATCAAGCAGCATTGAGGTGAGTGATGTGTGGGTACAGGATAGAACCCCTGAGAAGATGGAGAACATTGCTTGGGATCCAAGTATCCCAGGACGCTCTGGCCCATGAGATAGAAATGATATGGAAAGCAAGGTTTCCTATCCCTTGTACAGAACCTTTGAACATCAAGGTATTGTAGACTAATAATAAGGAACAGTCACCAGGCATCACGTGGTCAGAATGACAAACCTAGATGAAGATGTAGGTCTAGGCAGCAGAGATAATTCTGGGTAATTCAGGGAGGCAGAAATATGAATAATCACAGGAAGAGCTGATGAGAGGGTGAAGAGGAAAGAGAGAAAGCAAAGAAAAAGCACTTTGCAGGTTTCAAAGAGAAGTTCTTATTTTCTGTAACTATTTTCATAGCTTCTACATTTCCGCTGAGTTGTGATTATTTATAGACAGCAAGTAGAATCTTTCTCATGTGTAAGTTCCAATTAAAATTCTGGCAGCAATTCACCAGAGCCACAAAGGCAGTGTGGCTTTGTTATGTTAGCATTACACATGGTTTGTGAAACCTGGAACCAGCTCCCAAAGCTTGGGTGTCTATCTATCTATCTATCTATCTATCTATCTATCTATCTATCTATTTATTTTTACTCAGTGCAAAATATTTGGAGCCCTTTCCTTATAATGAAAACTGTGAAAGATTGTTAAGTATGAAACCAAAGACTCCAAGCCATGACAGTTTTTATGACAGCTCTCACCAATGGCCTCTGCATGTCCAGCTCCTCAAGGATGAAGTGCCACCCAGATTTTATGTTTTTGCTTTGTTGAGAAAAAAATGTATTTTCTGTGGAATATGAATTTTCTCTCTGAATCTCACAGCTCAGTGATTTCTGGCAACATCAAAGACGTGATACAACAAATAAGATGCTCTCCAAACATAAAGACGCTGGGTCCTTTCGTCTCTTTTAAGAAATAATGGTGTCAGCAACACCTCTCAGTCAGGATTATCATCATCACCAACAGCCCTAGCCTTCTGAAGAAGAGCCGGGCTGTTACTGCTTGGCAGAGAGCATTTTCAAACCAGAACGCATCTGCCATTTAAAAATGTTAAATGTCCTCTTTATTTCTTAATGACTGCTGCATTTCAGGTCTCTGCTGAAAGGCACAAAAATGAATAACAAGAAAAATCTGAAAAATAATATATGCCAAAGAGGGTTGGATGTTTAACGAGCAAAGGGTTCTCACATGAAACGTGACTCCACAAATTAGTCCCACAAACCATGTAGCTTCGTGATGTCACAGGTGTGTGTGAACAGAAGGAACACATCAAAACTCAACACATGTCACTGAGAGGAACCTGCCTCCGAGCCTGATGACTTGGGACTTACATGGTGGAAGAAGAGAACTAGCTCTCCCAAGTTATCACTTGAGTTCTGCATGCGTGCTGTAGTGTGTCCACCAAAAACAAATAAATGGGGGAAAAGCTATACATTGAAAAATGCCACCCAGGATCATGATTTCAGTCAGCAAAGATGAGTGAATGTGACTGTGAGAAACAATGAAACGGGATGAAACGGGTGGCTCCCTAAGGCCACGAGGCTACTCTTAACAAACAGTGGTTTCACGTAGCTCATAGAGCGTCTCTGTGAATCTATCCACAAGTGGGTACGTGACTGTGCTATCCTAACCTAATGAGTACTCCACTCTTAACAGTGGTTTCACGTAGCTCCTAGAGCGTCCCTGTGAATCTACCCACAAGTGGGTACGTGACTGTGCTATCCTAACCTAATGAGTACTCCACTCTTAACAGTGGTTTCACGTAGCTCCTAGAGTGTCCCTGTGAATCTATCCACAAGTGGGTACGTGACTGTGCTATCCTAACCTAATGAGTACTCCATTCATGTTTCATTCATCTCACTTTTCCTTTGTAGTGGTGTGTGGTTAGTGCATTTGCGTGTGTTCGTAGGTGCATAGAGGGTGGAGGTCAACACTGAATGTCTTCTGCTTCTAATCTCTACTTTCTCATTTTATTCTCAGGCAGCCTGCCATTGACCCTAGAGCTCATTGATTGGCTTGACTTGCTGGCTAGTGAGCCCAGAGATCCAGCCATCTCTGCACTGTCCCCATGACAACAGATACTGTACTACAGATCTGAGTCCACATTTTTATGCTTGAGTACTTAACTGACTGGGGCATATCCCTGACCCTCATTCTTTTTTTTTCTTTTTCTTTTCTTTTCTTTCTTTCTTTCTTTCTTTCTTTCTTTTTTTCTCTTTTTTTTTCTCTTTCTCTCTCTCTCTCTCTCTCTCTCTCTCTCTCTTTCTTTCTTTCTTTCTTTCTTTCTTTTTTTTTGTAGCTTAGACTCAAAATATGACCTCTCTGCTTCAATCTCCTAAGTGTTGAAGTTACAGGTGTGTGCCACCATACCTGGTTTAGGACATGAACACACAAAAGCAAACATGAGTTAATGTGGTGCTTAAAATGTAGGTAATGATTCCAAAAATTATATATTAAAAATACTAAATATATAATATTTATAATTCTATAGTGTATATAAATATATAATATAAATAAAAATACAAAATACTTTAAAATAAACAAGTAAAATCAACATTGGTAGCAGGATTAGCAGTTCTCAATCTGGAATAACTTTCATCCCACAAGAAGTACATGTTAACTTCTGAAAATATATGGTTTTCACAGTGGTGAATATACCTGTGTGTGTGCGTGTGTGTATGTGTGTGTATGTGTGTATGTGTGTGTATGTGTGTGTATGTGTGTGTATGTGTGTGTATGTGT
>CAJQZJ010000184.1:2928667-2941281 GCA_907164525.1 Lophiomys imhausi
CCCTTTCTGTGTAGGCCGGCGTCTATTCCACACTGTGCACCATAAGATGTCAGGCTCAGACTATCCCACTCCCGTCTTCAGACGCTGCTGCTATTTCACACCAGTGGGACTCGTTAGCAGATGGCCCCTCAGAATTCTGGGGGTGTGGTGTTGAGTAGTGTGTTCTTGGGCTAGAGGCTGGTGCATTGGCAAGGAAGCCTCTGCTGCTGAGAAGTCACCACGTGGAACTCTGTGAGCCACAAGCCCCTACCCCAGCTCTGTTCCTGAGTGTGCCTTGGAGGATGGGCAGTTCCCACAGAAGGTAACAGAATCTGGGAGGAAGTTCACCAATGAGAGGAGAGAGGAAGAACAAGACAGAAGCTCAAAAGCGGTTGGATCATGTCTTTCAATAAATGAGAGCTCACAAGTAGCCTCTCCCAATCGTACATGGGCCCTAGACTCAGGTCACTGTCAGCTTCTTAGCACATCAGGACTTCTCAGCCATGATTAGTCAGCTAATTATTATTATTATTATTGTTATTTTGATAAATTCTTGGCTGGGATTTTGGAATCAGTGTCTTTTGACATACTGATATTTATTTGCTAATTTTCTTTTCAACAGGAAACTTACTATTGGGTCATTCTGGCTCTGGGTTCAGGCTTTTTGCCTTCTTCAGGTCCTGGACAGCTCTGTGTGGATTGCACCAACCAATACGATTAGCAACAGAAGAAACTCATAAGAGTCCTATGGCGCCCTCTGGTGTCAACCAGGATACTGCACACTTCAGTTCCTAGAGAAAATGACCGGGAAGAAAAAGCAGAGAAGCAGACATGGTGCATTCATTAATTAATAATATTTTACAATTGTTAATGTTGACATCCTTTAAACACATTTGAAGAAAATTGTGGTAAATTTGTCCTTTGCAAAAATAGAAACAGGCTGTATACACACTCTTGTTAAGCTTTTACCTAAGAGACCACAGACACATTTTTATTCCACTGGTCAGCTCTAACCACTTCTACAGTCCATGGCATTCCTTATGCAATACTGGTTAAAAAAAAAACAAACAAACAACACTTAACGTATACTGATCACTTGCTTTAATCTAGGAGCTATGGTAAGCACTCAATATAGCTAGTCTCATTCTCTATTCACTACAGCCCTGCAGACCATTATGATTCCTACTTCATAGAACACATTGACATTAATATCCTAGAGGCCTAAAAGATCTGAAGACAAGGCCAAAAACAAGTGTTTTACGGTCATATGACCTGGTAGATTAAACACATTGTTGCCACATTTGTTTCTTTTGAGGACTATAAACCACTCTTCTCTCTTTCTCAAAACAACTGTGGCCACAATTTCTCTTCCTTATTCTTTAATATAAGATACTTGAGTGGGTTCATAAATGAAAATATATTTATTTTAATATTTTTACATTTACTACCAAAATTTTCTCTAAAATTGTTCTTAACATAAGACTAATGGGCCATTTGCCATGTATTCTCCTGTTTAAAGATGTGTATTCTTGGTTCAGAGGACTGTATGATGTTCCACAGGACTAGAGTTTGGTTCCCAGGCCCCACATCGGGCAACTTACAGTCACCTATGACTCTAGTTCCAAAGGTCCCAATGCCCTCTTTTGGCTTCTGCAAGCACAGTCATGTACATATATAAAGCAAGTCTTTAAAATATGCATGAGCTTTAATTTCTAATACAATGAAGACTTACTAGGGTGCACTACCATAGAGTACATTAGTATTATATATATATTATATATATAAATGTATATTTTTGTCTTGTTATGATAAAAATACCCTGACGAAAAGGGCCATAAGGGGAAAAATGTTATTCTGGCTTATAACACAAGGGTTCAGTCCATCATGATGAGGCAGTCAAGGCACAAGAGCTTGAAGCAACTGGACACATTACATTCACAATGGGAAGGCAAAGAGGGATGAGTGAGTGCTAGTGTTTGGCTCATTTTTGTTATTTTATAGTCCAAGACTCTGCCCAGGGAATGTTCCTGCCCACAGTTAAGATGTCTTCCCTGGCTGGGTAATGATCCTACCCACAGTTAAGATGTCTTCCCACATCAAGTAACATGAACAAATTAATATCCCACAGCCCATGTACCAGGACATTCTAGGTTCTTTCCAGTTAATAACCATTGCTTACACAGATAGACAGATAGACACACACACACACACACACACAAACACATACACTCACATACACACACTATACAGAGATTATACAGTCAACCTTCAGTATATGTGAGTTTCACATTTATAGATTTTAATAACTAGAGATTAAAAAAATTTAGAAAGAAATTGTTTGCACTGACCAGGTATAATTTCTTTCTTGTCATCATTCCCTGTAGAAAAATAGCTAATTAAATTATTTACCAATATTTAGATAATATTTAATTGATCAGTGGTGTTAATCCTTAACCCACCATTATAAATGAGCACACAGACACCTGATAGATTTTAACAAGCCTTGGCCTGGATTGTGCAATATTAGCCCATCTAAGCTAGCTCTTAATTCTATTCCCCAAATATGACCCCATTTATACATACGTCCCCTGGGTTATTATTCTCCATGCTCTCCCGATGTTCCTGGCCACATGTAATGAGGTTATTTTTTTTCTAACACATGGCGTGTGTCCTCCTTCCTGCTCTTTACTTCTTCGCTTTTTCTACTGGAGATTGTTTCTCTCTTCTACCCATCAACCTCTCAGCTTCAAAACCTTGTGCACCTTAGTCCCGCCTACCTCTGTCTTTGCCTAATCTTCAAGCCTCAGCATTTATTTAGCCAATCAGAGTTAATGATTAACAATAGCTTCACTTGGTGTACAGCAAGCAGGCTTCTGGGAGCAGGGTAATTAACATTTAGAATGCATAACATCACCGCATCACATCAATTCCCCAAACAATTCAGGAACCCTTTGGAAAGTATTCACATTGTGTTAGGTGTTATTAGTAATCTAGAGGTCATTCAAGATAGATTGGAAAATTTATGTAGGTATATATGCTAGCTAATAAGGTCCAATTTGCATGGTAGTTTTGAGCATCCTCAGATCTGGTAAACACAGCACTTTCTGGAACCAATCATCTACTGATAATTTCTCTCTCTCTCTCTCTGTGTGTGTGTGTGTATGTGTGTGTGTGTGTGTGTGTGTGTGTGTGTGTGCGTGTGTTTGTAACATCCTATTCAAATAAGCTTCTTTAAGGCTAAAATAATCCTGCAGAGTGTAAAGGAGTCCTGAGACCCAAAAGTAGAGAAATGTTGCAGTGACAAATACTTCTGTGATGGTCTCCCTCCATATCACCCTTCAGGAACTCATTTTTTGACTGACAGATTCTCCTTGGTTACAGAAATTGTCCTCACTATTGAACAGGTCCTTTTCAAATCTATCCCTTACTTGTACTAAAGGAAGTAGAATGGAAGCTGATAATAATAATAAAGATGAAAGACATAATTAATGAAACAGAAAACAGGCATGAGTCATAGAATCAATGCCAACAACTGGTTCTTTGAAAAAGATGAATAAAACAGCCTAACTCAGAAAAGGTTAATCTTGGGGACACATGTGACACATATTTGAATGAAAGGGAGATTTGAACATAGACATTTCAGAAATTCAGTAGTCGAGTGTTCTGGTGGTATTATAAAGTTCATTAACTCGAAATTTAATATCCAAGGGACCCGTTCTCTTATTTACTTACTATGTTCTTTAAATGTCCACATAGGTATACAAGGCATCTCAGTCACATTGGCCCTCCCACTCTCTCCCTCCAGCTCTCCGTGCCTCGGTGTATCACCTTCCAGCTTCATGTCCTCCTTTTCTGGTTTTGTTTTTATTTTTACCACCCACTGAGTCCAGGCAGTGTTGCTCATATATGTATGGCTGTGGGGTCGTCCACTGGGCATGGGCAACCTGACAGCGGCCACCCTTCAGAGAAAAGTGACTTCCCCTCCTGTGGTCCCATCCTAGAGACGATGATGACACCAACTGCCAGCAACTCGGTACCTGACAGTGGGGAACACTGTTGACCTTTGCTGACCCATGCAGTTCTGCAAGTGAGGCCTGGGATCTGAAAACCTCCAAGAACGAGGCAGACTACAGTCTAAGGCTGTGCCCACCCTTACTTCAGCTTTAGTGTACTTTTATACACTAATGTAACAAAGAAAGCCATGATCCAAGGACGGTTGTTTGAGGTCAGAAAATCATGAAAGGAAAAAAAAACCCACTAGTAAGTACATACTAAATATTAACAGAGCAAGCCTTTCCCAGAACTTTGTCAGGATAGACACGTGTAAGCACGATTGAATGACACATACTATAGATTATTTCTGGGAAAGTGGAGGGCAGGGCAGAAAGCCATATGCAGATTCAGGGTATACTGACCGGACTGGGTTCTATAGCTATCTTCTGACACCCAACAAGAATAAACGTACTCATGAATGAATGTGAAAGTTTGTCACAGGACGCACAAAATCCTGTCCAAGAACAACCCAGGAAACAAACTGCACCTGAGGTGTAAGACTTTCTCCTTTTTTTTTTTTTTTCCTGGAGCCTCTCTCACAGTTCCTCAAGGCACTGTTCACCGTGTGTCCTTCTTTTGACTGTTTTCCCACAGGGCCTCGAATCCCCTCTTGCCTCCATGCTAGAAGTTTTAAGTGGTTTGGTTCTGTGCAGCTTGCCATAGTTACTGTGAATTCATGTGTAACATTCAGCCCAGAGGATTCTCTTTCTAGCACCCCTCCCCATCCTCTCTCTCTCTCTCTCTCTCTCTCTCTCTCTCTCTCTCTCTTACATTCTTTTGGTCCCTTCTTCCAGGATGTTTCATGAGGTTTGGAGTGCAAATACCCCATCTGTGGCCAACTCATCATCCCTTTTCTCAGCTCAAATGTACACAGTGGGCTCTTCTTAGAATTTTTAGTCTTGTGCAAGCCCTGGGTCCCGGTATGTAGTTTCTGGAGATGTTAGGACACATTGACACACATCCTCTAGGGAAAACTTGAACTTCCAGGGTAAAGGCTGGCTTAGTTTCTCTTGCTTTTCTGGGGTCTTGGGGTCCCTCAACTTCTGGAGATTTCTTAAACTTGTACCACAGCATACTCCATTGTAGAAGGACCATCTTGTGTATGGATGCCTGTGTCCAGTAAACCAGATAGTGAGATAGAAAACTCAGCATTTCAATAAACAAGAGTGAACTTTATACAGTGGACAAAAACTATGTAATTGTCTGTGAACTTGAATATTGTACTTCCATTGTATCTGAACTTCTTCCTGTTCATACGCAGAAGGTCACCCAGGTACCAGGTCATTTTTTACAACCAGAACAGAAATTCCAGGCTTGTCTCAGACTTCTTCCTGCTTTCTGGTTGTGTTACTTTGTCAAAAATTTTTCCCTGGATTTCTTCTTTTAAATGACGTTTTTCGTTTTCTCTATCTGTCCTTTTACTGATTTCTGACTCACTTTTAGGCCAAATGCTTTCACATGTGACTGGTTTAATCTTGGTCCTGACCAGTGACAGATACTTAGAGACCTAAAGCCAATAATTCCTCCACAACATACATGATTATTTTTCATCATTATTTAGCTCTACAACTTATATGTTTTTACTTTTTGTGGAAAGTTTTAAGGATTTGCCTAGTTGTTACCAAATTTTTTATTGTTGATTTGTTTCTCTGATAGAAGGCTTCACTCAGTAGCTCTTATTGACTCTGTCCTCCTGTCTCAGCCTCCCAAGTATTAGGATTGCAGGCATCAGCCACCATGCTTGGGACCAATATTTAATAATCATTTTTGTTCAATCTCAGGCCTGCGTTCTAGGAAAATATTTCTTCTTTTGAAATATACCTTGTTGAAATATTCCTTCTTATTGAAATATATATATACACACACACCCACACACATATACATGTGTGTAGGTGAATATATATGTATATATATATATATATATTCACCCTTCAGTTGACCCCAGTTTTAGTTTGAGTTTAAGGTTTTGAGTCAAAGACTGCTGGCCCGATGGACCTTTCGCTCCACCTCCGAGCACTGGAATCACAAGCATGGTGCTTTGCTCCCAGCAGCTCCCTGGCTTTGAACAGACAACCTCACATCCTTACAGCACTGAGCCATCGGTCAGCTTTCCGCACTCTAACACCACATTCTGCAGTCTGTCCAGTTACATTTCTGCTGTTGGCATCTCCTGAGTTTTTCCCTCCCTCCTTGCCTCCTCTATGCTGTTCTTTGTTTCTGTTCCAACTGTGATGAAATGCACAGCAGGACCTCTCACTGTACCCTTCACACCGATTGCTGTCTTTAGAGCCTCCTCTCAGGGTTTCCTTTCTGGGTAATATGGATTTATCTTCATGGTTATTACTTTTTCTCATTCTTAGCAGGGCTTACTTTTTAAATCGAGGTATATGAATTCTTTTTCCCCCTGTGTATAATGTGTTTTATAACATTTCAGAAGTTATATTGATATTCCATGTTGTATATTGCTTTTTTCCAGCGCTGGCAATTGAACTCAGGGCCTTGGGCTGTACATAGTCTACCTCAGAGGCACAGCCCTCTGCTGCATTCTGAGAGCAGGGTTTCACTATGAAGCTCAAATAGATCTCGAACTCATGATCCTGCTGCCCTGTGCTTCCTGAGTGCTTGGGTTGCAGATATGTGCCACCACACCAGTCTTACTTTTGCTAGCCCTTTATTTTAGGATACTTAAAAAAAATCTCTGTGAAATTGTAATCTTTTCTCAATAACGCAATAATCTGAAATCCACGTGTAGAAGTCATTGGTGCACATTGATGGATTAGTACGCAGCTCTCAACATGGCAGTTTGTCTCATGGGATGCATGATGTTTCCATTGAACACTACCAGGCGAGAAGAGGGGGCCGGAGAGGTGCAAGACCCCGAGCCACTTATTGGCATCATTTTTCTTGGGGGGGGTGTTGCTTTGACTTTTTGCTCATTTTGTTTGCTAAATTCCCCGCCCCGTGTGTACTTGTGAACACTACCATGTTTGAAAGGGAAAGGTTTTGCTTGTCAAAACCTACATGGAAGCTAGGAATCAATTAGATAGCTACCTCTTCTAGTACCCGCTCTGTCATATCGCTGTGAGTCAGTAGTGTAATAAATGGCAGAGTTTAGACTCCGGACTCCATTTCTACACCGCTCCGGCACTGTGGACTACGTGGGATTTAGTCCTGAAGTGTCAGTGAATTCATAAACAGTTATTCAAAGATCTTGACAAACATGGTTGATGCTGGGTTACATCCGTTTCTGAGTCAGTGGTTCTAAAACTGGAATTAGGTCTGTATAACACAAACCCATCTTGACACAGCTGCCATTTCAGATTCTAATAACAGAACTGGGTTCGGAGAACCCAGCATGCTCTGAAGACTGTGTGCCACAAGTCTGTCCTGATGCCACCTACAGCACTGCTTCCTGAGGCAAGGTGGCTGCCAGCTTACATCACAAGTGAGCACAGAGGGAAAATGATCTTTGGACCTCTCTCGTTCCCTTTCTCTTTCCTGCTAGATGACAAAACTATATATAGATCTTAATTTTAATTCCAAATGGAAATAAACCTCTAAAAGTTGAAGGATTAGATTTTTTGGTCAGAAAGTTTCAAAACAAAAAGAAAAAGAATGTGTCATTTCAAACAAAGTGCCATATTGTTGTCCTTTGATGTCTTTATTGGAAGATGTGCCCTTCTCTTTTCACCACTCTCAGGATGAAATATTAACCACACTCCTATTGTTCCTTTGCAAGCCTTGCATAGAATGCAGGGAAAAAAGGCAAAAAATTAAAAGTAGCAAAAATAATATATTTGAGGTTCCAGTTGCTGCCCAAAGTACACTCACTCCTTCAGTTTTATGTGTGTGTGTGTGTATATATATATATATATATATATATATATATATATATATATATACATTTCACCCTTTTTACTTCTGTTGAGAACACAAGGCAATTATCCTCAGAGTTGCCTTTGAGAGGATCTGGGAGAGAGATAATGGCTTACCTCTGCATTTTCTTCCTGGTATCCTGCTAAGCAGAGCACCTGGGTCAAATCAGCAGAAAGCAACTCCTTCGAGTCCTACAGACTATCCGCTGCTTTCACAAGCTGTTCATCTTACACAAAACCCCTCAAATCCTGACAGTGTGCAGGAGATGACAAACATAAATTCCAGGAACCATAACCTGATCCTGAGCCTGACCGACACACAGCCCATTAGCATGCTGTTGCTTGTCATGAGAAGCTGGCTATTGGAAAGCTGCTGCTATTCCAACTTGAACAATTATTATAGCAGCATAGCTAGATAATTGCTTTAGTGGAAATGTGAGACAATATATTTGTTCATTAGAAACAATCTACAGATGTGTAAAACTCATTTGTCCATTTCAAATAATTCAAAATGAGAGACAGAGTAAATAAACTACAAGCCTTATATTGCCTTTTCCAAAGCCCGTTCCTTTGCCCTTACATGTGTAATTGGAAATACAGACTTTTTTTCATCTATTTTACAACTCCTTGGAATTTTCTTTATTAGAATTTAAGTCCTTGAAAAAAATCTTCCAAATGCTTGGTTTTCCCTTTAGTGCCCTCTGCTGTTTGGCTTGCAGGATTTGATATGCTGCTAAAGATTTTCCAGTGCACTTGGATTTTGAGCTGTGAGAGTCCTTCACTCAGTCATCTTGCTAAAAGATTTTGTTTCACAGGAACCTGATATTTGTCAACTGTGAAGCCATGGGTCTTTTTTTATTTAACCCCATGACTTTAAGTCATAGTTGTACATACTCACTTCTGTATTGCACTGATTCATGTTTTCTGTTATTATAGACTGTGTTAAATCTGACAAATTGACTTTCTGCTTCTCTTGATAGTTATGGAATATTGAAGAGCTAACATTAATGTTTAGAAAGTTAATTTCTTTCTTTTCTTTTTCTTTGTTTGTTTGTTTGTGTCAGGGTTTTCTGTGTAACCCTGGCTGTCCTGGAACTCACTCTCTAGACCAGGTTGGTCTCGAACTCACAGAGATCCGCCTGCCTCTGCCTCCCAAGTGCTGGGATTAAAGACATGCACCACCACACCTGGCTTAGAAACTTAATTTCTAAGTAAGAAGAATATTGAGTATTTTAACACTTTATATGTGGAATTCTTCCAGGTGGACTTGAGAGGCGAATCGTGGCTGCCTTTCGCTTTGACTTATTTATCTCTTTGCTAGCCATTTGTCCTGCTCTTCTTCTATAGTCTGTGATCAAGCCCTTCTGAAAACCCAGCTGTTCATTCACTTTGTTTACTGCCTTGCTTCAAATAGAGGCCTCCGGGTAGTTTGTCTTCCAGATGGCTTTTCAATGGAGGGGAAGGGGTGTAGTTTCATCTCCACTCGCCCCCAGCTGGAGAGAGACCCTGTGCTTTACTTGCCTTCTTCTGGCTTGCTTTTGCCATTTCAGTGGTTAACCCATGGTTAGCCCAGCACTGGAGCACAGCCTCCCCTTTCCCTGCGTGCTGATAAGTATAATTTCTGTTGATTCAGTGCCTCAAAACTTGCCATCTGTTAGATAGGTCTGTTTTTCCTGATCCCTGGCCCCTTTCCTTTATTGCATTTGGTTGTCCTGGCAGAAGCTCAGGTACTGGCTTGGAGCAAAGACACTTGCCAACTCATCAACAGCAGAAGTCTGGAGTGAAGCTCACACCCTGCTCAGGAAATTGATATCCTTTCAATATCAACTGTGGTGATGATTCCATTTGGCTTTTCATCATCTGCTACTGTTGAACCCTGGGGTGGGGGTTCCCTGAGGTCCCGACACCCAGAGACCACAAGACTCCCAGATTTGTTGCAATATACAAGAGGTTTATATAAGCCGATGCGCCGGGGTTCGACAGCCTCTGTGGAGGAGTAAACCGCCAAAAGCAGTTTTCAGGCAGTATTTAAGCACACAAGCTGCAAACAGGTGGGTGCATAAAGGAGCAACTTTTAGCCTGCTAGGAACAAGCCACAGGTGGGGATAAGGGAACAAAGGGGATGTTGACACAAGTGGGGATTGGGGAGTGAGGACAAGGGATCAAAAGGGGAGTGGAGTGGAAGCAATCCAGTCAGCTATGTAAGTTTAGAGAGTCCCACGGATCGAGTTCTGTGGAATGTCTCCAGGAATCATGAGGTCAGGGTCTCATGAACGAAGGAGAAGGCCTTCCGAGGGAAGTGGTATTTATTACTATTTTATTACAGCCTTACACTACTCTATAGGAAATCGAGTTGATGCATCCGCTGACATCTTGGAGCCTAAAGCTGGGTGAAGAGACATGTTGGCATCCATATTTTCCAAATAACTCCTTGGTTGGCATTCTCTGCTCAGTTAAGCTCCCAGGAGCTAGACACATAGGATAGTTATGGTGGGAATGTCCAGATTCTTGCTGCTTCTCCTGGCTGGATCACAGATCAATTGCACTGAGGATTGTCACTGAGGACCTGTATTCATATTCTTTTTTAAGATGTGGACAAATCTTGCTACAAACCTGAATGTAGGAAAAGCTACTTAATGCTAATCAGGAAGCAGACAAATATCATTTAATTAATAAGAGAATTAAAGCATGCTGAAAATTTCTGACAACAGACCGAAATGAAGCACAGGAGCATCTTAAAGTTTTTTAGAAATACTTTCATAAGCCAAGGTTTCTCAGTCTTTGCATTATTGACATCTGGGGACAAATGATTTGTAAGAATAGAAGAATCCCATTCTGTAGGGTGATTGTTAGCATCTCCAGCTTAAAACTATGGAATGCCGGTGGTTTCCTGTTCTCCAGGGTAGAAAGTCTCCAGGAATTGTTATATATTTCCAGATTCTCCTTTCTGAGAACTAGTCAGTACAGATGAATACTAATGAAAGGAAAATATTGAAATGTAAACCGTTGCTCAGATCTCCAAGTGAGGATGATGATTGACTAACAATTGACTTCACTGTAAGAAAAAGGAGAAGAATTCAAACATACACAAAAACAGAAAATTTCAACCTGGGAGGTTGAAATATTTCAGAAGAAGATGGAGCTATTTCATTCAGACTGTATCTCTCCCGAGTACTCAAACTTTGGGCCTGGACACAGGATCCAACTGTCATATGCTCTAATATTGATATTTCCAATCTTTATTTCTTTATTTATTTTCTTTAATAATTTATTTTTTATTTCTTCAAGTTACATCTCAATCACAATCCCCTCCCTACTCCCCCCTCCAGTCCCATCCTTCCACCCTCCTCCCCCTCAGCCCCACCATCCTCTTCCCTTCTTTTTTTTTTTTTTTTTCTTTTTTTAGTTTAAGGTATTTATTTTTCCCCCCAACAGCTCTCCCTTTCAGTCCAAATAATGGTTCTTTTTCTTATAACTATAAATACAATACAAAACAACAGAAATAAATAGGCCACGATTATGAGAGTTATATGGCTTAGCATACATTCCCAATGTCCAGTCCATATGTATTTGGCACCTGACTTTAACATTCTACTATCTAACCATCTCCATGAGTTTAAAGTTCTATATCTAACTCAGCTTTCATACTAACTTGCCTCATAATTTTAAAAATATCTTCTTAGATCCAGAACACCCTCTTGATTCCTAAACAACTCAAAATTTAACTATGAGACTCTAGCTATCTATTCTTCAACCACCTCAGAGACCTGAGAGGGATAAATATATCTGATTATATAGGAAGTGCAGGGCCTGCAGCTTCCAAAACTAAAAAATGACATACCAGTGGCTGCCTGGACAGTTCCCATTTTCTCTCCATACATTACAGCATCAATCTTCAGCTATTTGGCCCCATTTCTCTGACAGACATTGGTTGTAGAGCAGGAATTATGAAGGACTTACCTACCCTGTCTTGGCAGAGCTAGGCTGTCGACTTACCTGCTTCCAAGTTTTGTCCTTTTTAGACAGAAGTCTGTCTACAGTTGAAGCAAGTGGTTTTTCTTACCAAGAGAATGGCTTACCACCAATTTAATCATCTCCCACTGGAGATTCTTCGATGCTCATCTTCTACTTGGAGTAATATAGGGGGTGCTGTCAGGAGCTGACATGTCTCGATATCAAAAAATCTTAAGTTAAGAAAACATCTTTGGGGGAGCGAAGATGACGGCGACCTACACTGACGCATTCTGAACACGGGGAAAAAAGAGCCATAAAAAACACAGAGTTATTGGGCACTGTGCAAAAACCAGAGGGGCTAGACCCCCCCCCCCCCGGGAACACTCACAGCTCCCAAGGGACTGTTAAAAGTCCCAGGGCAAGGCTCTCCCCAACTCTCACAGCCACTAAACCCGGGATTCGGGAACTCCCATTTGGTGAGGCACCTGGTAAGATCGATCCCAACTTACAGCAGGCAGAATCAGGGTCCACTTGGCCATAGATCGCTGTCCTATTGGGCTCCCCACACATCAGGTTGAACTTATACCCACTTAAAAAAGGTTGCGAGAGCCGGGCAGTGGTGGCGCACGCCTTTAATCCCAGCACTTGGGAGGTAGAGGCAGGCGGATCTTTGTGAGTTCGAGGCCAGCCTGGTCTACAAAGCGAATCCAGGACAGCCAGAGATATTCAGAGAAACCCTGTCTCGAAAAACCA
>CAJQZJ010000184.1:2948583-2975646 GCA_907164525.1 Lophiomys imhausi
ATCTATCTATCTATCTATCTATCTATCTATCTATCTATCTATCTATCTATCATCTACCCAAATCATCTATCATTCTATCTATGCTACTGTTTCTGTCCCTGTGGAAAGACCCAATACATTTATTTCTTTCCATAAACAACCCAAATTTCCATTTCCTGTATAAAATAAAAAACTAACATCTTATAAGCTTTAGGAGGTGAATATTTGGGGAAGGCCAGTATTCTTTCTTCTATCTGAGGTGTCAAAAGCTGCAGTGCACACCCAAGGGTGAGAAATGCTTTCCACAACCAGGGAGTCGCCTTCCTAATGAGATTTAGAGGCTAAAATCTCCCTGGAGCCACCTGAGGCTGTCATAACTTACAAGGTAGTATAGTACAGGATGAAAGGAAAATTCTCAAAGAACCAGAATAGCCGAGGCTGGGCTAAAAAGCAGTGGGAAGTCTCCTGATTCAGAAAACTATTGGCACAAATGTCAAATGAAAGAATGTTCCTGTATGCAGGACTGTTTGTACCCCTGGCCATGCAGAAGGGCGGGGTCTGATTGTTGTGTAGCCATTTTCTCTAAGATAATACATTCGATTTGGAGGTAAGCTGATGAGGCACAGGAAATTCTAAAGAGGAAAGAAACATGCCCCTGCAGGGAAGCTTTTTAAATTCAGAGAGCAAACAACCCAAAGCTTCAGGGGAAGTCCCTGAAACTGACATGCTTCCTTAGGCTCCACCCTCCATGCATATATAAACAGGAAGGACTGCTGTACCAGTGCTCCCTTGAAGAGACAGAGAACAGAGAACTTCTTGGAGGAGGTTCAGATCTCCTGAGCTTCCCTTTGAGAAAGAGATTCTCTCCAACCTGCCCAGGTGCCGGTAGGTTGTGCAATGAGTTCTAGGCGCCCAGCTTCAAGAGCCCAGCTTCACACATGCTGGATGGCTTAGCTTTTTGCAATGGTGTTTGAGTAACCTCTGCTGTTGTAACTCCTCACCGGTTTTCCTGAAAGGGACCCAGTGAAACTCATTGACTGACCAAGTTTGGTTTTGATGGTATCCTTACTTACACAAATGGTCTGTCATTTGTTCCCTACCTGTGTGATTAGATGTTTGTTCATGTCTCCCCAGGAATAATGTCACACAACACTAATTAATGCTGGCTTAAAAGACTTCAACTTGGTGGTGAGCTGAGTCCAACCAAAGTTACAAGAAAAGTTGGAGCCATCACAACTGTGCATCAGACTATAGAAGTTCTTTTCCCAGCTGAGAGCATGACAATCAATCAAAGAGGCATGCAAGGTCTGGAGTGGATAATGCTTATGTCCATCTCAAGCATTCTTTTCAAACAGAACTCAAAGCACTAACACAGAAACCACACAAAGTGGCAGGAAGATGTGGTCTCTGCTCCAAATAAGAAAGAGCTGACAGTAACAAATGCGGGTGGCCTAGATGACAGAGTCATTCACATCACACTGACAGAGCTGAAGGGAGATTAACAAGGAGAGCTTCGACTGCTGAGCTCTCCGTAGTAAAGCTGTATCTCCCAGGGGTTTGGGTTACCATCTGGAAGCTACGTTGTGTGTTCTGGGGTTGGCCAAATAGGAAAAAGTACACCATGGGTCACCACCTGGCTTCATACTGTCAGAGAAAGGAATCACAAATTAGGGAAAACGGAAGTCAAGAAGTTTGACTCTTTTATTGTTTAGTCAAACAGTGTTTGACTGAAGTAGGTAATATCAGAGTACGAATTCATATGCTTAAAAAACTTGTATTCTGTAGGCACTAAATTTAAAGGTAAAAGGAATGAGAGCAGATGGAAAACTGCCCTTTAGACTGTCACAGAACAGACCCATTGGTGGATCTTAAATGTTTTTTTTCTTTTTTATGTTTATTGATTATTTCAGGTTACATCTCCATCACAGTGTCCTCTTTCCACCCCTCCCAGTCCTGCTCTCCCACCTTCTACCCCTATCCTTTCCATCCCACTCCTCTGGAGTGGAGTGTCTGTACATAACAGCCCCCCACCCCAGTTCAGCAATCATATGAGGGCCAAGAGCCTCCTCATACCCTGGGGGCCTACAAGGCAGCACCACTAGGGAAAAGTGTCTCATTGACAGGTAACAAAGTCTATGTTCATGTTCCCTTTGACGCATTGGTTGTAGTATAGTTATCCTGTACTATATGGCTAAAATTCTATTATAAGTGAATAGATGCCATGGCATTCTTCTGAGTCTGGGTTAGCTCGCTCAGGATGAGCTTCTCTAGTTCCATCCATCTGGCTGGCTGCAAATTGCATGATTTCATTGTTTCTGATAGCTGAGTAGTATTCCATTGTGTAGATGTACCACAGTTTTTAATCAATTCTTCAGTTGAGGGACATCTGGGTTGTTTCCAGTTTCTAGCTATTATAAATAAGGCTGCTATGAACATAGATGAGGAAACTTCCTTGTGATTTGGTGAGGAGTCATTTGGCTGTATACCTAGAAGTGGTATGGCTGGTCTTCAGGTAGAGCTATTCCAAGTTTTCTAAGATATTGCCAGACTGACCTCCATAGTGGTTGCACAAGCCTGCACTCCCACCAATGGAGGACAGTTCCCCTTTCTCCACAACCTCACCAGCATGTGCTGTCATTTGAGCTTTGGATCTTAGCCATTCTTACAGGTGTGAGATGGAATCTCAGAGTCCTCATAGGTTGCATTTCTCTGATGATTAAGGATGTTGAGTGTCTCTCAGCCTTTAGGAATTCCTCCTTTGGGAATTCTCTGTTTAGCTCTGTTCCCGAATTTTTATTGGATTATTTGGTTTCTTGGCATTTAATTTCTTGAGTTCTTTTAAATTTTGGATATTAGCCCTCTGTAACATGTGGGGTTGGTGAAGATTTTTTCCCAATCTGTATGCTGCCATTTTGTTGGAATGTCAGTGTCTTTTGCCTTACAGAAGCTTTTCAGTTTCATGAGGTCCCATTTATTGATTGTTGGTCTTAGATCCTGAGCTGTTGGTGTTCTGTTCAGGTTGTCACCTGTGCTGATGAGTTTTAGGGTTTCCCCCACTTTCTCTTGTATTAGATTTAGTGTGTCTGGCCTTATGTTAAGGTCTTTGATCCACTTGGACTTAAGTTTTGTACAAGGTGATAAGTATGGGTCTAATTTCATTCTTTTACACACGTCGACATCCAGTTGGACCAGCACCATTTGTTGAAGATGCTATCCTTTTCCCATTGTGCGGTTTTGGCTTCTTTGTCAAAAATTAAGTGACCATAGGAGATCAAGGGGATACAAATTGGAAACGAAGAAGTCAAATTATCCCTATTTGCAGATGATATGATAGTATACATAAGCAACCCCAAAAATTCCACCATAGAGCTCTTACAGCTGATAAACACCTTCAGCAAGGTGGCTGGATACAAAATGAATTAAAAAAAATCAGAAGCCCTTCTTTATACAACAAACAAATGGGCTGAGAAAGAAATTAGGGAAACAACACCCTTCACAATAGCCACAAACAATATAAAATACCTGGGGTAACTCTAACCAAGCAAGTAAAGGACCTGTACAACAAGAACTTCAAACCCTTGAAGAAAGAAATGGAAGAGGCCATCAGAAGATGGAAAGTTATCCCATGCTCATGGATAGGTAGGATCAACATAATAAAAATGGCCATCCTACCAAAAGCAATATACAGATTCAATGCAATTCCTATCAAAATACCACCACAATTCTTTATAGACCCAGAAAAACAATTATCAACTTCATATGGAATAACAAAAAAACCAGAATAGCTAAATCAATCCTGTACAATAAAAAACATCTGGAGGTATCACCATCCCAGATTTCAAGCTGTACTACAGAGCAATTTTAATAAAAACAGCATGGTACTGGTATAGAAGCAGGCCAGTGGATCAATGGAATTGAATTGAAGATCCAGAAATGAACCCACACACCTAAGATCTTAAAATCTTGAAGCTGGGTTTCTTCAGAGTCCCAGTAGATATCCTCAAGAAAATTATTAACTTCAAAGAAAAATGTGTAGCTTGAGAGTAAAGAGCCCCGGAAGCAAACACCATTAATAAACAAACAAGGCTAATATCACTAACAATAAAACCCATCCCCTCACAAGACTCCTGTTACCATACTTCTGCAGCGTCGGTTGGTAATATATTAGCCAAATGTCCTCATGAGAAAACACCAGACAAACCCAAACTCAGAGACAATCTACAAAAAAACAGCCCTCCTTGGAAGTTGGGAGAAACATGAAAAGACCGAGGTCCTGCTGTGACTTGGAGAGACAACTAAACACAAGATGGGATCTTAGATTGGATCCTGAACCACAGAAAACAAAAAGCTGGAAAAATCTAGTAACAGACAAACAGAGCCTGTTGTTTGGTGACTGGTAACATGGTCTTGCTCCTTTCTCCCTTCTGATCACTGTTGGATCTGCTAAATAATAACAGAGGAATCAGGCCAGGAATAGGCAGACTCTCTCCCTGTTGCTCTCATAGATTTTCTGTAAACCCCAAACTATCACAAAATATAATTTTGAAAGGATTCCAAGGGATCAGAGAACAAAGTAGTCAATATTCCTTGAGAGGAAGAATTTCCACAAAAACATACAAAGTGATAATTTTGTAAAGGAATCAACTAGAAATGTCTGAAGAAAAGACTGGCATCAGCCGGGCTGGTAAGATGGCTCAGCCTCTAGAGGCTCTTGTAAACCCACACCAGATGGCCTGAGTCCCATCCTGGCTCCCACAAGGAGGCAGGAAGGAACCAGCTCCTGAGTGTCGCTCTCTGACCTCCACATTCTTGGGGCACACGTGCCTGCACACACACACACAACACACACAACACACACACACACACACACACACACACACACACACACACACACCAAGCAAATGAATGGAAGAAATGTTTCTAGCTGTTTCTCACAAGTGGGACCCTGTATTAATTGTGTTGCCACTAGGTGGAGCAGGTGGAGGTCTAGATAGATTTGTTTGTATCCTTTTCCAAGACTTTCAAATAAGTTTGGGAACTACTGGACTGGCCTGATCGAATGAGCATTATGACGTGTGTAGAATATGATGGGAGTCAGAAGATTGTTGCTGTGTTTGAGGATTTTGATTCCTTTCAGTCATGTGGAAAGGACACAACACGTCGCAGGAGATAAAGGCAGCTGCATGGGGTCAGAGGATCTGTTTCTTGCTGTTCTTAGACTCTTTCCCTCCCCAGAGGCCACCCTTGAGCATGTCCTTGTCTCTATTAACAAGAATGCTGCTTCTTCCCAGTGAAGTCCTTCACAGAGTCTAAGGCTCCTCAATGAAAAGCTTCCTGGGAGCTGGTCACATAGGCCTCCTCTGTTTAGCATACACTGAAATTCTCAATTCACAGAAAGACAGAAACCATGGTCATGGAGGAAAAGCTGAACTCACAGAGAGGTGCTGTGCATTCATTAGAGTCCCAGCTGCCTCCTAAGCAGCCCTTAGAGGGAATGGCATCATGGGTCTTTCGTATACAATAAATAACTTGTCACCACTGTCACCCCACTGAGCCCTTCTGTGAACACCGTCCTTACGCTGGCTGTTCATCACATGCTGCCTTGTATAATCTTTATGACAATCCCCTCACATAGGTATTTATTTTCCACTGAGGGGATTGAGACTTACGTATACTCCCCCAACAGGGGAAAAGCAATTTTTTTATACTTAAAGTACTTCTCAATTAATTAATTTACTTACTTCCTGGCTGCAGTTTTTCCTCTCCCCAACACACAACAAAATGATGACTCAATTCTGAAAAAAAAATTCAACCAACTAATTCCATTGCATAGCATGTAAGCATTTAGCTATCCTTCAAACTCACAGCTCCGTTCACACTGTTCTGAATCTTCGATTTTTTTTTTTGCCTTTGAAATTAGAGAAAATTAACAGTTACCCTCCCTTTTAATATGGAGCTTTAAAATTTTTTGTGTAAAGGATGAAGTTTCCAAACGTACCCAAAAACAAGTTTTATAATCCCCCCATTATAATGGTCATCACTTACATAAATAATTGAAAGAAAAACAAGTGTCTTCGGTACCAATGAATAAGGTCTTTGGAATAAAAATATGATTAGGTGTTTTCTGAGTTTCTTTTCCAAGTTATAATAGCTCACAAAAGTCTAAGCTTCCAAAATTGTTATTAGTTAGTTTGTTTAAACTGTTTACACATTTGAGGTTTTGCTTCTTTGGTATTTGTCTCCTCCTATCTTTGAGTACATGATTTCTTTCAAGCAGTTACATACTATAGAATTCAAAACTGCCAGTAAGTTATCATTCTGGTATAAATCACTCACTTCCACACTTCTGCTAGTCTCAATTTAATAAACAGTAAGCTCAATTTTATTACCAACACTCATGTATATATATGCATATATGTATATATACACATATATGACACACATATATACATATTCATACACATATATGCATTTAGATGTGCACATATGTATAAATGTATATATGTATGCATATATGTGTGTGTATGTATGTATGTATGTATGTATGTATGTATGTAAGTCTGAGGTGCAGAGCCTCACACTTAACTCCCTCCTATTAGGTCCCACCTCTCAACACTTGCACTGGGAATTAAATTTTCAACACAAGCTTGTGGAGGGACAGCTTGACACCATAGCAACAAAACATTACTAACTTTTTCCCTCATAAAACACCTTTATTTTTCATTCCTGCAGTACAAGAGAGCCTCCCATGTTCCAGCGGAAGAATTTATAGATAAGGCGCAGAAGTGCATGAGCTTGGTTTGCACATTTATCTTCCGTTATGATGGATGCCAGCACTAATCATTCTTTAATACAGAAATGCAGATAGAGCCTGGGTATGTTAACAGCAGGAGCAAGTGGATCTGGCCCACTGCCACAGCCTACTTGGACAGCAGCTGTGATCTGGTTTTGTAAAATGTATTCAGGTATGGTAAGAAGTAACTATATCCAGAAGCCTACACACTGTTCTACCTCTAGAAGGAAGCTAGGCTGCAGCCATCAACAGCAATCTGACGTGTCTCACCTCAGAGATGTTCTTCACTAACCAAAACTTACAAACACGAGTCACTTTTAAATAAACCTTTCATGTTTAAAATAATTTTTTCCAAATGCAGCTTGAAGTTCAAATACAGTGACTCTTATCCAGGCAATGATTTGCACAAAAGACAAACGCCAAGAAAACAGCATTTGCTTTTTTTTTTTAATCACATGTCCTGTGAGTAGTCTCTTTCTGTCTAAAAACCATGACCAGTGATACCAAACAGTAATTACAGCCAGTAGATGGCATCTAAAAGCTAGGATAATATTTCAGACCTAGATTTAACTCCAGACTTGATGATTTCAGAGGGTTTACCCTCTGGTGTTATTTATTGAATATTTATTGAATTTAATATTGAATCATTTTAATTTCCAATCCTACTTACACCAGGGTTAAATGTAAGATTTTCTGATAGACTTGTATAAAGTTGATAAAAGGAAAGTAATCCTTCAGTTAGAACATCATAGTACTATTGCAATTCCACACAATAAGTAAACTAATGTGGGTTTTCAGAGCACCCATCATTTAAGGACATTAAACACACTGAACAAAGGCTTGTCAAATATACTTGGTGTCTTGTGATTGAATGAAGCCAAGCTGCTAATTCTTGGACCAGGACCAAAAGATATAATGAGTGTAACACCAAACACCCTACAACTTGGATAAATTCCATGGGAGTCAATTGAGTTTAAAAGTTTCACAAGTAATTAAATTACTGAATAGGGCACAGCAGAAAGAGAAAGCCAGCCAATAGGCTGAATTCTGTTCTGTAGAGCTCAAATTGCTTTTCAGTTGCCTGTGTTTAGCTATCTGGATGTGCAACAAATGAAAGCCATTAAAAACCCTTCTGGTTTCTTATGCAACCTCAATAGAACACCAATGGGCTTTAACACACACATACATACATACATACATACATACATACATACATACACACATATATATATATATATATATTAATGGAGGAATGCTTCCCACAGTTAACAGACCTGATTTTTAAAGAGACATTGAGCTTTTAAATAATTGTTAGAAGTTTTAAGGATGACAGGATTTTAAGATCTGTGCTATATATTATATTTGATATTAACATGAGCCCATAGGAATAAACAAGAAAGAAAAAGGTTATGGTTTTCATAGGGATGCCTTCATCAAATTGGCAAAGGGTCACAATTGTGGTGGTCAGTTTTTATAAAATCACCTGAGAAGAGGGAAACTCAACTGAGAAATTCTCTCCATCACAATGGTGTGGGATTATCTGTGAGGATATTAACTGCCGATCGATACCGGAGGGCCCAGTCCAGTGTAGAACAATCCCTGGGCCAGTAGGCCTGGGCTGTACATAAATGAGATCTAGGTGTCCCTCAGCAGCTTCCCTTAGGAGAGCAGCTCCTGCCTCCACAATTAGAGGTCCTATTTGACTCCCCTCAGTGATGGATTGTGAGTCAGAGGATAAGATGTGTTACCCACCCCCACCCAAAATTGAGCAGATTCCAGGCTTCCATTTCCCTGTCTGTGACGATTATCAGGAAGTAAGGATCTTAGTGATGGATCATTTGTGTGTCTTATGACAATTTCTAGGTGTTTCTGTATGTTTTGGTATCTGACTTGGAGACATACTGATGGCCTAAATAAAATAGCATTTTTAGGAGAACAAAGGACAAAGGTCTAGGTAAAAAGAAAGGGAGAAAATCAAACCAGAGATTTGTTTCTTTCTTTAATCATGAGCCATAAAAGAACCAAATCCCATGGCATTCTGCAGTAAAGGTTACACCGACACTTCATCCAATATTTACTGTACAACAGCAGTCCGGCTGTCTAAGTCCAATATGACATAAATCTTTTTACTTTCTTTATCCCTCATTCTGTCTTCCTACTGCATTCTCACCTTCCTATCAGTATAATGTATTTTCTGGTGCTAGCAACAAGCAGAAGATAGAAGATGATGTTACAACCAGAAGTTTAGAGCATACAACAAATACAGCATCTTTCCAGATACTGGGGAAGCTGCACTGTGATTATATATAATTGCATTTATTTATTACTTCAAGTTACATCTCCCTCGCAGCCCCCTCCCTCCACCGTTCTAGGTCTTACCCTCCCACCCTTTACCCCCTTCCCACCTATCCTACTCCTCCTGTGTGGGGTGCCTCCACATCTCAGCCCCACTCAGTTCATCAGTCATATGAGGGCTAAGAGCTTCCTCTTATACATGGTAGCTCCCTTAGGGCAAAGTGTTCCACTAACAGGTAACAAAGTCCATGTTCCTGTTCAGTTTTGGTCTGTTGGTTGTAGGGTAGTTATCCTGTATTATATGGCTAGAATCCAGTTATAAGTGAATACATGTCATGTGCATCTTTCTGAGTCTGGGTTAGCTCACTCTGGATGAACTTTTCTAGTTCCATCCATTTGGTAACAAGTTGCATGATTTCCTTGTTTCCTATAGCTGAGTAGTATTCTATTGTGTAAATGTACCACAGTTTCTTTATCCATTCTTTGGTTGAGGGACATCTGGGTTGTTTCACACCAAGAAACCAAATAATCCAATAAAAAAATGGGGTACAGAGCTAAACCAAGAATTCACAAAGGAGGACTTTCTAATGCCAAAGAGACACTTAAAGAAATGCTCAACATCCTTAATCATCAGAGAAATGCAATGTAAGACAATTCTGAGATTCCATCTCACTCCTGCTATAATGGCTAAGATCAAAAACTCAAGACAGCACATGCTGGCAAGGATATGGAGAAAAGGGAACATTCCTCCATTGCTGGTGGGAGTGCAAACTTGTATAACCCCTATGGAAATCAGTCTGGAAAAATCCTTGAAAATTTGGAATAGCTCTACCTCAAGACTCAGCCATACCACTCCTGGGCATACATCCAGAAGATTCCTCACCAAACCACAAGGACATCTCCTCAACTATGTTCTGCACTCTGTTTTTTACATATTAAGACTTATCATTCTATTTTACACAGGATGATGGTTTTGGTAGTACAGGGGTAAGAGATTCCTTCTGTTTTACCCTAGTCCTGATGAGGATGCTTCAGCTGGATCCAAGGACTCACTTTATGGAGAGCAAAATTAAAAAAAAAAAGAAAAGCATGAACAATAGCTATTTTATTAAATATCCATGTATGCCCATGGGATCTTCATAAAGGGTGAAATCTAGACAGTACCAATGCATGATATTTTATACTTCTTAAAATCAAACAATACACTTATGAATGAATGACAAGACAGATAGATTTATAGGCCAGGAAAATGAAATTCTAGAAGTGTTACTAAGAAAGATACTAGAGGTGGTAGAAGTTCATGGCTAGCTAGAGTCACTCCAAAGAGTCTTTTCAGATTCTTTGTTTCTTTAGGACTAGTCTCTGGTGGTCTGGGCTGTTTTTACCCTTTGTGTGTTTTGGAGATCCCTCCTCAAAGAAGCTTTGTGGTTTTTTTGTGTGGAGGGAAGTTCAAGCCAAATGGCAATCCCCAACACACTTACTTTTTCTCTTTGTTTTTGAGACAGTGAGTTGCTATGCCATTCAGATACCTTAAATGAAGCATGGTATCCCAGGAGAGCCTTAATATGTGATCTCCTACTTCAGATGGCTTCCAAGCTTTGGGATCACTTGTATGTACCATCATCCTTCTTCAAGATGGCCACTATTGACTTTAATTCCTTGGTTGATTTCAGTTGCAAATCATCAGCACACGGTCAATGCTTTCACTGGACACTGCACTGCCATGGTAAACAATTTGGTCGCACCATTTTTAAAAGACCTGGGACTTTGGAACATGAAGGCCTCTTTTAATATATTTTTTTACTGATCTTAAGATAGAGTTCAGAAGTAGAGCATTTGCCTGACAGTTACAAGGTCCTAGGTTTGGCTATTACAGTATAGTCATATAAGAAATCACCAAGGGTGAGACATGGCATTGGAACCAGCTACTTAAAGGCCACTGTGGGCCAGACTGTTCTATGGTCCTGGGTTTCCTTCTTAATATCAGCTTTCTATGACTCAGAGGTTTGATAAGGTGTGGTGGTACAGGGCTCTAGAGAGCTAATAATACAGAGAACTAAATAACCACATGTGGGTTAAAATCTCAATCATCGATCCTGTGGCTACTGTTTCCCTCTGAGGTTGTCCGTCTGCTCTACCCATTGAAAACTCATTTGTGCTCAAAAGAATACATCTGAGTGACAAAAAGCTTCAGACATGAGGACTCAGTTGCTGTAGTTACTGATCCTCATGAAGCTGCTCTGGGTAACTTGAAGACCATCAGATGGGTCTTGGGAGTTGCCTGCTCATTCCATGAGAAGTGCTTGCCCTCCTCAGCTTCTGATGAACAAGTGATTTACAATTTGTTCCTGAAATGGAGCACTGAATTGTTACCTTTATTGCAACAATCTAAGTAATGGCAATATATGATTGAATAATTAAGCAACCAGGTATCAAAAGGTCCCTTGATTATTGTGCACAGGAAAATTAAAAACTAGTATTGTCCTACTTAATAGAAGTGGTGTCACATGAAATGCTGGCACTGCCACAAACCTCTGACTAACTTGGGCAGAAGGCACAGGGTATCTATCACCCTGCAGCCTATAGCATTTGCTGGCTAACCCAATCCCATATCTGCTCCCAGTAAGACTTCTCGCCTCTCACTTGCTGTTCCCTTTCTCTCAGATCTGCACCAAATCAGACTCTGACTCTCTGGACTCCTCTTGCTTCTTAGCCACCTTTATTTTGAAGGTGACTTTTAAGAAAATCCCAGCATTTCCTTCTTGAAACTGGATGTAGGGTCCAGCATGGCCGCCGCTCATGGGGTGCAGCTGAAGCTGGTGCACAGGCAGCTTTCAGGAGGGGCAGATCGGCTGTGTAGGCAGCAACTGTTTCATAGAACACAAAAATAGGTTCTTGCAGTATATGCTAATGCAAGCAGAAAAGACTGCAGCAGAACAGGCCCTATGGGTTAAAAAAAATATTAACCCTCTCTCAAAGGCCAGCATTAGACTATAAAAGGTTCCAAAATACAGAATGCCCCTACTGAATCAATATGAAGGGTTTTTTATATGTTTATTTATTAATTCAAGTTACATCTCCATCACAGCCCCCTCCCTCCAACCCTCCAGGTTCCACCCTCCCACGCTCTACCCCCTCTCTCACCTATCCTACTCCTCCAGTGTAGGGTGCCCCCACATATCAGCCCCTGTCAGTTCATCAGTCACACGAGGGCTAAGAGCTTCCTCTTGCACTGGGGGTCTACGTGGCAGTTTTACTAGGGTGAAGTGTCCCACTAACAGGTAACAAAGTCCATGTTCCTGTTCCTTTGGGTCTGTTGATTGTAGAGTAGTTATCATGTACTATATGGCTAAAATCCAGTTATAAGTGAATAGGTGCCATGTGAATGTTTCTGGGTCTGGGTTAACTCACTCAGGATGAGCTTTTCTAATTCCATCCATTTGGTTGCAAATTTCATTATTTCCTTGTTTCTGATAGCTGAGTAAGTATTCCATTGTGTAAATGTACCACATATTTTTTGTTTTTGTTTTTTATCCATTCATCAGTTGAAGGACATCTGGGTTGTTTCTATTTCCTAGCTATTACAAATAAAGCTGCTATGAACATAGTTGAGATGTCCTTGTGGTTTGGTGAGGAATCATTTGGATGTATGCCCAGGAGTGGTCTGGCTGGGTCTTGAAGTAGAGCTGTTCCAAGTTTTCTAAGATTTTGCCAGACCAATTTCCATAGTGGTTGTACAAGTTTGGACTCCCACCAGCAATGGGGGAGTGTTCCCCTTTTTCCACAGCCTCGCCAACATGTGCTGTCTTTTGAGTTTTTGATCTTAGCCATTCTGACAGGTGTGAGATAGAATCTCAGAGTCGTCTTGAGTTGCATTTCTGTGGTATGATTTTACTAATATAACCAATTATGAGAATGATTTTGTTTAATCTCAGGTGTGAGGCTGTTTAAGACTTAGATATAAAATATTAAATGTCTCATGAGATCGCAGGGGTGTGGCTGAGTCAGCTGTGCAAGTTTAACTCTGAGGTCTTAAGAACGGGATAAAAAGCCAGAGCCCTACATCCAAATGACTCCTCACCACATCACAAGGAAGTTGCCACATCTATGTTCATAGCAGCCTTATTTGTAATTTCTAGAAACTGGAAACAATCCAGATGTCCCTCAACCAAGGAATGGATTTAAAAAAATAAAAACTTGTGGTACATCTACACAATGGAATACTACTCAACCATCAGAAATAATAAAATCATGCAATTTGCAGCCAAATGGATGGAACTAGAGAAGCTCATCCTGAGTGAGCTGACCCAGACTCAGAAAGATGAACATGGCATCTATTCACTTACAATCAGATTTTAGTCATATAGTACAGGATAACTATACTACAACCAATGCACCAAAGAGAACAGGAACATAGACTTTGTTACTTGTCAATGAGACACTTTGCCCTAGTGGTGCTGCCTTGTAGGCCTCCAGTGTATGAGGAGGCTCTTGGCCCTCATATGACTGCTGAACTGGGGCTGGGGACTGTTATGTAGGGACACTCCACTCCAGAGGAGTGGGATGGAAGGGATAGGGGATAGAGGGTGGGAGGGCGGGACTAGGAGGGGTGGAAAGAGGGCAATGTGATGGAGATATAACCTGAAGTAATAAATAAACATATGAAAAAGCCAGAGCCCTGAGGAGAAGGGGGCTTTATAAAGAAGTAGGAGAAGGGGCTACAAAGAAGATAAAGGGCTACAAAGAAAGAGGTTGCTGCTCTCCTGGCTACTGGTGCCCCCCCAAACTGCAGCTTGTTTTTCCTGCTCCTGTCTCCTGTTTTGCTGGACTTCTACTGAGACTGGTATTACTGCCAAAGAACTCAAGGACCCTAATCAGCAGGAAGTACCTCAAAGAGACCTATGTTCCTTCTCTCTCTAACCTTCTTTCTCTCCTGCGTAGTGTTGGGGATGTGAAAAGAATGAAGGGTGGAAGGGAGGAAGAGGTATTAAGTCCAGTAAAATAAATTAGAGTATAATTGAGTATAGTAGCAAAAATAAATAAAAGCCACCTTGCTACAAATTTCTCTGATGATTAAGGATGTTGAGCACTTAAGTTTCTCACTGCATTAAGATTACTCTTTTGTGAATTCTCGGTTTAGCTCTGTACTCCCATTTTTTTGATTGGATTATTTGGTTTCTTGATGTTTAATTTCTTGAGTTGTTTATATATTTTGGATATTAGCCCTCTGTTGGATATGGAGTTGGTAAAGATCTTTTCCCAATGTGTAGGCTGCCATGTTGTACTAATTACAGTGTCCTTTGCCTTACAGAAGCTTTTCATTTTCATAAGGTCCCATTTATTGATTGTTGGTCTTGGAGCCTGAGCTATTGGTGTTCTGTTCAGGAAGTTGTTACTTATAGAAATGAGTTCAAGGCTTTTCCCCACTTTCTCTTCTATTAGATTTAGTGTGTCCAGTTTTATGTTAAGGTCTTTGATACATTTGGACTTAAGTTTTATGCAAAGTGACAAATATGGGTCTATTTGCATTCTTTTACATGTTGACATCCAGCACCTTTTGTTGAAGATGCTTTTCTTTTTCCATTTTATGGTTTTGGCTTCTTTGTCAAAATATTAAGTGACCGTAGGTATGTAGGTCTACCAAAAGCAACATACAGATTCAATGCAATTCCTATCAAAATACCAATGCAATTCTTTATAGACCTTGAAAGAACAATTCTCAACTTCATATGAAAAAACAAAAAAACAAGAATAGGTAAATCAATCCTGTAAAATAAAAAAAAAAAAAAAAAACATCTGGAGGTATCACCATCCCTGATTTTAAACTATACTGCAGAGTAATAGTAATAAAACCAGCATGGGATTGGCATAGACACAGACCAGTGGATTAATGGAATCTGAAGTTTTTAATGACAAGTGATTGGAGATTTCTTGAAAAGACTCCTGTAGACAACATATGTCTGTAATGCCCCATGCTCCCCCACCCCTGCCCGTCATGTTTTGTGTTTGGTCCTCAGTTTGAGGCACTGTTTTGAAAACTTTGGGATTTTTGAAAACCAGGAAGTAAGGCCTAGCTGGTGGAAGCAGTGCACTCATTCAGTGGGGCAAACCTCTGAAGGTTATGCTCTCACCTGGCCTCAGCGTGCTGGCTCTGTTTCTAGCACTGTCCCCTTGGGAGGAGTCTCTCTCCTATGCTCCAGAGGGTACAGACTGAGAAGATCCAGTGCCTGCCCACCACTGTGGACTGGAACTCCACAGAAACAGTGCACTGAAACAGCCCCTTTTCCTTGCTTTGTCTCTGTCTGGCATTTGCTCGCAGTAATGCAGAAGCAACTAACGCAAACAGCTTACAAAGCACGTGATCCTGAGGGCAATGAGTGGCAATGTGCTGCATGGAGTTATTCTGGAGTCGGAGAGAAGTGGAGAACAGATTAATATTCCTGGGGGACCCAATGCAGAAGGTAAGGCTCAAGAGATACAGATAATTTACCTGCCAAACTTACTGAAGACAATTAGCACCTGTCATTAAAAAATAAAACAAAACAAAACACCTTTGCTTTCATCCAAAGTGGAATAGGGCCATTCCTACCACATGTGGTGCCTAGGAACTTCAAACAGTGCTCTCTGCCCTACATAATCTTCATTAAATATTTCTGATGCCTCTGTCACCAAATGTGTGAGGTGCTTGCTAGTCTTTACTGTCTTTCTGTCCCCCCCTTTCCTCATGGATGTGATAACTACTTTCAGCACCTGCATAGCATAGGGTAGACTTGGTATTTCAGCAACTTCTGGTGAATATGGTGAGGCCCAGCACCCACCATCAGATACTGTCTACTTGAGACCGCATTAGATTCCACAGGGTAAAGGCTCAGCCCCATGTCAGCTCCCAACTTAGAGTCTACCATAAGGTTCAGGCTATGAAACAACTGGATATGCCTTGAGATTCCCATGATGCCTCTCTTAAGTCTGATGAATTGCCAGAATGGCTACTAAGCTCAAGAAAATGGTTGACTTTATTAACTACATTCCTGGTTTGTTATGAAGGGTACAAGTCAGAACAGGCAGGTGGGAGGATGCACAGTGTAACCATCGAAACAGTCTCCAAGCTTCAAATCCCCTCCAGTTTCGTTTGGCCAGTTGGTCTTAGTGAGGGGTCAAGCCCAGGACAATGGTTTGTATAAGTACAACTTAACCCTACTAATTCAAAACCAATCTAGCCTTATATTTCTCCTTTTAGAGGAGAGGAATTGTCACTCACCTGTTTTTCAGAGTGTAAATAATTTTCTGAAGAAGTGTAGGAGGACAATGAAGAATTTGGACAATGAAAGTGGACTGTCCAGATACAAGTCCTTCTATCACCTGATAGCACACGTGATATATGTCTATTTCTAATTTGATTTATGAGTTACACATATTTGTGGTTTCTGAAATACTGGACTGAGAAGCAGGTGCACTCCTTGGATTAGAACTAACACACAGCAAATTCTTGCTCGTTATTGAAAGCCTAACCCTTTTTGGATTGGGGTGACTTTCAGCAAATGGATGCTGTGTAAGTCATTGCTATGTTTTTGTGTCAACAACAACAAATACTTTACTTTCTAGGATCATCTTAGATTAACAAATTCTGTTTTTATATTGTTGTAAACTTTTATAATTGCCCAGAAATTAAAAAAAAAATTGACAGCTATACAAAATCTCCCAGATGGCTTTTTCGTTCAAAGGATTCTTGCAAATCCTCACGCTCTTACACTTAGTGTTGGAAGTATAACACGGCCATGTTGGTGCACTGTCTGCTCATATTGCCTGGCCTCTTGCCAGTGTCCTTCTGGGTCATGATCTCAGCTCTGTCTGATGAGACAATTGCGCCCGTGCACTGGTTATTACGTTCTTCAGATGTTCACGTCTATTTCTTGTCCAAACAGCAGAGAATATTGGACCTTTGTCAAGAATGTTATAAGACTAAATGAAACTTCAGTAGGACATCGACAAAGGTGAGATTTCAAATGAGACTTTGATACATTTGTAAGGAAATATGCACTCTTTGTTCAATATCTGACTTGTCTATAACCTCACAACCCATACTAGACTCATAGGTGGGAATGAGAGAAGAAAAATTCAAGGTCACCCTGAGCTACATGATGAATTTGAGGCCAACAATTAAAACGAAGCCTGCCCTAGGGCCATCTACTGTCTGAGCCTTCCTCAGTTAAGCTGACAGCATAATGGGAACACTGTGGTCTTTGTCATATTGCAACTGGTGATGGTTGACCTCCCTTGTCAACCTGACTGGATTAAGTATTAACAAGACTGGATGAGGTAAACTATGGGTGTGTGTGAGGTTATTTCAAGAAATTATTAGCTGAGAGAAGATGCACCCTGAATTTGCATGACATCATCCCTTGTGCTAGAGAGCAGGGCAAAGCAAAAGGACGCAAGGAAACTGAATGCTTCTCTCTGCTCTCTGATCTGCTCCTCTCTGCCATGTATTCCCATGATCATGATGTTCTGTTCAAGTGTGTAAGCCACATGGCCATTGACTGAATCATCAGAGAGAGAGACAAAATAAATCCCTCTTACTTTTGTTATTCTGTCTGGATTTTTATCATGGCTACTCGAGCCTAAGGACACAGTTGTCTATGTAACCAGTGTCCTTCTGCTCCATGCTTCTCCTCATGGGCTGTCCCTGGAGTTGATAAATAGTCTCAGCAACTGCATAACATATCATAGACTTGGTGTTTCATCAAGTTCTGGTGAATATGGTGGGATCAGCACATACCAAGTTCCCTCCTGCACACAGAAGATTGTGATTCTCAGACCTTGCACTGGGATTCCACTTGCAGGCCTTCCTGGTGGGATGAGAGCAGAGGCCATGTGTATAACTGCAGGTTGGTACCTCTAACTAGAGTCTCAAATAGCTGAAGAGCCAAGCCTCTGCTACTCATTTTGGAGGGGAGTAGCAAACCCTTCTGATTGAATCCATTTGTCTTCGAGGAGTCTTGTGAGTACCTTACTCTGACTAACATAATGGATGACAAGAATTTTCACTTCATCTGATTCAAACATGAGCTCTGGAAGCACCTTGCTGTTATATGAAAAGTACACTATTAGAAGTCAGAAAAGTTGTGTGCATGAATGCACATGCAAATATATTTAATTAAATTATGAACTTTGCGTCTTACTCTCTCATAGCTAAAATTGATGGTTTATACCAGAATAGTGTTAAGCCCCAAGTACTGTGATTCTTTGGATTTGAAGGGATAGTAATTACCTTCAAGGTCAAATGCTCAAGCTGAATAGGCTACAGATCATAGGCTACATGTGAGTATAGGTCATTGATGCCTGAAAGTCCAGGGTAGAGCCTTTGTATACTTCAGCAGCATATTTTATAGCTTCTTAGTAAAGATATCTCTCCTTATAATCTACCTGCAGGAAAAGATTGAGTTCTACACAGTTGGTAGAACAGTTCTAAATTATCTGATAATTAAAGATTTCTTCTGTCACAACTAACATCTGTGACAAATTCATGTTATAGAAACAGCAACTCTTATATTTAGTCTGAATGGTACAAACTACCATAATTACTTGGGAACAAGCAGTGGAAGAGGAGACTGTGGGTGGCAGTGAAGTGATCTGAGCAAATATGAGAGCTTACCACCGTTTTGGAAGGGCATTAAATGAAGCTGAGCTTCGCTGCACAGTTCACAGTATTTGTAACTGAAGTAGGATCATCACTCTTCCTTCACTGGTGATGCACTCCCAGCAAGGTTTCCATCAAGAAAAAGATGTAGAGACTTTTCCCTACAGATCTCTTCTTAGGAGTCTCTACATAATGCAAGGAAGCCACGCCCAGCATCTGAGCTTTTGCAGCAGCCCTTGTCACATGGGACATGTGATGGTGAATTCAAGAAGGCATGGTAAGGGTTCAAAACCTCAGCTGCTCACCTGAGGACCAAGCCAAGAGCTGGATTTAAAAGGCATGGATGGGTGGAGGTTGGATTTCTGTATTTCTCATAGGAGTGCATGGTGGACCACCAGGGATTGAGGTGCAATAACTCTTTTTTTTCATTTCTCCAAGTTAATATTAGCATACATTATAAAGAAGCCAGAGGCTATAGACTGCAATGCCAGTCTGACTTAGAAGAAGACACTTCTGGGAACAGCTTTGGTTGAGTCCTGAGAACCTGTGGCTGGTGCAGTTGCATCCCTGTGACCCAGGAGCCTAGGATCCAGGTGCTCTGAGCCCTCCTGAGAGAAGAGAGATGCAGCTTAGGATCCTGTGGATAAAGGTCCTGGGAAGTTAGGGAGACAGGAGGTCTATCATTAACTTACATAAGATTTTTAAAGGAGCCTTTGTTTTGCTTTCTAGTGATTTCAAAAGGCTTTATACATTATTCTAACAGAATATTCTGTTCCATTATTCTTAGAATGCCCAGTGCACAAAGGAAGGAGGTATAACCCCCCTTAAAATAACTGCACTCTGCAGGAAAGCCCTTTGATGACTCAGTAGAGCCCTTCTCTCTCCCTTTGTCTTCTCTGGCTGTAACAACGTAGTATCACTGAGTTGGAGGCTTAAACAATATACATTTATTTCTGAGTTCTGACCTGGGAGACATTCCCATGTGAACAGATTTAACAGCTGCTGAGGGCCCTCTTGTGTTTGGCAGGTGTTTTTTTTTCTCCATGTATCTGTAAGTGCTGTTAGCCTTTCATGTAATTGGAGCGAGTGTATAGCCTGACATTTGTCTGTTGGAAGCTGAGTTCCAGTGTGGTGTGGCTGGGTGGTAGATATCTTAATAGGTCAACCTAGGTAGGTTATTTGGTTATTGGAGGCTATGTTCTGTAAATGGTTTAATGCTGTTTGTGAATGGATTGGATCCCTTAGGAGTGTGTGAGCCCCCGTGAAAATGGATTGTTATACAAAGAATGAGCCTGGACCCTCTTGGCCTTTTGCTTCCTGTCACACCAGATGATATTTCCCTCTTGCACATCTCCTCATCATGGTGCCATCAAACCTGTTATGTAGTCAGAAAGTCCTCAGCAGGGTCAAGCACATCCTGAGGTCACGATCTCCCAAAATGTGTGCTAAATTACCTTTTTTGTAGACAAGGTACAAGTTCTGAAGTGTCTGCTATCATTAGGGCACTGATTCCTGTATGAGGGCGCCATCCCTCAAAGACCTTACTTCCTAGTGCTGTATCATTGGGAATTCAGGTTTAGGAATGTGCATCTTAGGATATGCAAACATGAAGTCAACAATTCCCCAAGTGCTAGAGCCAGTCCCAAATCTTGGGTACCCCCTCCTGCTTCGTAGATACATTCACAATCCTCAATTATTTTCCAGGATGGCTGACTGTGTTGACTCCCACAGTTGAACAGCATGAAACAACTCAGGCTAAATTATCAAGCACATGCATTAGTCATTTACTCATATCAGAGGTCCATTGAGTCCTATAGCAATATTTGGAGTTAGTCTTCATAACTCTCATGGAGCATATTATGACAGAGGCTATGAGGCTCAGAGAAGTTCAACAACTAACTCCAGAATACTAGTCAGCTGTAAAGTGGAATGCACACCATATATCATTGACTTACTTCCACCAAACCCATGGCTTATAACAAAATGCATACTATAGTATAGTATAAGTATAATATAGTATCAACAAAATATATAGTATAGTTACAACAAAATGTATAATACAGTATAGTTACAACAAAATCATAGTATAGTTACAACAAAATGAATAGTATAATATTGCTATAACAAAATGTATAGTATAGTTATAACCAATATATAGTATAGCATATGCATATGAATGCATGTATCTACATATAAATTCCTAAATATACGTGCTTGGTCCATACAATGTTACTCATATGTACACGTTTAGGGCTGACTATTTGACACTGGATAATCAATTAGTGTATTCTTCCCTGGGGAAGACTATTTCTCCAGCTCTCAGCATCCTTTAGTTGCTTATACTTCTTTGTATAGGGTTGAAGCCTCATGGGCATTTTCCTCTCCAGTTTGGCATATCCATTGGTATAATCCTTGCTCAAATTACATTTGGGCAGTCCTGTTGGTGGGACTTTATAGGTCTACCTTCTGACATTACTAGGAGACACAGCCTCACAGCAAACTCCCTGATCCTCTGATTCCTAAAAATATTTTTGCCCCATCTTCTACAATGTTTCCTGAGCCTTGGGTGCATTGGAATTTTCTGGAGCAAAGCCTAATAAATCAAGCCTTAGATTCTCCTGATCATTTGAGATGACAACTGAATGACTGAAAACCATGATCACCAGGCTGTCCCTGTGGCGTTTAGGTAAGTATGCTAACTAGTGGCCTGCACACTGGCAGTGGATGGCCCTACACTAAATGTGGTTTTGTTTCACAGACCTCATGTGTCCCTTGAACATCCTTTTATATGGTGCTCACTGTAGAAAGCAGGGTGGTCAAACTTCGTGTAAGATCATCCCATGTTGCACTTTTATCTCCCTAGGTGGAATGGCAAAACTTAGAAGAAAGCCACTACTTTTTCCCAGAAGAAATGTGACAGACAGTTCATAAAGAGGAGATGAGGGTTAACATTGGAAAAGAAGCTGAGAGAGGCCAAGAGAAATGATCTTTAATTTGCAAATTGAACGAGAATGCAAAACTTCGTCAGGGCATCTTTGTCAGTACCTCCTACCTCTTCATCCTCTTCTACCAACTGGGCACAACTCTTCCAACACAGAACAGCTGTAGAAAAAAATTAATTAAATTAATTAACAGTATTTAGGTTATATTTAATTGATTGGCACCCATTAATCTTTAAGCAGCCATTATAAAAGAATACGCAGACACCACGTGGATTTTAACAAGCCTTGGCCTGAATTGAGCAATCTTGGCCCATCTAAGCTAGCTCTTAATTCTATTATCTAAATATGACCCCATATATACATACGTCCTCTTGGACTGCCATTCTCCATGCTATGCCGATGTTCCTGGCCATGTGGAATGAGGTTCTTTTGTCTAACCCATGGCGTGTGTCTTCTTCCTCCTGATGCTGGCTGGAATGATTTAATTCTCTGTCTAAAGTGCAGGCTTCCTGTTCTAATCTCAGGAAGTCCCACCTTTCCCTTTCTTTGCCCAATCTCAGGCCTTAGCCATTTTATTTAACCAATCAGAGTCAAGTAACAGACATCAAGTAGGACCAATTAATGAACATTTAGAATGCTTAACACTACCCCAACAATTCCCTCCATTTGTCTAAAAAAAGGCTAATTTTTTAACTCATATAGTTAAAAACAATAAGAACAAATATGAAACAGTCAAGAAAACCATATATATACAAGTTACAGACATAATGTTTAGCCTATTTGTATCAGGAAATCTTGAAGAAGAAAAAAAATCTATTTATCTTAGTGTATCTAAAGTTCTGGACCTAAATAATTTCTATCATATCCTATATTTATAAACCTAAAGAAGTTATTTAGACTTGAAAATGTCCTTTTAAATCCTAAACAACTCAAGTTCAATTGAAATTTTATACCTATTATGCCTTCAGCCCCATCAAAGACATAAGAAGGTGTAAAGTTAAGTGAATAGGAAGCATAGGAGAGCAGCTTCCAAAAAGAAATATGACAGTTTGTTGCCTAGATAGTCCCAAATATCTCTCAATATCATTGGAGCATCATCTTCAGCCTTCTGGCCAAGCATTTTTCACATATTAAATTGTGCAGCAGGAAATAAGGATTTTTCCATTCTGTCTCTGCAGAATCAGGACATTGACTTACCTGCATTTAAGCTCTTGTCCATCTTTGGACTGTATATGGTCTGTTGAGAGAGCAGGGGCATTTTTGTCCAATAGGAATTATCTCCTGATGGGAGATTTATTTTTTTGATGCTCATTATCTTCTTCCAAGTCAAATGGGAGCTGTCAGGAGCTGACTGTCCTAAGTTAAACAATTCTTAAAATAAGAAAAACATCTTTAAATGCCATTTTCTGTATGCCTCTGAGGGTTTTGAAGAAATCTACTATTTTATTTATAAATCTATCTATCATCTATCTATCTATCTTTGAACAAGAAAACTGTATATTTTAACCATTTACTATCTGTTTCACCTATTAAGTCTATTTTGTAATAAATTAAGACTAGTATTTGACATGACTTGAAACTTGACTGGCCAGCAATCAACCTGTATTACCCAGACTCTTAAATAGATTTCAATAGCAACCCATAAAAGGATTAGAAGTAAACCTATACTTTGAAATGAGTTGTATAGGCACAATACCTCATATAAGAGTTGAAATATATTTATTATGTGTCAAAATATAAAATTCTATTCTAATGAATTAAACTTAATCTTATTTTTATATCAATATACAAAATTTTATACGAATGAATCAAAAGATAACCTTATTTAAAGAATAACAATAAATTTAATTTTCAGAGCAGATTCAATAGTCTATCCTTATATCTCATCATTTCTATATCATATGTATATATATTCCCAGCCTTTTTCATTTCAAGTCTTTCCCCCTATATAATAGTGAAAGAAGGATAGAGAAAAGAAAAAGAGATCTCCAAGTCTATCTTTCTATACCTTGCTTAACAAGACCATATAACAATTTGTAACCATTCCACCTAAACATCCATCATCCACCCCACTTTTTGGGAATGGGACGTCACTGTCTTAAAACTTCTTCCTGATGAATTGGGACACAGAAAACCTGTTTAGGGGCCCAAATAAAATGTAAAAAAAAAATGGTTAAGCAAGTAAATTGTAACATTTGTTGTTCAGTCTCTATGTGCTCAGCAATTTGGATGTTCTGAGCAGTTTGTACTTCGAAGCTGGACTTTGGTAGGAAAGTTCAGTCCTTGAGGCTGGGCCATCTCAGCAAGCTGTTTGAAGTTGTTCTTGATGCAGATTTTGAGGAAACAGCTATTGAGACATTCTATGAGGCTGGATCATCTGGGTTACTTGTCTTCTTTGAACACTGGTCCTGTTGTTCTGAAAATATATAATTCCTCACAAGTAACATATAGTTCTGCAATTACCAAAATGCCTTGGATGTGCAGGATGCACAAATCAATTAAGGAATATTTTCTGTTCTTTGTTTTAACAGAAGAAAGACATTTGTAAGTCTCCATTCATGCCATATAATGATGTCATGTAATAGTACTGCATATATAAGCTATATATCATCTATTTTAAATTGAAAATACAGCATAAGACTGTATGGAGTTTAAATATTCTCCTCTACATTTGACATAAATTTATTAATTGATTACAACAGGTTTATTCTGTGTTGTTCTGGCTTTTTATAGATTAGGTTGGCCTAAGACTCAAAAGGAACCTATTTGTCTCTGTCTTTGTCTCCCACATTTTGGGGTCAAAGGTATGCATTTATACATTTTTTCCCTTTCTTTGAAGATTTAATTTCTATGTAGATATATCTATCTTTATTGAGTCAGGGTTTCTCTTTGTAGCTTGGGCTGTCTTGATTTCCTCTGTAGAGCTCTGTAGATTAGATTGGCCTAGAATATACAAGGAACCTGGTTTTTCCTTGTATCCCAAGTTTTGAGATCAAGGCATGAATTTAAATAATTGAATTACCCTTATTAAACAATAACATTACTTAAACCATTTTGTATTAGTTTGAGTTCCATTTCTCCCATGGAAACCCCATTATTAAGGAGATTGGTGTAGAATAGCATGATATGCTATTTTATGTTAGCTTTTCTTAACCGTTGGCTGTGGGAGGCATGCTGTTTGCATCTTCTTCCCAAGCCTAACTCTGGGTCCTTACATTGATTAACAGAATATTATCTCTTTCTCTCTTTCTCCTTTATTTTCCGAGACAGGATTTCTCTGTGTAGCCTTGGTAGACCAGGCTGGCCTTGAACTCATAGAGATCCACCTGTCTCTGCCTCCCAAGTGCTGGGATTAAAGGTGTGTACCACCACATCCAGCAATTAACATATCTCTTTTAGGGACAAAATGCCTCTTGAAACCAGTTCTCCAGTGGGAGCCCCACAACTAAGGAGACTGGTTTGTGACCCCTTTCTCTTTATACAAATTTAAGATTATGTGCATTTATCCATTAGATCAGTAAGGACATTATTAACTTTAACATCAAGGAAAAATGTGTCATTTTTGAATTCTAGACTGTCTTTGGTAAGCAGTTTTATCTTATCAGCAGGGTTCCTGCCCTGCCTTCATTGTATAAACCAGGCTGGTCTAGAATACATAGAACCTGCTTGTTTCTTCCTCTAGTGTGATGGGATTAAGGGATTAAGGGTGTGTGCCAGTACCACCCTGCTCAAATATTTCAATTAAATCCCAGATATTAGTAACTCTGTAACCCAGAGAGCAACTTTGAGCTGTAGTGACAATTCGAAATCTGCCCAAAATCTTCAAAAATCTCTTATGTTTTAGCAACGCCAAACCAGAAAAATATCCTTTCTACCTCCCAATATAGGAAATTCAAAGGCATCTAAACAAAAATCAATCAAAGAAACAACATTCCAAGAGCCTTGGCATGTCTAACTATGCCATCCCATGCTGCAATTACAGCTTTGTTCATTATTCCTTGAAATCTAGTTGCAACTGTATTTCATTGGTGGACCTTTACCAGATAGCCCTGAGAAGCACCTCATAGCCAGGGAGCTCTTAGCTCCAGCTGCCTTCAATTTTGCCTTATTTATCAGGAAAGGCCTACCTCCTTCCTTCACTATGATTGTTGGCAATTTAGCATTCCATCTGTAAATTCTTTCCTTTAAGACTATCCTAATCTGAACTTTCTCAAAAAAGATACACAGAACCACAATTGTCAGTGTAAAAATCATTTGTATGCTAAGAGGAACAAACTCTATTGGAATCCAAACGTATTGAGGCATTATGAATTGTTCCATTTTTAATCTATGCTATTAATTCCACTCTCAAATTCTGCTTAGAAGGCTGCCAGCTTTTTAGTACATAAGGAGAGCTAAGGTTTCCACCTTTGCAAATTGAACGAGAATGCAAAACTTCCTCAGGGCATCTTTGTCAGTACCTCCTACCTCTTCCTCCTCTTCTACCAACTGGGCACAGCTCTTCCAACACAGAACAGCCTTAGCTCTGATGCTTCAGGACAAGGAAACGTGGCCCCTGGAATCCTGTGGGGTGCTGTGTGTCTTGGTTACCTTTCCATTGTCGTAACCAAAATAAAAGATGCAAATAACTCAGTGAAGGAAATGTATTCATTCATGGTTTCAGAGAGATCAGCCCATGGTATTTTTGTTCTAAACAGTTGGGAAGGGCATCATGGTGCCCCACCAGGAAGCAAAGACTGAGAAAAGAAGCAACCAAAATAAGATGTTTCCTGGGGCCACCTTCAGTGACCTACTTCTTTTAGGTAGACCTCACCACCTATGTCTCTAGACCCCCCCCCCACCAGCTAGTGATACCATTTAGGGATCCTATATTGCAATAATGAGTCTGTGAGGACTTAACAGATTTGAGCCACAGCACCATAACCTCATCTCCTTGAATCTCTGTGAGTTCCTCTCTCCAAACCCAAAGTCCACATGGGAAAGCCATTCTAGGCCATGCAAGCTGAAGACGAATAAGTGCTGATGCTCATGACTGTTTGATATGGAGCCACAATCTTCCAGATGAGCAGATCGGGGATGATGAAGGATCCTTGATCTCTGCCCATTTTACCTGGGACTCACTGATTGGAGCCCCTGTAGGAGAGGTGAGCAGTGATCCTCACTGTGCAGGGCTTGGATCCAAAGCACTCAGTAAATCTCTGATTCACATCTGGAGGGAAATTTGATCCATTCCAACAGAGATGAATACTGGACACAAGGAGCATCAGCCTACCCTGGAGCTCACCTATAGGGAAAAAAATGAAAAAAAAAATCACTGTCCTCTCCTGTGGGGCAGGCAGTTATTTAGGGAAAATCAATGAATCATCCAGGTGAAAGACCCCTGAAATGGGGACACTGCCCCTGGGGCCCAGTGTCCA
>CAJQZJ010000184.1:2976046-2989476 GCA_907164525.1 Lophiomys imhausi
ACAATACAATGACATTTTACAGAGAGGCATAAGCTGGGGTCTTTCACAGGTTTATCTGGTGAGCCACAAATCCAATTGCTTAATTGCTCACTCTAAAAATAGTATTCAGCCTTGGAACAGTAAAATTTGAGTCACCTCACCCAACATCAAAAGGCTTTTGTGTTTCTGCTTTGGCTGAGCTGCTGAAAGGTCCTTGGGCAATGGTCTTCCTAGAAGTGGACAGCAACCCAAACTGCACTGGCTTTTGGTCTCTTTACCATAGAAATTTAGTGAAGCACCCCAGAATGACTTCCACAGCAGGAGGAGAGCCCGATGACCCAACAGATCTCCAATAATAGTTCTCCAGAGCCCCAGAGAAGGTTACAACCACTTTCTTTTCCCTATAAAGATGCTGGTCCAGATTTTGCTTCTGCCTTGTGGTGGCCAGACCCCATTGCACACTAAAAGGGATGATGTTTAGTGGTGGGTAGGTTAGCAGGATCTCAGTCTGGTGGTGAGTACAGGAGATAAAACATTTTCCGAGATGGTTCTCAGTGAAACAGCTCTCTTTATTGGGGGAGGGCAGGTATAAGGACTATATAAGCCTTGGGGAAGTGGGTAGGGGTTTGGGGGTGAGTGTACATCCTTGACTGGGGCTGAGGTGCTAGGAATGCTTCATTTGCATGGAGAAGAATTCCAGGTGCTAGCTAGGTGTGTCCTTATAAGGAAATAGGAAGTTTTAACCTGAAACCTGGCCACCAAGCTAGGTGACTAACACAAAAGTAGGAGAGATGGGAGTTTCTTAAGGGCCCACAAAAGGGAGGGAGTGATCCTTACTCCTGGTCTCAAGAGATTTTTGAGGTCTGAACACATCCTTGACCTTATTCTTGCTCCAGGCCGGCTCCCCCAGTCATACTTTCTGGCCCCACATACAGACACCTTTTCTTTTTTTTTTTTTTTCTCCAGTGTGGATATGGCATATGAGTACAACCATCAAAAATAATTTTTAGTATAGCTAAATTTGCAGAAAGCCAAGACATGTACTGCCAAGTGAAGACTAGCTCAGATGAGGAACTCTTCCCAGCCTTGCTCAGCTCATCTTTAGCATCACTCAGGCCACCCAGCTGAAGTGGCTCTCCCACTGAAAAGCCACGATAAGAACCTGGTCCTGCAAGTTCTCAGGAATCACCTCTCATTTGTAAGGAAGACATGAGAATATGTCATTACAATGCTCAGAACAGAGTCCTCTAGATCAATATGCCCTTCTGCCTACCACCCACAGTTTCCTAGAGAGCATAGGAGTTAAAATGTGTTCAACAGACAGATGCCCTCGCTATGGCCCCAAAATGCATAACACCTCCCCCAAGAATGCCAGCTGCCATTTGTTCTTAATGAAAGAATACACAAGTCCTAAAAGGCTTGAAGTTGAGCAGAACTTGAATTTCCTAATCAAAACTAATCCTTGCAGGCATACAACATTTAATACATCAAAGGCTTAATATTTGATACATCAAAGATCTTCTTTGGAACTCTTCTGAGAAATAAAAATCGATGCTAATGAATGTATGAAGTATGTGGTTTGAAATCTGGACTTTTTGGAGGGCTTAAGATAAAGTTTTTATAACTTCATTTGAGTGATGAGGCATCTGCATATGCGTCATGATTTGGGACAGTCCCAGAGAACAAAGTATCCCTCAATATTTTCCTTGCCAGTTTCCACCCCACTTTAAGGAGTCTCTTAGGCAAAGGATAGGAGGGCTCCATTAAGCCATTAAGACAGACTCCAATATCCAATTAGCACCTCCATATTTCCAGTGCCACTGACGCGTCAGGACCCATAATATTTTTCTTTGATGAGATTTAGTCAGGTTGTCGATGTTTATTGTGTTTGGGGGGAACAGGGGGTTGAACTTTAGGTAACACAACAACATAGAAAAAGGGAAATGGCTGCAGAAGGACACAACGTCACTGGAGTCCGGTCATCTTGCTCCTGAAGATCACATACTTGCTGTTTTCTCCTAGTTGGATCACAAGATAAGCGGTTTCCTCATGACTTGCTGAAACATGCATATCATTGTACCTTTCACATACTCAGTCCTGTTACACAGCCTTGCCTCCCTTCATATTCTGTTCCTCCTCCTCCCTCGAAGTATCTGCTTCCAGTCTCATTAAACATGTGTGTCTAAGTCTAGGCTTCATATATAAGAGAAAGCACACAATACTTATTTTTCTCCTTGGTATTACCTTCCCTCTCTCTAGTCTTCTTAGTACTCTTCCTTCCCCAACATAGTCTCCTTTCTACTTTCATATTTTGCATGTATGCAAACACATAGACACACACACACACACACACACACACACACACACACATACATGGCTTATATTTGTTGTCACCTTGACACACCAGGGAAGAGGAAGAGGAAATGTCCATAGAGCATTTTCTTCATTTCTAATTGATGTAGGAGGGCCCCGCCCACTGTGGATGGTGCCATCCATGGGCAGGTGGGCCTGAGCTCTACAGACAGCTAGGTGAATGTGAGCCTGTGAGAAAGTAAGCAACATTGATTTGTTAGTTTGTTTTGAACTTCTGCTTTGAGTTACTGTCTTGACGTCCCTAGATGATGAAATGTTATATGGAAACAAACAAAATAAACTCTTTACCCCCCAAGTTGCTTTTGGTTGTGATATTTTATCACACCAATAAAATCATACCAGGATAGGGTCTTTTTTGAACCTTCCACAGCAAGTGATTTTCTTTCCTTTCAGTTCTCAAAGTATTGTCTTAAAATCATTAGGATCTGTTACATTCTATTTTCTGTGAGTATGTGCTGTCATAGATAAAGCTGGAGACCAAGAACCTGACCAGAGACCACAGCTGTACCCTTTACTGATGATGCAGTCACTGTCAAGGGAAAGATGGCCTCCAAGTAGTAAAACTAAAGTTATAGATTAAGTATCCCAATCTGGAAACCTGAGACTATAAAATACTTCAAAATATAAAACAGGTTGAATACCCAGATGATGCACGAGTGAAAAATCCTTCACCTCCTATGACCTCTCACAGTCAAACGAAGACACACTCAATGCATTGTGTAGAATGACCTTCAGGCTCTGTGCTTAGGATATACGGAAAGCAAAAGCAAGTTTGGTGTTTAGGTGTTTATTCAGAAGGGAACTGAACACAAGCCTGATAGCAAGCCAGTGAGCAGCAGCCCTCCATGGTTTCTTCTTCAGTTTCTGGTTGAGTTCCTGCCATGGCTTTCCTTGATGATGAACTGTTGTAAAATGAACCTTCCTTACTGAGTTGTTTTTGTTCAGGGTGCTTATCATAGGAAGAAAAGGAATGAGGACAAATCACGTGTATAAACTCTAGATTCCACACATCAGAAAATGGTTTTTATATAGTGCCTTTTATTTAACATGATTATCTCCAGTTCACCAAAAAGGACTTCATTTTGTTCTTTATAACCTCTTCACTTGAATAAAAAACTGAACTTAAAATGGGACCTACTTTTTCTCCACCAACCCCCAAAAGTGTAATGTTACTGACCTGGAACACTTCTGGGCTTCCTAGTGTCTTACATAAGCTTTGTTTCAGCACCAAGATATTACTTATGTTCATGCAACTATCCCCAATACCTTGTTGCCTAAATGAGAAGGAACAATATCAAATGGTCAGACCTGAAAGCATATATTACTAGTGACATTGTACAGACCAAACAGGCTGTATTTAGGAATATAGATAACAGCAATTAATGAAAAAAAGACTCTCTCTTTGCAAGAGAACAAGGAGGGGAAACATGCTGCAGCATGCCTGGCAGGCCCAAATAGATTTGACCTGTGGTCAGTAAAGCCTGAGGACATAGAGACCACCAGTAGTATTCTCTATATAAATCTGTGGGATAAGAAGTATTGCTATAAAAGCACAATGTGGACCTTCCACATTTAAGGCTGCCCCTGGTGGGAAAGTCCTATAACCCCAGCCTCCAGGGAGGGTGAAGCTGGAGGATAACAACGTTCAAAGTCTGAGTTTCAGTGAGTCCAAGCCCAGCCTCGGTAACTGATGACACCTTATGTCCAAAGTACAAAGCAAAAAGAGGACCCATGGATGTAGCTCCACTGCAGGCTACTTGTGTGTCATGTACAAGGCTACCTGTTCATGCCACAGTATGATAAATAAGGAAAACAAACAAGCCACATGCTTGCACACACACCCGTCATTACAGGCTTGCCCCATAGGCTCAAATAACTGTGATATTAGCCTGTACACGTCAGTGAAAATATTTAAATGAATGGATGTAAGTCTGAGTGAAGACCACTGTCATGTAAACACTGGGAAGTTCATGAGCAAGCCTGTGTTCCTCAGTGGGCTTCCTCACCCACTTCTACGGAAGCAGGAAGAACCCTTCTTCTGTGACTTGGCATCTTGCGACTAAGGAGGAGTGTGGAATCTGAAGTCCAGGCATCTCATGCCACTTTGACCTTGACACATTCCGAAGGTCTATGAAACACTGAGTACTGAGTGTGTCAAAAGCAGGAGTGGCCACAGAAACCTGCTGGTCTCACAAAGAAAGTTCTGATCCCAGGAGAAATACTGCTTGTCCCTTTCTAAACCTGGTATTTTTACTCCAGTTCTGTTAGAATCTTTTGCATGTAGTGACATGATTTATCCCCTTTTGTTTAAGTGTATTGAACTCCACTCTCACTCTGTTTGTGGTGTATTGTAGCTTCAAAAGACTGGCTACAACATCATTTACAATGAAAAAAAAACTTTGTTTTCAAACATAAACTTCTTTTCCTTAAGAATATAGAGCACACTACTTCTTTATATTAGAGCTAACTGTATCTATTCTAAATCCCAACCCCATAAAAGTGCACTCATAGGCCTCCCACACATGTGCATACACACACACACACACACACACACACACACACACACACAGAGAGAGAGAGAGAGAGAGAGAGCTCTATTCTCAGCATTTCACAAGCTTTAATTATCACACTCTTCCTTGAAAGCACTTCTCACTATTCTCTCAAGTGACCTGAAGCTAGACAACTAATTTAAAGCCCACTCTGTAGAAGGTAAAGACAGACTGGTGGAAAATATTTCCCATTTATCATTCATAATAGGACATCAAGAGCTTTGGGGGCTGGCACTGACTCCACACACTCACTTGCTTTTACTGCATAGTTGCACTGTTTGAGGAGTTAGAATTATTCTATAGCCCATTTAGAAGCTCCAAGGGCATGAAGGTGGCTTTAAAAATTAGCCAAAAGTCCTGAACTTGAAAATGGAATAGTTCTGTAGAACTGGTTACCACTGACACATTAAATAGTTTATTTCAAATAGAAACTTCAAAAGTACAGTCTCATTTTCTTTTCTCTCAGCATCTTGTATCAATAAACAAGAGCACTGCTGAAACCCATGAGCTCATATTGAACAATATGCACCGAAGACTGCATCCACTTCATCCAAAATGAAGAAAAATTGCAAAATTGATCTCTCATTGATTATTAAATTTTCTCATGCAGTCCTCTATTTCATTGGCTATCAATCCTTCAGTGCTTCATGACCAGCAGAACAGAGGCTTCAATCACAATGCAAAAGGAGAATATGTTTGATATGTATTTCTTTACTGTAAGTTAATGTGTCTAATGCCGACTGACAGACACAACTGATGTTGAATGGCAGCGGTGTAATGAAACGTAAAGCAATCCGCACTGGAACTGTTCTTTGTAAACTAGACTAATGGCCAAGGGAGCACAGTGCTCTGCTGAGCATCATCCCCTGGGTCCCTAGATCACTGGTCTAAGAAATTAACTATTTTCTGTGCACTGAAAATTTCACTCTTGTATTCTTTTGGCAACTTGTTCCTGTCTAGATAGATACAGACAGCATTATTTGAACCTGGAGACTAATTATTACTAAGTAACTAACTTTTCATAGTTTTAATACTGTATTTCATTTATGCTCATGATCGGAATACACAGACAGCTCCATGACACACTTCTTGCCCTGTATGAGCTTTGAGCACCATGCCAAAATAGACAGCAGGGCCGATGATAGTCCCTAAAACTCTTGAGTCCAGTTGAGATTGGCATGTGCAGCAGTCTGGGTTCTAGTTGTTCACAAATTCATGAGGTCCCTCTTTTATAACTCAGATTCCACAAAACACACAGACAGCAAAGACAATGATAAATCTGTTTTTCTTCAATCACAGAATATCTTCTGTGGTCAAGGAAAGTTTTATTGCTTTATATAGAAATATGAAGACCGTAAAGGTGAATGAACAGGACCCTATTTACTCAGGAAATGCAAATTTCACAAAATCAGGGGTGCCTAATAGTGAAAAAACATCTGCAGCATCACAGGAGGGTATCAAGTAGCATCGCAACAGATGGGTTAGAGGAGCCAGAAGGACAAGGAGCACACGGCACCCTTCATCCTGGGACTGCGAGGATGGTCCTCCGAGATCCTCACCTGGAGTGTTTCGGTGATTCTCCAGTGTGGCTCTGAATTTAAACAAGCGTCCAGTAGAAACAAGAGGATGGTGTTGAGAGAGGAACTCAGAGAGAGAGAGAGAGAGAGAGAGAGAGAGAGAGAGAGAGAGAGAGAGCTGCTTGATGTCCATCTTCCTGGCTTTTACCCTTACTCTATACTTCTCATCTGCTAAGTACCCATCACCCACTGTCATTTCTGCCCTGCAAACACATTTCCTCACCACAGTACTCGGGTTCCAGGCTCTGATTTCAATACCTTCATGAATCTGTTTAAAGAAACTTGTCCAAAACGTGTCTGCAACCTTGTCCTGAGAAAAGCCTCTTACATTTAGTGCAGGCAGCTGTGGACACAGACAGGTGGATAACTGTCTGGAGTTCAGAAGGAAGTAGAGCTGCCTGACCCCAAATGTTAGACCATTTCCCAGTCTCCTGACTTTCTTCTATGTAGGTTAAAGCAACTTTTCTTAAAGACTTAAATTATAATGCAAATATGTTACCTTGAATGAGAAGTAATTCTACCTTACTAATGAATGAACAAGGCTGAATTTTCCTAATCCAAAAATATTTTTTTCAGTTGTAGTGTCCTCAAAGACTGGAAGGGTATACATTTCTGACCTATGTTTCTTGTTTCTTTTTGCAATACCAGATATGGCACTTCAGATCCTGTACATGCTACATGAGTACTCTGTAACTGAACTACACATTCATCCCTTGAAATTCTTCCTTTTAGATAGTTGTTTGGAGTGAGGGAGAGGGAGAAAAGAAGTTTAAGCACATAGAGATGGTGAGTAGAGGATCAGCCATTTGGTCTAAGTGCCAGACACATGAAAGAATCTTAACTTTATGACATAAGCCATTTTTCGTATTAGTAATTTTTCCTTTCATTGAAAATGGATTTTTTTCTCAAGTAACATATTCTGCTTATGATTTCCTCTCCCTCTACTCCTCCCAGTTTCTCTCCACCTCCTCTCCCATCCAGATCCATTACCTTTCAGTCTCTCATCAGAAAACAGGCAAGATAGATGTTGGGGTGGGCTAACTCTAAGTCCTGCATCTGGGCCTGGTAGCTGAGTTGGTCTGCCCACCAGACCTGCTTTGCCCCAGCAAGGGGTAGAGACAGCACCCATGTCTGCTGCAGCTGGCCTGGCCTGGGGGAGACAGGACCCCAGCCTACTGGCTGACTGGCTCTCCAGGCTCACATCCTTGGAGCCAGCTCACCTGTGCCACCACCTACAGGGTCAGCTCTCCTGCCTACCAGGAGGCAAGGGGTGGCACCTCTCCTGCATCTACACCACCACATGGCAGGCTAGGGGTGAGGCCAGCTCTCCTACACTCACACCCTCAGGGCCCCTATCACCAGGGTCAGCTCTACTGTGCAGTCCAGGTGAGGTGTGGGGACATTCTCTCTCCCCCGTGTGAGGGCCAACATCTACCCCATCTATAAAGTGTTGGAGCACGTGAGGGGCCAGTCCTGCCGAACTAAAGCTACAGAATCCTCATGACACATGGCAACAACAGGGTATCTGAGAGGAGTCTTAGTGGGGATCCAGTATGGAAAGTGTGATGGAGCCCAGAGGCCTGGAACCAGACCAATGACTCATTGCAATGATTATTTGAAAGTGAAGATGTGTGCACAAAAGAGTGTAATGTATGACACACTGTGACATACTGCAGCTTCCACAGGGAGGTTTTGTTGTTGTTGTTTGTTTGTTTTGTTTTGTTTGGGCAAGGTTGCAAGGGCAGAAGGCAGATATGGAGGATGGGGACATGAGTGGGATTGGGGTGCATGATGTGAAATTCACAAAGAATCTATAAAAACAGTTTAAAAAGAAAACAGGCTTCTAAGAGATAATAATAAAACAAAACATGAGCTAAAGCAAAAACTAACAAACCAGCATTAGATAAAACAAACAAACAAACAGAAGGGAAAAAGCCCAAGGGAAGGCAAAAGAAACAGAAACCTACTCATTCACACATTTGAGAATCTCATAAAAACACTGAACTGGAATCCAAACTATATGTGCAAAGGACCTGGTGCAGACCTAGGCAGCCTCTGTGATTTCATATGAGCTTTGACAGTGTTGATTCAGAGGGCCATGTTTTCTTAGTGTAACCATCCCCTCTAGTTCTTACATTCTCTCTGCCTTCTCTTCCACAGGGATCTCTGAACTCTGAGGGGCAGGATTTGACGGAGACATCCTGTTTTTAAGGCTCAGGGTTCCAAGGTCTCCCATTCTCGGTATAATGTCTGGCTGTGTGTCTACGTATTTATTCCCATCTGCTGCAGAAGGAAACATCTCTGATGTTGACTGAACAAGGCACTGATCTATGAGAACAGCAGAATGGCATTAAGAGTAATTTTGTTGCTACATTTTTTAGAACAATAGTATTTGGTTTTATCGTTGGATGTTTGGCTATCTAGTCTCAGATTCTGAGTCACCTAAGCAGTGTTGGATATAGGTTCAATCTCCAGAGTGATCCTTAAGTCAAATCAGATATGGATTGGTTACTCCCACAATTTTTGTGCCACCTTTGCCGTAGCATATCTTGAAGGCAGAACACCATTGCTGATCCAAGGTTTTGTGGCTGGATTGGTGCTTACTTTTCTCTCTTGGCAGTCTACAGAGTACCTTCCTTTACCAAAAATGGTAGCATGTAGTGTTGAAGGCTCTTTGTATGCACCAGCTTGACTTCTCCATGTTCAATTAGTTGTATAGGTGCTGTCTTCAGCAATAGGGTCTTGCTGTTTGTTTGTGGAGAGCAACATGCAGTCTTGGCAACAGTCTTGGTTGTTTGGAGATTCCCATGGGACCCCTTTGGCCGACAACAAAATTAGATGTAACTCAGTCCCAGTACTGGAAGCTTCATTTGGTGATAAGAGATGTTCAATTGAGGTTCTGTCTCCCCCATTACTTGACAATTTCATTTATATCACCTTCATGTGAAACTTCTACTGTATGAGGTTCTACACTACATCTAAATGACCTTTAACTTTAGCTCTCTCTCCCTATATTCTCTCCTTCTTCCCTCTCCTCCATCTCCCTACTTGATCTTATTCCAGCAACACTCCTCTCCATCCATCTAGGCTTTAGCATCCTCACATTATACATGATTGAGGGTGAGGGATTTTAAACACTTCTAATAATAGGTGTAGAGCCAAGGACAAAGCCTGATTTCTTAAATGCTTGTGTGAGAACTCTGAAAAAGGACAGGTGTGTAGAAAGAAATATGACTAATTAAACTATTTAACCAGTATTTATATTATTGTTAATTGGTTCAGGGGCTGTTAATCTTTAATTTGCCATTATAAATAAATACACACAGAGACTGTATGGATTTCTACCAAGCCTAGGCCTGAGTTGAAGGATCTTGGCCCATCTATGCTAGCTCATAATTCTATTACCCAAATATGACCCCATATATACATACGTCCCCTTGGACTGCCATTCTCCATGATATCCCGATGTTCCTGGCCATGTGGAATGAGGTTCCTTTTTCTAACCCATGGTGTGTGCCTCCTTCCTGCTGCTCCTCGCTGGAATTCCTTCTTCCTCCTCTTGCTGGAATGCCTTACTCTTCTGTCTAAAGCACAGGCTTCCTGTTCTAATCCCAGGAAGTCCCACCTTTCTCTGTCTTTGCCCAATCTCAGGCCTCAGCATTTTATTTAACCAATCAGATTCAATGTAAGTAACAGACAGCAAGCAGGACCAATTAATTAACATTTAGAATGCTTAACACTACACCAACACAGGTGGGAAACAAAGTCTCCCATAGTGTACGCCAGTCACTGTGGCCTCTGCATTTCTCATTCTTCCAAATACCTGGAGGGAGGGGGGAGCCAAATCACAGATAACCACATCCTGAGACAACGCAGGTTACAGCTGCATTCAGCAAGGACTGCATCCCAAGTCACTACTGTCAAAAGCTCCGTGACTTCCTAGCAATGAAGATGGTACACCCTTAATCCCAGTCTCACAAATTTGCTACATTTCATCTGCCTGTACATTTGGGATATGGACTTTTGACAGCATATAATTATAATATCAAATGTTTAGACTTTACCCAAACTTAATACATCAGAAACTCACACTTGCTCTTTCTTTTCTCTAGTCATAGCAAAGGAAAAAAAAAAGTTTCCCTCATCAAGAACTAAGTTAGATATTTAAGAATTTTACCAAGCTACACATCTTCTAAGAAACAATGTTTTAGGTAGAGTCTGTGGAATTTTATGATCCGTGTGATCTGTTACGCTGACATCTACTGATAGCTATAACAGGGATTCATGCAGAAAAAAACTCCTTGTGATTATGGCTTAGGATTATATAGAAAATCAATGTTAATTTTCTAAGCATTCATTTATAATTTAAAATACAGAGTAAACTCATGCATTTCTTGGATGTCAAATTCATTAAGAAATAAATGCTAATCAAATTCTCTTCTAAGGGTCTAAATATACCAAAATAAGATTGCAATACAAAGCTTATAGAACAATGTAATTACTGTGGTCTCCATACAGTTGCCTGTTAATTGACTATTGAAATTGAAAAGCATTTCCATAATTAATCTCATGCTATTGTCCAATTTTGAGTTTGAGCCAGAGAAACTCATGCAGCTTCAGTGGCAACTAAACCTAGTAACTTGTTTGGGGGATGGAGTATTTTCTGAGGCAATCTAGGATTGATGTCTGATTGATATTTTGCTTTTTGCCATCCTATGTGTAAGGAGAGTATAATGAAAGCATTGTTTCAAGCTATGAATGGGTTGAAAAAGGCGAACTCTTCAGTGAAGGCAGAGAGAAATCCAGGGTGATTAGATGTGCTACAGAGTTTATCCAGGCAGCCCAAGACATGCCCTGAGGCTGAGCAGCATGCCAATTCCAATAGATGCTCTTTATTCGTCAACATGTTAGATCTGCTGCAGACCTTCCAAGATGTCAAAGCCTAAGAGTAAACAAAATAGATGGTGGCCAACATTTGCTTGAAGAAAACACTGCTGACCACTTATGTTTACCCAGTGAATCTGAGCATTTTAATTCGGCAAAAAATAATCCACGGATTATGTGCCTTTTATTTTACTTCATCAAGAACACTGAACATGAAATCCAGATCCTTAACTATTCTTTTGAGATGTATACACACATAATTGTTTACCTCAGGGCAGACCTTTTATGGCCATTGATTAGGTATTTGATATTTACCTTTCACCTAGTCTCTGTGAATTGCCATTCTGTTCTTTGAGTCGATGAGTTTAAATATTTTACAAATTTCATATGATCAGAGTCATGCAGCATTAGGTTTATGTGACTGGATTATTTTATTTAGCAGAATTTACTGAAGGTTAATCTGTGTTCGTATATTGTTGAACATTTCTCTCAGTCTAAGCAATAACTCATTGTATCTACTTGTCACATGTTATCAATTCCTACATCATAAAGGGTTAGGTTTAGGTTGCTTCCACAGATAGGTTATTGTGAGTGGTGCTGTAGTGGGAATACCACTGTATCTCTGATATTCTGGTTTCAAATCTCTGGGTTAAAAAATTACCTGTTTTAGTTTTTGAAATTGTAATTACATCAAAATGATGACATGACAAAAAGATTTACATTTCCTTGAATAATAGTTGGTAAAAATAGTTGGTGTCATAACAAAATGTTTTTTTAATTCTTTAAAATAAAGCATAGCCTCTAATAAATGGAGCATATTCCAATAGAAGTTTACTCATCCAAAAACATTTGGGCAGCACAAGTCGGTAATGACTTGAGTATGGGGTGGCTAGCACACTGGATGACCAGGAAGAGTTAGGGGGTGAACATCATCAAAACACTTTATACAAAATTATCAATGAACTAACAAAATATTTTATAAATTAAGAAAATTATGAAACAGTGAGGACCATAAAGATGTTTAATGGATGCAGTGTTTACATGAGGCCCTGGGAGTGAGTCTCAGAATCTCATAAAACTGGCATGGTGGATACGCATACCATCCCAGCACCTAGGAGGCTGCGGCTGAGGTGAGAACATCAGAAGTTCAAGATGAAGATGTCCTTCAGCTACACAGAGAGTTTGAGGCTGGCCTGGACTAAAGAATACCCTGTCTCTAGAAGAAACCAACCACTGAGGTTGCTGGGTCATCCCGTCTCTATATCATTGCTTGATGGGGGAGCATTTATGCTGTTCTCCATAGCAGCTAGGTCATTTTGCTTTGCAGCATGGAATTTCCCCACATTCTCCTCATTCTCTTAATCTTCAGTAAGAGCCACCATACTGCCAATTGTGAGGCACTATCTCATTGAGAATTTGACTTTCATATTCCTGACCACAGACAACAATGAGGATTTTTTTTCAATATATCTTCTGGCTATTTCTATGTCTTTTTTCTTTTTAAATACCTGTTTATTTGTCCTTATTGTAGTTTCCAATCAGGCTACCAATTGCTTTAAGGTACTGTAAAATAAGAATTCTTTTTTGAAGATTATCTTTGTATCAGATATGATTTGGAAGGTTAAAATACCCACATTACACAAAACAATCTACAGAATGCAATATCTATCAAAATATTGGAGACATTTTTGCTATAAATAGAAAAAAAATAAAATTCAATTGGAATTACACAAAAATATAGGTTTCCAAATTGATCTTAAGAAATAACAGACCTAGAGATACAACACATTCTGATTTCAAAGTGTATTATAAAGCCACACTTTATCATAGGTGCTAACATCAAAATAGGCACATGGGCCAATGGACCAGAGCAGAAAATTCTGCAATAAATCCACACAACTGACACTTGACAATGCATCAAGAAAACCGTGGGGAAAAGATATCCTTTTCAAGAAGTCCTTGGTAGGTTTGGATTCCATTTTCAAAATGATGCATTCAGGGCTTTAACACCACACATGCGTACACACACACACACACACACACACACACACACACACACACACACACA
>CAJQZJ010000184.1:2989486-3003637 GCA_907164525.1 Lophiomys imhausi
ACACACACACACACACACACACACACACACACACACACACACACACACACACAGAGAGAGAGAGATGATTTGACTGAAGAAAAAAAATGCCCTGAGGTTGTAAAACGCCCAAGCTTCATGGCATAAGCCTTGACAATAATTTCATGGATATGACACCAAAAGCATAGGAACTGAGAGCAAAAATAGACAAGTGGGTCACTGTCAAGTTGGAAAGTAGACACAGCAGAGGTCTAGAGAAGGAATAGGGCCCACAGAAGGAGATAAACTGGGACATGCCTCATTTTATTCTCCAAAAACAGTCACTCAAAAAGCCAAAGACACCTAAGAAAAGACACGAGTGGAGACTGACATCTCACTATTGAAACATGGCCTATCAGCTGAAGTTATTTAGTATAACACACACTTTGGGTTGGGTCACCATTCGGATGCTTCCATGACACTGTGGCGCAGAGAAACTAGGTGGAGGAGCAAAGGGGACACAAAGCTTCAAACCCTTCCCAAGAGCCACCGGGGGCTTCTGTCCTCCCTGTGCTCAGAGATGCCTTATGATTGCTACAACCTGGGAAGAACTTGAGAAGAGATGTGGAGGCCCTGTTCAGGCTCATTTCCTGCAAGGTCTAGTACCCATACTCAACATGGGTTGATTGCCAAGGTTTGCCTCAAATCCAATGGTATCGCTGCCAGACACAAGGCATAGTGACAGGAAGTATTGAGACCCAGATTCATGACTTGGATTTCCTGTTCCATTCTTAGTCCTCTGCTAAGCCAGTAGTACTAAAAATTGAGACCTTAGTTTTCCATCTACATTGAAAGACCATATTAAGTATTTGTATAGGACCTTGCTACTCTACCTAGTATTGAATATTTGTCTACTGTCCAGGAGGATGGCCCCTGGACTAGCAATGGGAAAGGGAAAAAAACAGTTTTTATCTTCAATACGTAATTTCCATCCTGTATTCTCAGATGGTTTCACACAGTCTCAAGCCCTCCTTTACTGTGTTATCATGTCCTGCCTGACTGAGCCTGGGTGTTGAAGTCTTAATGTTTCAGAAGTCAAGATGAGAAATGCAAATGAAGACATCACAATTGAAATTGGTTAAGCCCAGATCACAGCAGCATAAGATGTACTCCTATCCCACACATCTAGAGTCTTCTTATTGAAGGAGAAATATGGATGCAGAGGAAGATAAACACCCAGAAAGCATGGCATTTGAAGATATAGGTGACACTACTGCAAGCTGGGAGAAGAGGCTGGGACAGATCTGTTCTTAGCACCCTCTGAAGGACCATCACCTGCCTGTTTCCTTGATGCTGGACTTCCAACCTGCAGAGCTATGAAGAATATCACAGTTATGCCTCCATGTAGAGCACTTTCATACTAAACTCAAATCAACAATTCTCACTCAACTCTTCTTAACGCCCAGGTCTTCATTTCAGTCTTCAGATCACACTGCACATTTTTCTGAAGCTAGGAGAATTTTTCCATAAATTCAAATGGCCTTTTGTGGTTCAATTTTAGTAAGCGGGGCATAGAGTTAAACCATTAACTTCTCTATTCAATCATGAAAATTAAATTTAAGTCCTTCTGTGTATATACTCTGTTGTATTGCCTAAAATGCAAAACCTATTTGAAACACCACAACAGCAATAGTAAATGACTGATTTGTAATAAATAAGACATCCTGGAATGGATATGGAACATTACAACATTTCCAGGATAAAACTTAGCCTCTCGGAGATTGCTAAGCATTTTCTGTTAGGCTGTATGCCAGATCCTTCTGCCGAACATTGAACTGAATCTATTGAGACTTAATATGCCTGTCCTTTAGATTAGATTCTGTACCCACCACTTTGCTCCTCTAAGAAGTGTCAAGTCTAACATTGCTTTTAGAAATTAAGTTTGATCTGAAAAGAGAATATGTCAGTCACTCACACTTAAAAAATCTAAATAAAAATGCAATGCAGAGGAGTGTAAAAAAGCAGGATTTAATTTATAACTTGAGTTGTACAGAGACTGAGAAACTGAAAAATTCCTTCAACCCAGGTACTTAACGGCCCTTAGGGAAGAGAATCATTTCTTATTACCTAAACTGGACACGCAAATTTATAGCCTAAGATGGTTGTATCAAACAACAGAGACAGACCTGAAAAAATGGCTCTCTACCAGTGTCTCTCAAACTCTCCTAGGCAAGAATCACTTTACAGTCATTGTGAACATTCAGATTCCCAGGTGATCTGGAGTTTTTTTTTTTTTTTTTTTTTTTTTATAAGTGAAAGGAAGGGAATAGGAGAGAATGAATGATTCAAATATCATACTAATACGCTTACTAGATGCTTGGCAGGCAATCTGGAGATAGGGTTATGAGAAACTTGTTTGAACAGCTAAGCTTTTGTGTGACTTTTCCTGGGGAGACGTGAACAGTGAACAAATGTTTACTCACACTAGATGTGGCAAAGATGACAGTCCAAAGCAACAACCCCACTTAAGTTCATCTTGGTAAACCAATGAGTTTATTCAAGCTGCAGATAGGATCATGGGTGAGGAGATACTTCATGCAGGAGATACTTACAGACAACTGCAACACCAGAAAGGCCACCCCAGCCTGGGTGACAGCTCAGAAAAGCTGCCACCCATGGAGCAGTCTGCATAGGCTGCAGGCGTGCCAGTAATCAGGGGGCCTCTTACAGGCAGCTCTGCCAACTGAGAGCCTCCTTTCTTCAGCAATTAATTGCTGTTTCTATAACCTTGAAGATAGACTGTGTGAGTCCTGTAAGTTTCAGCTTTTATTTTTTCCATGAGATGCAGAAATTAAATGGGTGTTGTCATCTCCTTCTTATGATGTGACCCAGTTTAGACAAATCTATCTTCTCTTGGTTTATATTTTCTTACCTGCTATGTTGTCTCCAGTAGAAGCTGCTGGAGCACAGGCAACTTTGTCTGAGGTTTTGTCCTGCCGTGACATGGTTAACTCCTCATGCTCATTAATTGGGAATGGATTCTATGCTTAACTCCCCTTGGAAATCTTGATTTGGAATTATCCTTTTTTGTTGTTGTTGCTGTTATGGGTTTAATGTCGTGTTCTACTTGGACCTTCTGAGTAGGTCCCCTACACACACACACACATGCACACACACACACACACACACACAAACACACACAAATACACATACACACACATATACACACACACACACACACACACACACTTGGATCAGCTCTTTAGCATGACTGTACTAGCCATGGTCTTTTATTTATTTGTTTGTTTTGAAGAATTGTTGGACTTCAAGTCCTTTCTCCTCAATTTGAATGAAGCCAAACTCCTGAGGAGTAGCATTAAGGCCTCCTAGGCTCAGGCATAGTTTCTCTTGCTGCTATTTTGGTTTTTTATGTCATCTGATGCTGCAACTTTTTGTTTCTTCTAGCTTGCTGATGCTACCTCACTAGTCTTGGTCATCCTGTAATTTCGGCAAAGATAGATCACCTTTCTGGAGTGATTTCCTTGTCCCATCCTTTCCTCTTAAATCAGTTTTCCTCTTGAAGTTTGAAGAGTCTCAGTCTCAACCACATCTGTCTCATGGTGCCAGTGTTGTTACTTTAGGTCCATAGTGCTCAGGACCTCGTGTCCTTGAGCTCTTGACTTTTTTTTTTTTTTTGCCATTGACACAGCTGCTTTCTGGATTCTTTTCCATGAAGGATCCTGTTCTTTTGCAAATATGACCAACAGTCCAAAGTAGCCAACCATTTCCTCAGTGCTTGGGTCTGAGTTCCAGACAAGAACTCTCATCTCAGTGTAAATTCTCCCCGTTTAGCTGCTGTCCTTACAACCCCACATAACTGGTTTTAGAAGCCTCCTTTTGACTCACGGCAATGCTGTTCTCTCTAAAAGTGATGGCCTCACTGAGCAGTCACTGTAAGGAGTTAATGAAACTTAAGGCACTTTCATTAACAAAAAACTAGATCCCTAACATTGCTTCAAAATGATTGCTATTCTATGGTCTTTACATGTCCCAAGAGGCTCATGTGTTAGAGGGTTGTACCCCTATGTAGTTATTAAAAAGAAGTGAAAATTTTAGAATGTGAGTCTTAAGGAGAGATCTAGCCACTGAGGGTGACCCTTCAAAGAAAATTGTGTGATCCCAGTCCCATTTTATTCTTTGTACCCCTGAGATGAACAACTTTATGTTCCCACATTCTTCATCCATAATATACAGCTTCATCTCAGACTCCAAAAGGACAGGACTGTGTTTTTATAAGTCTAGGGAGTGACCTCAAGTAAACATTTCCTCTTTATATGTTGATTATACCTCAGGCATTTATTATAGTGATGCAAAACTGACTAATGCAAATATAGATGTCCAATATTATTAGAAGCTTAAATTAGAAATACATGGCTTATGAGGAACATTGAGTCATCTGTAATTCCTACTTCCTAAATTATTAGTAGCATAAAACATCATTGGAAGGCTACAAAATGAAAACAGACATTAGTGGAGCAAAAATATACTTGGAATGTTCAAATAGCAATTCTCTTTTTCTCATATTAATGTATTCCCCTAAAGACCCAATAAAAGGCATCATATGCTTTGGGATTAAGTTTTAAACAACTTGATCAAATGATACTCTCATTTTTATATTGACTTACAATCTCCTCTGCATTTCTAGCAGATGGGCACCCTCCAAAGGATAAAATTGACCATATTTACCTTTATACTTCAAGCATGAGATGTGGAATTCTTCCTCAGCAAATACCAAATGAAATATGAGAGAAATGTATGTAAATGGCATGGTTATCAAAGTCTATGACAGTAGTTACCAAAGATAGGAAGTAAGTTAAGCTACCTATGAATTGTCATATGCTGCCAACCAGCTTCTGTCATACGATGACAAACTCGGTGGACTCATCCCAAGTGACTTGGGAACCAAGACCATTTCCTCTGACCTCTTACCAGTACTAAGGCATCAACTGCACTCTGAACTGAACATGGGTCCTTCTTCATTTTTGGAGGAGCATGCCTTCATGATTTCTCAGCCACCCCACACACCTGCTGTTCAAGCCATGCTCTGGATGAGTGGGAATGAATGTTAAGTTTATACAGCTTTCCTAGACAGCCACCTCCTGAAAATGTGGGCAGTGTCTTGGGCATGGTATGGAGAAAACCCTGTGACTTTGTTCTGTCCTGGCTTAGGAGGTGGCGCTCCACACAGGAGACCAGGTGTACGCTGAGCGGACCTGATGCTTCTGTCCTTAGCACAGGTGCATGTCTCCCAAGAGAAGGTTGTCACTCAAAGAAGCTTTTCATATCCTGCTCTAAAGCTTTGTCTCATGAATTTTGCCTTGAGTGGAAATAAGACACAAACAGCCCCAATCTCTACCCAAAGGAACTGATTTAATTTGGAACAGACTGTAGAGAAGTTCTGACCTAAGGATACTCGTGAGAGTGGTGGAAGAGACTGGGAAAGGTAATTGACAAAGAGCCCACAAACGCAGTGACAATAACTGGATAGGAAAAAGTAGCAGGACCTCAGCAGTCAGATGATATGACCTTACACATAGAAAATCATGAGGAGCCCACTAAAAATGGCCAGAAATGATGTGTGGACTCAACAAGGTTGCACATTTAAGAGTAATGTGCCAAAAATCAACTATAGTGTTTTTGTGCAATGTGTATCTGAAATGAACAATATGAAAATTAAATTAAGAATACAATGGTTTTTGCAGTAGCATAAAATTAGCATTTAAGCATACATTTAGCAAAAAGTATACTCCAAGATCTAAAAATATTCTTGAAATAAATTAAAGAAAACCTATGTAATAAGCAGACATCCTATAATCAGGGACCAGAAGACTTAACATTACAAAGAAGACATTGCTCTCTGAATTTACCTATAGAGTCATTGCAATCTAACAACTAAGATGGTTTCTTTGTAGAGGTCATCTTAAATTTTACATGGAATTGCAAGGAACTTAAAATATCTAAAGTGCTTAGTCATCTGATTCAGGACACTTCATACTTCTCAGCTTGAAATTTGTATGAAAACAATGTTAATCAAGTCAGTGTGGTTATGGCACGAGAAAAGTCATATTGATCATTGGAAAATGGAAGAGAGAAAGAAAATATGAGACTAGTCAAACATTTATGACCACCTGATGTTTTACCAGACTCCTAAAGTAAGACCCGAAACTATGAAACTTAAAGAGGCAAGTGTTAAATTTCATGACCCCAGATTTGGCAAAATATTCTTAGATACAATATCAAAAGCATGAGTAACAGGAGAAAATACATTGGAGTTGATTAAAACTACATTTTTAGAGAGTGGCATCAAGAATAATGAAACATTTGTAGAATGGGAAATGTATTTATTATTTATCTAATAAGGGATGTATATGCAAGATTTAAAATAACTCATAATCTGTTAAATGATTTAAAAATTAACTTAAAATGAGCAAGAAATCAGAATATGTCTCTAAGTAAATCAATATAAGATTAATAAGTATATGAAAAGATTTTTACATCATTATCCAGAAGGAAAATGTAAATCAAACCCACAATGAGACAATGTTTCATACTCACCAGGGTGGATGGAGCAGGAACAGTCAGATTGTAATACAGTTGAAGCGATTGTGAACAAAACAGAGCACGCAAACCCTGCTGGTGGGAATTGTAGTGGAGCAGCTACTTCGTGCAACCGTCTGGCATTTCCTCTAACTCTAACCAAACTCAGAGTTCCCATGCCAGCACATTTGTTCCTAGGTGTATACTCAAGACAAATAACGTATGTCTATATTAAAATGTGAAAAATAATATTATCTGCACCATTATCTGCAATATCCATCAAGTGGAAATAACACTAGTCTATCAGCAGATGAACAGTCAAACAAAACTCGATATACCATACAGTGAAATATTATTTGGTAATGAACAGGAGCCACTATCATACATGTCATATGTATTAATACACATGATTTCATGGATCATGGGAACATGATACCAAGTAAAGGAAGGAAGTCAACAAATACTACACATTATGATTTTTGTCTGACACAGGTAAAATTAAGAATGAAGGAACATTCAGAGACAGTGATGGTTAAAGCTGAGGGTACTAGAATGTAGAATTATTCTAGCTAAATGTAGTTTTTGCCTGGAGCAATCACACTATTTTAAAGTCAACTGTTCTCATGGTTGTGTGTATCAGTGGATTCACTAAAAATGGCTGTGCATTGCAAATGAGGAAATTGTATGATCTCTGAATATAGCTCATTAACTCTGCTTCTAAAAACCCAGATAGAGCTCTTCAAATGGAGGTTATGTTACATGGCATTTAAGAGCTAATGTTACTTCACCAAAACACTCAAATATCAGCTTCTTTAAAACTTTAAAAGATTATTAAATTATAACACACAAAAACCTTTGGATAACAGAATTTTCTTGCATTATTGTTATAAATGATTGCTATCTAATACCCATTGTGTTATTTAAGACAGAGAAATAATTAGTTCTATGTCATTGAAAATCTATATTGTTAATGATATAGCCTTAATAATATTTCTCTTAGCAGAATGGTTATTTAAGAGAAAAGTGTATTCAGCATGTGATTTTATGGTCCTCATGAATGTGTTTTACTTTGTCACTGTTCATGTCATTTCTTCTAAAAGTGTCATGTTATATAAAATTTAGAGCCCTATTTTCCAATTATAAGAGGAGATGATTTCACAGAAACAAGAGGACTTTGTGTAGAGTTTGAATTGTAATTATAATGGTGGGTAAATATATTTCTTATTATTTATAAGTACTTCATGGCTTTTTGCATTGATTGTAATATTTTGCTGTTCTAGATTTTAAACCTCTATTTTTGTTTGGTCCAGAAAATAATGCCTGAAGAAAAAAAAATGGAGTGCTGTTAGCATGGAAATGGCTGGATGTTGTTTCCCAGTTTTACTAAGTCACCATCCACATGAAGAGCTTTGCCACTCTTCTCTTTACCCACCATCATTTGGAAATGGAAGCACTAAAGAAACACTGTAGTGAGAACTTTGATTTCTTTAAAAACCCAGTTGCTTTGTGAACAGGTTTTTGTTTTAATCCCAGGTTTGGAATATGGAGCTGATTCAGATTGTCCATGACCACTAACTATGATTTGTCTCTGTTCTAGGAGGGGAGTGATTTTTGCCAGTTACGGTTGGTTTATGTTTGGAATTCTGGGGACTCTTGAGGGGGTATAAATCCGAGAACCCTAAAAGGGGCTGGAGCACTCCACAGTTGAGAGTTGCTGCTGATTCCTGCTGATGCTTTTGCAATTGTTGGACTAGAAGATTGCTGGTTGCTGAGCTGCTGTTGATGGTATTCTGACAACGAAGACTGGACTTGGTCTCGCGAACTTGACACCCCTAATCAGTAGAAAGTAGTCCAAAGAGATCTACACCCCTTTTGCCTTCTAACCTTTTTTCTTGCCTACATAGTGTTGGGGGAAGGGTGGGAGGGGTTGGGGTGGAGAAACAAGGTAGGATTCAGAGCCCAATATAATAGTCAAAAGGTCTGGCTACAACCACCCCCATCCAATGACGCCCAGATGGCTGTGATTATAAAAGTGGTGTGTATTCTCCAGGGAAGACTGTTAGCTCCAGGGACTGAGGTGAGCGTAGGATGCTGAACAACACACGTTTCAGAGTGAGAGGTGCTTGTGAATAAGAACTACAAAAATCACTGCCGTGATTCTGTTCCATGGTCTTAACTCATGAGCAGTTGCTTAACAGTCTTGAGCAAGACAACATTTAGTAAAGCTATATGTCTTGTCTCAGGCACTGATCTACATTTATGCCACCCAAGGCTGACAAGGAAGGGTCTGTGCTCACATTTTAGAAGCAGCAGGAAGAGCCAGATTAAGAATATTTAATAATTAATAATAGCTACTCAACGATAGCTTCTGAAGTCCACCAGGTCTCCTGTTCTCTTCTATTCCTGCCGTTCTTACCTTCCTCTGCCAAATGAGATTTTCTTTTTTAGACATCATTGCTCCATGACTTTTAACATATGTGGCATAATCCAAAAGAAAATAACCAATGAGCCTTCTCGGGCCCTTGAAATCCCCAGGCCAAATAGTCTTGAATCAAAGTAGCTCAGACTTAATCAGATGAAAAGGTCAAAGACCAAGTATGTAATCACCTTAGAGTGGGAGGGTGTGAGTGCTGGGGCGTGGCTCAGGGCTGGTCCCCACTAGACACTGGGCTCATTCCCAGGACAGGAGATCTGGGGTCTGGAATTAGAATGTCCACTGATTGTGAAGTAATTGATTGATATTGACAACTTAGGCTCTCCTCTTTTTTTCAAGAATTCAGTCTGAAATCGTTCCCCATCAGGTCAGAGTTTTGGGAAAGGCTGATAAGGACCAATTCATTGGCACTAGAGACACAATGCTCATTTATTACTGCGGATCACACAGCGATTCAAATGGAGTTGTGAGAGGCCATTAAGGCCACCTCACTAAAGCCAAGTGGCCTGACCTTGGCTACACTGACAGCTAATTACAAATGATTCCAGGGGCAGTTTTATCCTCCACAGTTCTCCTTTGGCTGTTCTCAAAGCAATACCTGAACTTGCTGTTTAATGTTACCACTCACCCCCAGGCTGTTGAGTAAAACATTCGAGGGAAAGGTGCCAGCACTGTGACTTCACAACACCTTCAGGTTTTTCTAATGCACACCAGTAAGAATGACTTCGCTCTACCCTAATCACTGGTTTCCTCAAAACTTCAACACATATCAACATACAAATCTATTTCTATAAACAAAGATCCTAATAACTTACCATACAAGCATAGGGTTTAAATAAATTGTCTGCGTTCTAATTGTTTGAGAAATGCCTACACTTAGGAGAGGTCTTATTAATATATCTCTAATATATGAAAAACTCACTGTGTTTACCACTATCTCATAAGCTTGAGTGTCTGGAGGAAGGTGTGTATTCAGATACTTGTCAGATAGTTCCATGCAGCTCATCACCTCCTGTGCTGGGACACTTGCTCAAAGTGGGTATTCCACATTTCAACTAAGTCACAGCACCGCCCGCCTCATTCCTCCAGAGCTCTGATAATGTCCTCAGCTCAGAACTGTGGTCTTTAAAAAAAAAAAAAAACCAAAGGTCAGTGATTCGGGAAACATGGCGTCTTACTTCATTGCCTACATCCTAAGATCCTGCTTTCATTATTTAACTCAAGTTCAGTTCTCTTGATGACTCTGCAGATGCTAGCTCCCCGGATTTCTGCTTTTAATTCACCCATTTTAGCTCATCTGAGAAGCACTTTCTCAGCAAGTTTTTCTTCAATTTCTTTTGTCTGATTTAGCCTGATCAGTCACTGGGAGTTTATACTGGATTAAACCATTAGCATTCTCTTACACTATGGTTTGAGGGAATATCCTGCATCTAGTTAATTTAAGGTGACAATACAAACTATTGGAGCACTAAGGACACCCCAGAGACAATCCTCCAGATGCTTTTGCCTATAAAAGATTATGAGGATAAGGAAGACAGAGACCTTTCAAGCTTTACAGGTAACCTGGAGAACACTGCATTTTGGCTACTTTCATGGAGGGGAGGCTGTGGGCTGGACAACTGACCAGACTTCAAACCTCACATGCAAGTTCCCATTCAGACCCATTCTTGCTTCTCTTTGTATTAGTTCTGCAAATCTTCACCATTTTCCTATAACCTTCCAGGAAAGCATCCAAATGACTTGTTTTCATAAAGAAAGAACCGGTGCCCCCTGTGAACAGAGTATGAGTTGATTGACACCTCCAGAATTAAAATAGAGAGCCCTAAAGGGAATCATACGGAAAGGTGAACTATGCTCAAAATATGGTCAAAGGAAGCATGCTTGTTTAATTTGAGGGGAGATGAAGGGCTTTATTTTATTAGCAAACTATCCTGCACCTGCTTAAGACTCATTTTTTATCCCAGAACTGTAATATTGAGCAGAGTTGGCTTAGTCACAGTAACAATGTTTTGACAAACTCAGGGAAGATATTCAGCATACCTTGCAAGGAATATCTATCTATCTATCTATCTATCTATCTATCTATCTATCTATCTATCTATCTATCTCTCTATCTTCTATCTATTATCTACCTATCTATCTATCTATCAATCATCTATCTATCTTTTTGTTTGTTTGCTTTTGAAACAGGGTCTCACTATACAGCTCTGGCTGCTGGAACTCATAGAGATCCACCTCATGTGTACTGGGATTAAAAGGATCTGCCACCATGTCAGGCCCTACAAAGAGTATTTGTGACTCCCTCCTACCTTTAATTTCATCCATTCTGCCTTAATTTGTCAGTTATTTTTCTCCATCTTTTACTTTTAGGACCATTGTCACCAGTTTTAATAAGAATTTCTTTGTACATTGTTCTGTGTCAGTTTTTCTGAGAAACCCCAATGTGCTCTCTCTCTCTCTCTCTCTATATATATATATATATATATATATACATATATAAATTAAACATATATTTAGTATATATTAATATATTTATATAGATTTATATTTATATAAATACCAGTATTACATATATATTTGAATAATAGGAATTGCAGATGGATTAATGTTAATGCTCAGCATTCCAGAATGTAGGAGGCTGAGTCAGGAGGGTTTCCATGACTTGAAGCTTGGGATGCAGAGTGAAACTTTGTCTTAAAAGCAAAGCAACCTGCAAGATTTGGTGAGAAATTAGCAATAAATGCGGTTAAGTCTCTTCTGGCATTTATCAGAGATGTAGTCTGAAAATCACAGAGCTTTACATGTCTGGATTCATGCTCCTCAGATTAAAAGTCTTTGTGAACATTCACTTCCTGAGAAATAAGCTTCATTAACATTAACTATATGATCTGGAGGCAGTTATCTTCTCAACTTGCCATTTTCTGTTAACATAGAATGAAGCCTTCATACTTTCTTTGTCTAAACTTACAGCTTTAGCACGGTGCACTGACGGTCAAACACCCTGCGGACATGTCACTAAGATGCACACACCCAGGGGATACGGCAGACACAGTGAATTAGAAACCTGAGAGTTGGAGCTTAGCAAGGACAGGTGGTCCAGAAGTCTTCCCGACAAGCTTTCTAGGTTGTCCTAACCCAGCTGCAGACCTTGAGCAATGGAGCTACAAAAAAGTCATTGTTCTCATTTCTCCTTCCACCTCTCCATATATTGGTAATACTTCTATTTGATTGTGGGGCAACTGGCTCTGGATGCTGGTAGACCATCACTGACATGGGATACTCACAATTTATCAAGAACACACCACTTAAACTGACATGGTATCCCTCTTGAACCCAGCCTCAGTAGAAAACAAAAACACACACACATAAATCTGAGTGGTAGCTGAGTGGTGGCATTAGCAGCATTATTGGGTTTCGTAGAAACAACCTTAGCTTTAGTATGCAACTGAGTAAGTCTGAAAAGCCACATTGTCCCCTGAACCTCTCAACTCCCAACTACAAATCCAATGTAGTAACAACTGCTATCACAGAGCGCCATGGTATCTAGTGAATGAAACTGTGGGGTGAAACATCTAGCATGGTTAGACATTTGAGTAATTTGTAATGAATTGGTTTTCATATAAACAATCTTCAGAAAGAGAAAATAAAAACAGAAGCTGAATTCACCAAACTATGATTATAGATTTTATTTAAGATCATTCTTATTTTTGTTTGTAATTTTAGTTTTTGTTTGTTTGTCTGTTTTCATGCTCAGTGCTTGCTGGTTCTGACTTATCAGGGGCTGAAATGCGTAAAGTGAATCAAACTAAATGTAAAAATGCATACAAGTGGAATTAACATTAACTTCATTATTGTCTACAAAGTCATCAGTCGATACTTTGGAAACAAAATAAATCATTCAATGATTGTGAAGATGCCCCAATTATTGTAATCTTATGAAACTTCTTAGTGGTTATACAAATCGAAGCAGTTTCTTTTAAGTTCCTACCATAGCACGAAAAAAAGCATGCGTGTTAAAGTGTGCTCTGTTACCGTTTGGAGCAACACTTCAGTGTCATGGTTGTGAAGGCAGGGCAGTACCCACCAGGGACACAGCCCCTCTCCCCAGGATGGGGCACAGGCAAAGCACTTGCTCAATAAACATTTGTTGGATGAACAAATATCACGATAACTCAAAGTATCCCATGATGCTGACACTGGCAAACCAATGATCTTATTAATTTCATTTTGAAAATAGAGCTTAAAAAATGTAAGGTATCAGGTGCCACAATTCAGAAAAGTAAAGGCCAGACACTCAAAATTACTTATTGGCAGAACATCAGAGTTTAATGACTTACTCATGATTTACAGGGACACAGTCTGCTCCGAAATATTTATAGTCTAAGCAGGAGATTTCTTCCAAATGTGGCATTCTTGCCCTTGAAGTTTGTGTTTGGTTCTGTGTGCAGATGGCTGCCAACATATGTGTTAACAAAAATACTGGGTTCAGGGGTTTCTTATAGAAGTGTTCAAGAGAGTATAAAATGGAACAGAAATTTTACTGTGGGCTTTATCGTAGCTGAAATCTTCTGTTTACTCTGTTATTTTTATTTAAAGTCAGGAATTGTAGGAGCTGGAGAGGTGCACCACTGGCTAGGGTCTCCTGCTGCTATTGCAGAGGGCCAGGGTCTGGTTCTCAGCACTGGCATGATGGCTGGCAAGTACCTGGGACTCCATTTTCAGGAATTCAAAGCCATCTTCTGTTCTCCTCAGGTTTCTGCATGTATGTATGTGGTGTACATACAACCATAAAAGCAAACACACATGCACATAAATAAACAAACAAACCTTTTTAAATAAAATATATTCTAAATTTCCAAAATCAATTATTTGGAGAGTATTACATTCCCCTGCCCTCATGAGTGACAAATGAACCTGTGGGTTTAAGGAAGGACCATTTCTGTCTGATTGGGGAGTGCCTGTGATGGCCTTTTGTTGTTAGAAAAGCCGTTGGTCTAAAGAAATGCTAGACTATGAGCAGACCTTCTGTATATTGTTAACACAGACAAAACATAGACTATGAGCAGAACTCTGTATAATGTTAACACAGACGAAACATAGACTATGAGCAGACCTTCTGTATATTGTTAACACAGACAAAACATAGACTATGAGCAGACCTC
>CAJQZJ010000184.1:3003647-3013806 GCA_907164525.1 Lophiomys imhausi
TAATGTTAACACAGACGAAACATAGACTATGAGCAGACCTCTGTATAATGTTAACACAGACGAAACATATACTATGAGCAGACCTCTGTATATTGTTAACACAGATGAAACACAACTTCCTGAAGGACAGTAAGGGACTATCAGCAAGAACGACTTAGGAGTTGAGGAGCTGAATAAATGTGTCAGATGAGGAAATCTAAGAGATGTGGAATGAAACATCATTAGCTTAAGAAAACAGTAGATGCAGTTTTAGGCCACACAGCAGTATCTGAATAGGCACAGGATAGAACACAACCTGTTAAAAACAACAAGTAATACAAAGACAATGAAACAGGACAGAACACAACCTGTTAAAAACAACAAGTAATACAAAGACAGTGAAACAGGATAGAACACAACTAGTTAAAAACAACAAGTAATACAAAGACAGTGAAACAGGATAGAACACAACTAGTTAAAAACAACAACTAATACAAAGACAGTGAAACAGGATAGAACACAACTAGTTAAAATAAACAACTAATACAAAGACAGTGAAACAGGATAGAACACAACTAGTTAAAAACAACAAGTAATACAAAGACAATGAAACAGGATAGAACACAACTGGTTAAAAACAACAACTAATACAAAGACAGTGAAACAGGATAGAACACAACTAGTTAAAAACAACAACTAATACAAAGACAGTGAAACAGGTTAGAACACAACTAGTTAGAAACAACAAGTAATACAAAGACAATGAAAAACACATGAGACACTCTAGTAGAATATGTGGAAATTATTCTCATATAATTTATATTAGAATGTTCTTATTTATTCTTCCCCAAAGCAGCTTGTAATGTTTTTTAAAAAATTCATCATAGTAGAAAGTAACTCTCTACTCAAGGCCACTTTGAAGTCACAGCCAAATGCAAAGGTTTACTCAGAACAGCACCCACAAATCCTCTCTTGACTTTTTAAAAAGTTGTTATTAGCATCATTTTTTTAGCTTGAATTTGATTTTTAAATTTTGTAGGGAAAAACAGATACATGCACAATTTGGAGACCCAAGGCTGTCAGAGATGCTTTTTACTTAATTTTTATACTACGTATTCATTTGTGTGTTCTGACACAGGGTTTCTTATTTGGCTAAGGTGGTCTTAAACGCCCAGTCTTTTTGCCTCAGCCTCCTGATTGCTGACTGAGATTGATGTACCACCAAGCCAAACTAACATTTGTTATAAATAGGTCAGTGTGTTCTTGCTGGCGTGAGTGGGAATGAATTTCAGCTGAGAGATCTTGAAATCTCTGTCTTTCAAAGCAGTTTAAAAGATTTAAAAGTATCAAGAGGCCAGAGCTTCCCATTCATTTTTAAGTATCTCTAGGTACGATACCATTAGGAAGCATTACCTTTAATTTTGTATCAATATACAAACATCTATTCAAATGTGGCTAAATATACTCTTAATTTTGTATCAATATACAAAGATCAATGCCTATGTGGCCCAATAGAATCTTAATATTGTGTCCATATACAAGGGTCAATACCATTGTGGCCAACTATAATCTTAATTTTGTATCAATATACAAATATCAATACCGACATAGACCAATACAATCTTATTTTTGCACAAATAAACAATGGTCAATACCACTTTAGCCAAATATACTATTAATTTTGTATCAATATACAAGGGTATAAGGGCATATTCAATAATGTGACCTTTCTTCTTGATCCTTCCTGTGCTGTCTATGTCTCGATTTTTCTCAAGTCCGTGCATTCCTACATAGGAGATAAAGAAGGATACAGAAAAGGGAAAGAAGAAATACCCTGGGTCTAACCTCCAAAACCCATTAAACAGGACCATTTAACAACTTGTAATCTCTTCCCCTAAATAACAGAGTTTTCAATTGTCCTTCAAATAACCAAAAAAAGGGGGGGGCGGAGAAACACCCTCCCCACCCTCTGGGTATGGGACGTCGCTCTCTTAAAATGACTTCCTGCTGATTTGGGTCGTAGTAAACCTGTTTGGGGCCCAAACCAAAATGGAAAAATGGTTAAAAATGTTAATACAATCCTTTTATGTTCAGTCCTTCTCTTCTCAGCTGTTTAGATGTCCTAAGGAGTTTGTAGGCAGAAGCTGAACTTCCAGGCTTTACTGAGGTTCTGGCTGGGGCATTGTGTAGAGCTGAACGGTCTTAGCGATATTGAGTTGTTGTGGTTGTAGGCTTTTGATGGAGACAGCTATTGAGGGAATCTGTCAGGCTGAATCATCTGGGTCACTCGTCTTCTTTTGGTGTCTGATTCTGATTTCTGCTGAGGTTTCCATTGTCCAGTTGTCCCTGGGTTCCTTGAATGGATGCTTTGATTCTCCTGGAAAGATAAGAACAGAGCCCTGCCCTAATCCTCACTCAGGGACAATCGCCCTCTTTTTTTTTGGGGGGGGGGTAGGTAATATTTCTCCTGAAGCAAATTTGGTTTTTGACAATATATGAAGTGTTATCTTTCAATCTGGTTTAAAGAAGAAATTATTTTGTTATTTTGGAGCTAAACCAGCTTTAGTGTATATATTTTGAGGTCTTGAAGGACAATTTGTTTGTGTTGTGTGGGCCTTTTGTAAGTAGCTTTTAAACTTAGGTCCTTCCAAATCCTATGTGTGTGTCTCTGCATTCTAATTATTGGGATCCGAGACCTGTGGTTCCCATCTGAGGGGATTAAAGATGTGTTTCACCACTCCTGGATCGAAGTTTTTCTTTATTTAGAGTTTGTTTTGTTTCAGGCTGACCTTGAGCTCTGAGATCTGCCTGTTTCTGTCTCTAGTGTGTTGGGGTTAAGGGTGTACTCTTCTTGAATGATGGGATTAAGGGTGTGTACCCTCACCACCCTTTTCCATGTAACTCTAGAATTTATAAGTCCACTAACTCTATGGTGCTCCTCCCGTCTCTGCTGAAGTTAAAGGCATGGGTTAACACCACATTTCTCCTGTATTTTACCTTAGCTCTACGTTTTTTCGACACTTGGAGGTTCATAAAACCAGGTTGAACGGCTGTGTCCTTTCTTTTATTTACAGTGTTTTAACGTTGTTACCTGCTTTTTTTTTTAATTAGTAAATTTATTTGTTTGTTGCTACAGGTTACATCCTTGACATATTGTCCTCTTTTCCTGTTTCCCAGCCCCACCCTCCCATACTCTACTCCCTGACCCTTCCATCTTGATCCTCTGGGGTGGAGTGTCCCTGCATACCAGTCTCTGACCACAGATCAAGAGTCATATGAGGGCCGAGAGCCTCTTCATTCACCGGGGGCCTACGAGGCAGTACTGCCAGTGAAAGGTGTCTCCTTGCTACGGGGGGAAAACTAAAAAAAAAAACAACAGACACACAAACCCACAAAAACAAAGAACAACAACAAAAAAAGAGAGGAAAAAGAAAGAGAAAAAAAGAGGGAAAGGAAAAAGAAAAAGAAATGAAATGAAAAAAAAAAAGTTTATGTCCATGTTCCTTTTGGTGTGTTGGTTGTAGTACAGATATCCTGTACGATATAGCTAAAATCCTACTATAAGTGAATAGATGCCATGTGCATCCTTCTGAGACTGGGTTAGCTCACTCAGGATGAGCTTCTCTAGATCCATCCATTTGGTTGCAAATTGCATGATTTCATTGTTTCTTATAGCTGAGTAATATTCCATTGTATAGATGTACCACAATTTTTTAATCCATTCTTCAGTTGAGGGACATCTGGGTTGTTTCCAGTTTCTAGCTATTACAAATAAGGCTGCTATGAACATAGATGAGGAGACTTCCCTATGTCCCTGTAAGGTGTCCTTTGGGTGTATACCCAGAAGTGGTATGGCTGGGTCCTGAGGCAAAGTTATTCCAAGGTTTCTAAGATATCTCCAGACAGACCTCCATAGTGGTTGCACAAGTCTGCACTCCCACCAGCAATGGAGTAGGGTTCCCCTTTCTCCACACCCTCGCCAGCATGTGCTGTCATTTGAGCTCTTTATCTTAAACTGTTTAGGATAGTTAAGAAAAACAAACTCCTAGTCATGCATGCATGTCACCTTGTTAGCTACTATGACAGTCTATCACAGATATTCTCTAAGCTACTCAGTAATCAAGTTGTTAAGAGACAAGCAACATTTGCTTATCTAAATACAAGAGATAGATAGAGCATCTTCAAAAACCCCAAGAGATCTGCAGAATATGGCATTCAAAGATGTGGTCTTAAATTAAGATTTTTTTTTTTGATATCGTGACATATCAGCTCCTGACAGCACCCTCTATTCTACTCCAAGTAGAAGAAAAGCATCGAAGAATCTCCAGTGTGAGATGGTTGAATTAGTGGCAAGCCTATCTCTTGGCATGTAAAAACTCCTTGCTTCAACTGCAGACAGACTGCTGTCCAAAAAGGACAAAACTTGGTATCAGGGAAGTCGACAGCCTAGCTCTGCCAAGACAGGGTAGGTTAGTCCTTCATAATCCCAGTTCTACAATAAATGTCTGTCAGAGAAACAGGACCCAAAGGCTGAAGACTGATGCTGGAATATATGGAGAGAAAATGGGAACTGTCCAGGTAGTCACTGGTTTGTCATTTCTTAGTATTGGAAGCTGCAGGCCCTGCACTTCCTATATAATCAGATATATTTATCCTTCTCAGCTCTCTGAGGTGGTTGAAGAATAGACAGCTTGAGTCTCATAGCTAAATTTTGAGTTGTTTAGGAATCAAAGGGCGTTCTAGATCTAAGAAGATGGTTATAATAGTGATGCAAGTTAGTATGAAAACTAAGTCAGTCATAGAACTTTAAACTCATGGAGATGGTTAGAAGGTAGAAGGTTAAAGTCAGGGGCCAAATATGTATGAACTGGACATTGGGAAGGTATACTGGGCCATTTAACTCTCATAAATGTGGCATATTTAATTCTGCTGTTTTGTATAGAATTTACTGTTATAAGAGAAAGAACCATTTGTTGGAATGAAAAGAGAAGCTGTTGTGGGGGGGAAGAGGGTGGAAGGGTGGGACAGGAAGGGGGAATAGGGAAGGGTTTGTGACTGAGATGTAACTTGAAGAAAAAAAAATAAAGTACTTATAAAAAAAAGATTTAAAAGTAAAAAAAAAAAGTTTAAAAGTTTTAGCAGAAGTAGCTGAAATTTAGAAAACTGCATAAATGTAATGCACTTAAATCTGAAATTCTGGGAAGGATTTTTTTTTCAGCTGAGAACTGAGCTTGTTGGATGAGAAAAAAAAAAAAAGAAAGGAAAAAAAAGCACGATCATTTTCCACTTCAGCACATTTGAAACAGAGGAAGAACCTCATTCGATTTCACTCAAATCACACTCTGCCTCCTTGTGAAGGGTATTTGCTTCACAAGTGAGGGAGGTGATCAACGCTCACTTAAAGGTGCGTGGAGAGAGACAGAGAGAGTTAGAGAGAGGGAGAGAGTACTCACACTTGGACAAAAGGTCTGGCTTTCTTTGCAAAAGACCACAATTATAATTATGGTTAAGGGGCAGGAAGAGTTCTATGATTAAACTCAGTAAGAGTGGTCTTAGGGAATCCTGAATTTTGGACAACCAGCATCTGGATTAGGTTAGACTTTCCATGTGCAGTGTCCCTTGAATTACTACTTTGTGGCTTTGGTTAAGAGAGTCAAAAATTCCATATAATACAGTATGGTGTATCAAAGTCAATTGGGCGATGTGAGGCCCGCTACGCAGAAAGTAAACATGCATCAGACAAAATCTTTAGTCCTGAACTTTGGTTCCGGAAAATGGTGTGAATGTGTTCTTACAGAACATGCCGGCACCTCATGGAAGAATTCCAGAGCCACGAGGTGATTCAGATGACTACTGTTCTCTCTACCCAGGGACGGGGCTGGCTCGTCAGGAGGTGGCTGTGGCCAGCTGTCTGTCTGACCAGATCTTCTTACGCCTTAGGGGCTTTGTGTACCACCTGGCCCTCCCACTTCCCACCCTTGCTCAGTGCCGTCTTTGTGTCTATTTTTCTTAAATCGTTTACTTACTAGAAAATTAGGGCAGTGTGCAGGTGTGGGGAGAAGTGCATCCATTCTTTCATAACCCTAGATGAGCTATTTGTGCTTTAATCGATCCTACAAAAATACTTAAGAACATTAAAACATGCAGTTTTCTATGGAAACACTTCATGTTATGATTAGACATAGAAAGCAGGGAATCTCTGTAAAGCAGAGGTTCACTTTCAAATCTGTTGAAATCATTCATCTACCTTTTCATAGGCAGCTACTAAATTTTTTCATTCAACAGATTTTTCCAAACATTATATTAATTTCTTTTTGTTGATGTAAACCCAAGTAGTTTAAGATAGTGAAAATCTATCCTGATAGAGCAAGTCAGAAGCTCAAATTTGGTTTTCTTGAGCTGTGGTCAAGAAGCCCCACATGGTGGGATCCTTCTGGGAGTTAGGGAAGTCTTTTTCATCACCTTTCCCAGTGCCTGCCTAAGCCCTTGGCTTTTAGCACCTCCCTTCCTCCTCATACTGCCTTGTCTAGTTTGTGCTGCCTTCATTATCACCTTTTTCTCCATTCTCACTCCTCCCATCTGTTTCTGACTCCGATGGGTCAATTCTACATGAACCACCCAGGAAGCTCTTATCTAGAGGTCCTTGTTCAATCACGTCTGTAGTAACCCTCTTGCCAGGTAAAGTCCTGTTTACAGAGATGTTGTCATCTTATCGAATCACTGTTAGCCCACACTCTGGCATGATCTAAAACAGCTAGTGCTTGGCAATGACTGCAAGCCATGCAGATCCCATCAGACTCAATTCCACTCCAATGCTCATTCTTATCATCTTGTAAGGAAGAGCAGCTCGATGGAGCAGCATCAGGTTAAGGGAGATGGTATACCAAGGTCAGCCAAGGTCAGCACAGACGGGAAGCTGTGGGTGTCCAGAAACTGAGACATTCGTTCCTTTTAGGGGTAAATAGAAGGCTTCCACAAAAGGTAGCATTTGAATCTTTCCAGGAAAAAAAATGATGCAACAAGAAGGTCTGGAAAATCCTAAAGCTGGTTAACAACCCCACTGTTGAGAGATACCAACCAAGTCATGCCTAAAATCTCAAGCAATGGAAACAGTGGGAAGAAGTTTTAAAGACTTCATGAGTTCTAGGTGAGGAACTAGCAGATGGAAGGAGCCAGGTAAGTGGCGTGTATCTGATGTGCCTCAACGGTTACCATGGAACAGCTGTGTGTGCTCTGTTTCTTCCTTTGATCTGTACATATGGACATGAGTCCACCAGACAGTGCCATGAGGTGCTCACCCAAAGATGGAACCTGAAGCCCAGGTACCAAGGGGACAGAGATCTGGCGGTGGACTCTTCCTGTATTACCCCTGTTTCGGAGAAAGCCCAGGGTGATCAGGAACTTTCCACCTAGCTGAGGATGACTTTAAACTTCTGATTCTGCTGTTCCCACATCCTGAGTACTATGTTGACAGATGTGTCCCATCACTACAGTTAGAGTTGAGGTCAAACACAGGGCTTCCTGCAGGCTAGGCAAACACTCCCATCTGAGTTACATCTCCAGCCCTTCCCCCTTCCCTTTATTAATTCTGTATAGTTGCATGCAATGGAATAGAAACCCGCAGAATGCCCTAGAACTCCACCAACCCAGCCAGTACTCTTGTCATACATTGTTTAGGTTCATAGTATTCTCTATAAAACCACATTATCTGGGACCAGAGAGAGGACTCAGCAGGTAAGGACACTCGATGCTCTCCCAGAGGACCAGGGTTTGGTTCCCAGCACTGACACTGGCACACAGCTACCTGTAACAGCACTTCCAGGAGATCTGATGCATTCTCTGGCCACCATGGGCACTGGGATTCACAGACATACATGTAGGCAAACATACATAAAATAAACAAATCTTTGTTTAAAACTTTATATTGTCTGGAGGTTCATGATTAGGGCTGGTGGTACTTTATCTATTCTGTGATGTGGTTAAAAGGCAACAACAAATCTAACCATGTCAAGTTGAGTGAGGAAAAAAATCATGACTTTATCTCTAGCATTCCACTTATCACCCTGTAACCTTAAACTGTCTCCGATTCAACTCTGTGAACCTCTGTGTTAACCCTGGTTTTAACCAATGAGATGACATGGAACGTGGTTGTCTACATTGGAAAAGGTATTTCTAAAATTAGCTCACATCCCAAACAGCGGCACGGAGGCTACCATCTATACAGAAGATGTGTCTTCTCGGCGGGTGCTGCTGTATTGGCGGAGATGTACACAAGTATGCAGAGTGAGTACTGGCCTTAGAGGTGTAGATTCCTCACGCAGGAGCATCTTAGATGGCCTGATATCATGAAAGTGTTCATCCACATGGCAGGTCTCCATATTAGGAACCCTGAAGGGGACTGATATGAAAGAGAGAGAGAGAGAGAGAGAGAGAGAGAGAGAGAGAGAGAGAGAGGCAGAGACAGAGACAGAGACAGAGACACAGAGAGAGACAGAAACACAGAGAAAGATAAAGAGAGAAGAAAACATAATTATCAGAGTAACTCAGGTGCAAGGGTAAAAACCTAACTGGATTTCTGTTTACATTAAACAGATTTAATTTGTAATCTGATTCAATTAGTTACAAATTAAATGCATCTTGAGGCAGAAATATCTTGAATGTAAATATTCTCTTTGAGGTTGAAAAGCACTCAGTGAAAACACCTCCCGGACTCTTCCTGCTTAGTTGTATGTCAAGAAGGCTTTCCTTTTTTCAAGCCACAAATGGCTGTGCTCTTGACACTCCATCCCTACCTCTATTTCCACTTTAATCACAATTGAAAGGGTCATTTCCTTACTGCCACAAGGTACTCACAGTTGAATCTTTACAGATAATATGTTAAGTGAGTCCCTGGTCATATCTTGGCAGTTACTCCAGTGTGTTCACAACTACTGTCTCAACAGAGGTTAAAGAAAACTTGAGGCAGACATATTTTCTTATAAGCAACCCTGCCATCAGTGGACCCTCTGCAGGCATGCTGGAACAGGTCTTGCTGAAGACACCATCTTCTTGGGTGCACTAAAAACAGATGAAGCTGCGTGGCGACAACAAAGTCTGCCCCACTCCATGCAGGAAAACTCCCTGGTTTTCTTCACCCACTCCTGGAGCAGGGTAGTGAGGTGGAGCTGGGTCTGAACAAACTGTTGACTGAAGAAATTGTCTGGCTTCCCCTTCAGGGATCTTCTGTGGCACACACTAAATCATTTTTTTTCCTTTTATTTTTGAGGTTATGATTACATCATTTCCCTCTTCCCTTTCTCTCCTCCAAACGCTCTCATATACCTTTCTTTGCTGTTTTTCAAATTCACTTCTTTTTTCACTAATTGTTACTGCATGCATATATGCATATATGTGCCCTGTTCATTCTGTATAATGTTGCTCATATGTGTGTTTTTAAGGCTGACCATGTGATATTGGGTAATCAGTTAGTGTTCTCTTCCCTGGGAAGGAATTCCTTAGTTGTCTGTTATGTAGGCTTGAGGACACATGCTCTCTCTCCCACACATTTTAGCATGTCTGTTGTTGTCCTTGTTCAGCTTAGGTTTAGGAAGTCATATTGGTGAGACTTGATGGATGCAGTTTCCGACATTCTTGGGAGACACACTGTCATAGCAAATTCCCGATCCTCTGGCTCTTACAATCTTTCCACCTCCTCTTCTGCAATGTACCCTAAACCTTAGATGCAGGAGTGTTTGTATCCCACCGGACTAGGCTCCATGACTCTGTATTTTGCTTGCTTGTGGTTTTCTTTAACGGCCTCTGCCTGTTTCAAATGACAGTTTCATGGATGAGGAGTGAGGACTACATTTATCTGTGGGCATAAGGACAAATATTTAGAATGTAGTTAGGGAAATGCTGGTTTGGTGAAGTGCTAGTTGTAGGTTCTCCTCCAAGGTCCATGACTTGATTAGCATTGAGTAGTGGGTTAGGTTTCCAGTAGCAGTCATGGATTCCCTCAAGTTGAGTGGGCTTTAAGTCCAACTAGAGAGCTGTTGGTCACTGCCAAGATATGTGTGCCACTACTGCACCCTTTGGGTTACAATGCACACTGGTCATTGGAGTGTCTCCTGGACGTCATAGTTACGGAGAACCATTTGTTTCCACTCTCCTTTGGGAGGTTGCAGGGCATCTTCTGCCTCAT
>CAJQZJ010000184.1:3013816-3056653 GCA_907164525.1 Lophiomys imhausi
TCAGTTGTAGCTCAGAGGGCTCTGGCCCCTTTGTCTGGAGTTCACAGTGTTTTCAGCAACAGAGATTTACCTTCTACCTCTTGTGCAAGGGAAATAACAATAAGCTGAATGTTTGAGGAGTCTATTAACCAACCCTGACCAACAACTCAAAAGAGAGATTCCAAAGCCTAGTGTTGGGGGTTTTGTTAGGTGGGTCTTTGGCTCTTTGAGGGAGCATTGTCAACCTAGATGAGAAGTTTTTATTTAAATTATATAGTATATTTATACATATACAGTGTACTATAATAGACTTACATGTACTATAGGTTTATTTTTAGATAGTTATTTGATATTATAATTCCTTACAACTTTTTTGACTAATTGATTATTTCATTCTTTATAACTTTTTTCAGAGATCTTTACTGTTATTTTCCCCTTTCCCCTCCTCTTCTGTATTTACCTCCCTCCCCTCCCTAAAGAACCTTCCTCTTTTCTGCTTTTCCCTGATTAGATCACTTGCACTCTGTTACTCCCTTCTCTATCGTATCCCACCCTTCATTCTTTGGCAATGGTTCCCTTTTACTTTCTGGTTTCTGTTGTTAATCCAGAGTACGTACTCACATTGAATATTTGGAGCTAGGAGCCTCTGCTGAGCTCATTCAGCATGGTCTTCTAGAAGAACCCAAATCTTTTGCTGAGAATTAACTCCTGTCTTCCTGAGGAGCCCTTATGCATGCTCCACAGACAAAGCAGACCCATGACAATGACCCACCACTAACAACAAAACTGCTTCTTGTAGAGGAGGGCTTTGGGGGGTAAAGTCCACTGGAACCCATTCCTAGTGACTCAGCTCTTTCAGGGCCCCAGTGTCCAAGACAATGGCTGCTCTTGTGGGTACTACTTTCCAACATTGTCTTTTTGGGTCCCTGAGACTTTCATCTGGATGAGGGGACAGGAAGCCACATTCAGAGCTGGTCTGTTTCCCTCCTTGGGTGCACACTGACATATGGGAAAGCAGTTGCTAATTTTAAGTGTAGACACAGAATCTGTGACCTTGGTTCTGCTAGACTGGTAGGCTGCTGGACAGAAGGGCTCTGACAGTAAGGGAGTATGGGAGAAGTTCCCAGCTTGTTCTGTAGTTCAGAAAGTTCTTGAGCTTGTCATCCTCCTGCCCCAACTCCTGAAGGAACTGGAACTATAGATATGCATCTTCAAGTCTGGCTATCTTTCTCTCTTTTGGGAAATAATATTTAGGTCCATTTGAAGTTTCTATTCAGAGACTGGGCCTGCAGACCTGTTGTCTTCTAGAATGTTTTGCAGATTAGGTTTTTGGAGTGTTTTCATTTTGCTGCTATCAAACTTGCTCTTCTCTCCTATGACTTTCCCTTACATAGAAATTAGATTTAAAATTTCATTACTTTCATGAATTTTAGAGGAGTTCACAGTAGATTCCATGTACTTTATATTACACCATTATCTGGGGGCAAATATGATCATTCTGCATCTAAAGAATTAGTATTTGGATATAAGACGTAATGATGTGTAGAAAGCTTGGTTTCAACTGGTGTTCCTAGTATGAGGTGATATAATTAAAGGATGTGAAGTGTCTTATTTGACCAACCCATTGATGAATGATCTGGTGAGGGGCTAGTTGGAGGAAATAGGTCCCTGGAGGAGTGCACTTCCAAGGTGTACCTTGGCTCTTCACAATCCTCCTTGCCCTTTGTCTTCTCTCCTTCCCTGCACTCTCCTTCTGATTTCTTCTGTTCCTTTTTCTATCTTCCTACCCCCTCCTCTAGTTTCTCTCTGCCTCTCTCTTCTAGTTGCCCAGGGCTGAACATCTGTTCTCTATTATACCCCCATCATGGTGATTCAGCCCCACCTTCATCCTGCCACAGTAGGGACTGCTGACTATGGACTACAAACTTTTGAAACCATAAGTTAAAACAGATATTCTGCCTTTTAAGTTGTTTTGTCACCCCCCCCATCCCTCCCTTGTGTGTATATGTTTGTTGGGAGTATAATGTTAACTCAGAGCTATAGCCCTATATTTTTCCCTATATATTGCATTATTTCTGTGGCTCAAAGCATAGCTATTTTGATAGCCTTTGGGTTATAAAAGAATGGAGGGTGGCTCTTGTCCTCCAGGCTAATATCATTTATGTAAACAGTACTTAATGATTATTGGTCATTCATACTCTGAAACACCATTGTGCCTGCTAGGACAGTGCCTTCAATGATGCAAGATGATGGAGTGACTGGTCCTTAACCCAATTCCAGTGCTCAACTGCAAACTCAATGGGTGTGGTCTGAGACTGTCCCTAAGCTGTCCCTCACACACCTGTTATACTGAAACTATGCAGAAATGCCGAAAGCTCCGAATGAAATAAAGTGTGAAAAAGCAATGAAACAAAATAGAACCCCTCTGTGAGCATTAGACTTAGGATCAGATTTGTTTGGTCACCGTGTTTACACTAAAAGTAATGACAATTGACAATTGATCTACAAACTCCACAGTTTGGAATGTATTAGCATGAACCAAGACTTTTCTTATTTCATGGTCAGAGGGAAAGGCAACAACTGGGTTCTATTCAGCAATACCTGGGACTTGCTTCTGAGCCAAAATTCACCACTTGCTTTCTCCTTTGTTCCTCTGTAGAAACCCCATTTCACAACACCCTTTCAACACGCAAGTTTCATGTGGAGTTTAAGTTCTGATCGCTCAGTGAGGTTCATTTGATTGGTTTGCTCACCAGAGGCTCAGTCAAAATTGATTTTAGAAATACAACCCTGTCTGGACCATCTAAAAGAGAACATGTTAGAAAAGAGAAACCAGTACAATTTATGCAATTATGTAAGCAGGTCAACATTCTTGCAATGGCTTCTTCCCATTGCCATACACTTTTGAGACTCAGCAACCACCAGAATATGTCTGTGATGAGCCACCTCTTGCCAGAGAGCAAGACAGCCTGGCACACTCCCTGAAGAAAGCAGACGAATAGATATGAAGGGCTCTGATCCGAGAAAATGACCTAGATACTGGCTTTGCTCCCGATGAAGTGGTGCTGATTGCTTTTTGCACATATCTTTCATCATCATTACCAAGCTCCAACGTCTCCCTCCAGACAAGGGAGTGAAAAACATCATGCGTAGCCAAGGATGCTAAAGGACCAGCTGACGATCAGAAGACACCAAAAGGCAGTTGACGTGAGACAATAAAGACAGTATGTTTGAGGACCAGCAATGAACTTGGTTGATATTAACTTCTATTGCTCCTGCGTCCTCTCCATCCACTGTAAACAGTGGCCACATTTCATCTTGGTATCCAATCTCTAGCTAATGGTCCTTCTGGAGAAATATCTTCCAGGCATTTTGTATTTGCAGATGGTTAATGAATGAATCTGGTCTGGAAAATCAAGGCATACAGCAACTCTAGGAAGTGTTTGTAATAATAATATTCATCTTTCTACTTTGGGTGAAAGATCAAAATAAAAGTCCAAGTTATTTGACAGAATACGATGCCTCCATGATAACTAGACTCTGGGCCCACAATATTACACAGAATATATCCTTTAGTTACCTGGGAACTTCAATTTATGAGTTATTTCTGTGCTCGTTCCTGTCCCTCCTGGCAGAACATCTCATGACAATCTGGACAGAAAAGCCCCATGTACTGCAGCTTTCATTCTCTCCACGGTCAACAAAAATGAATTTCCCCTGGCAAACAGTTTATTTTGCAAATGAGTTTAAATGATTCATAGAGTGCTGAAAAATAGCATCTTGAAATTTATTCTTAAACACACTGCTTTATAAACTCAGTTCACACATATGGTGTTTCCCAGGCAAACAGTCAAAGGCATGGGGATCCAGGACTCTGAGCACAGTAACTGTAGCCTCTGATAACTAGGACATAAGACCAATGCTGGCCTCACCAGTCAGAGCGACAAACGCTGGCCTCACTAGGATAGGCAGGCTCAGACTCACAGGATCTGAGAGAGAAAATTGAAGCATTTCCTCTAAACTCAGGGACAAGACAAGGATGACCACTTTTACCATATCTCTTCAATATAGTACTTGAAGTTCTTGCTAGAGCAATAAAACAACTAAAGGAGATCAAAGGGATACAAATTGGAAATGAAGAAGTCAAATTATCCCTATTTGCAGACGATATGATAGTATACATAAGCGACCCCAAAAATTCCACCAGAGAACTCTTTTTTTCCTTTCCATCTTCTTTTCTTTTTTTTAATAAATAAATTTATTTGTTGCTTCAGGTTACATCTCCATCATATTGTCCTCTTTCCCCCCTTCCCAGCACTGCCCTCCCACCCTCTACCCCCTAACCCTTCCATCCCACTCCTCTGGAGTGGGGTGTCCCTACATAACAGTCCCTCCTCCCAGTTCAGAAGTAATATGAGGGCCAAGAGCCTCCTCATACACTGGGGCCTACAGGGCAGTACCACCAGTGAAAAGTATCTCATTGCCAGGGAGAGAAAACTAAAAAACAAACAAAAGACAAGTAAACAAAAAATAAAAATAAAAAGTCTATGTCCATGTTCCCTTTGGTGCATTGATTGTAGTATAGATATCCTGTACTATATAGCTAAAATCCTACTATAAGTGAATAGATGCCTTCTGAGTCTGGGTTAGCTCACTCAGGATGAGCTTCTCTAGTTCCATCCATTTGGCTGCAAATTGAATAATTTCACTGTTTCTGATAGCTGAGTAATATTCCATTGGGTAGATGTACAATAGTTTTTTAATCCATTCTTCAATTGAAGGACATCTGGGTTGTTTCCAGTTTCTAGCTATTACAAATAAGGCTGCTATGAACATAGATGAGGAAACTTCCTTATGATTCCGTGAGGAGTCATTTGGGTGTATACCCAGAAGTGGTATGGCTAGGTCCTGAGGCAGAGCTATTCCAAGTTTTCTAAGATATCGCCATACTGACCTCCATAGTGATTGCACAAGCCTGCACTCCCACCAGCAATGGAGGAGGGTTCCCCTTTCTCCACACCCTCGCCAGCATGTGCTGTCATTTGAGCTTTTGATCTTAGCCATTCTGATAGGTGTGAGATGGAATCTCAGAGTCTTCTTGAGTTGCATTTCTTTGATGATTAATAATGTTGAGCATTTCTTCAAGTGTCTCTCAGCCATTAGGGATTCCTCCTTTGTGAATTCTCTATTTAGCTCTGTCCCCCATTTTTTGATTGGATTATTTAGTTTCATGGCATTTAATTTCTTGAGTTCTTTGCAGATTTTGGATATTAGCCCTTTGTCAGATGTGGGGTTGGTGAAGATTTTCTCCCAGTCTGTAGGCTGCCGTTTTGTTGTAATGACAGTGTCTTTTGCCTTACAGAAGCTTTTCAGTTTCATGAAATCCCATTTATTGATTGAGTTCCAATAAATAGGACTTCATGAAACTGAAAAGCAGAACTGTTGGTGTTCTGTTCAGGAAGTTGTCACCTGTGCCAATGAGTTCGAGGGATTCTCCCACTTTTTCTTCTTGTAGATTTAGTGTGACCAGCCTTATGTTAAGGTCTTTGATCCACTTGGACTTAATTTTTGTACAAAGTGATAGTGATAAGTATGGTTCTAATTTCATTCTTTTGCAAGTGGACATCCAGTTGGACCAGCATCATTTGTTGAAGATGCTTTCCTTTTTCCATTGTGCCGTTTTGCCTTCTTTGTCAAAAATTAGGTGGCCATAGGTGTGTGGGTCTATTTCTGGATCTTCAATTCGATTCCATTGATCTACTTATCTCTTTCTATACCAATACCATGCTGTTTTTACTACTATTGCTCTGTAGTACAGCTTGAAATCTGGGATGGTGATACCTCCAGATGTTTGTTTGTTTTTTTATTGTACAGGATTGCTTTAGCTATTCTGGGAACTCTTTCAGCTGATAAACCCCTCAGCAAGGTGGCTGGATACAAAATTAATTCAAAAAAATCAGAAGCCCTTCTTTATACAACAAATAAATGGGTGGAGAAAGAAATCAAGGAAACAACTCCCTTCACAATAGCCACAAACAATATAAAATACCTTGGGGTAACTTTAACCCAGCAAGTAAAGACCTGTACAACAAGAACCTCAAGCCCTTGAAGAAAGAAATTGAAGAGGCCATCAGAAGATGTAGAAATCTCCCATGCACATGGATAGTTAGGATCAACATAATAAAAATGGCCATCCTACCAAAAGCAATATACAGATTCAATGCAATTCCTTTCAAAATACCAACACAAGTCTTCATAGACCTGGAAAAAAGCTATTCTCAATTTCATATGGAACAACAAAAAGCCCAGAATAGCTAAATCAATCTTGTACAATAAAAAAACATCTGGAGGCATTACCATCCCAGATTTCAAGCTGTACTACAGAGCAACAGTAATAAAAACAGCATGGTATTGGTATAGAAACAGACCAGTAGATCAATGGAATCAAATTGAAGACCCAGAAATGGACCCACACACCTATGGTCACCTAATTTTTGACAAATAAGCCAAAACCACACAATGGAAAAAGAACAACATCTTCAACAAATGGTACTGGTCCAACTGGATGTCAACATGTAAAAGAATAAAATTAGACCCATACTTATCACCTTGTACAAAAATTAAGTCCAAGTGGATCATAGACCTTAACATAAGGCCTTACACACTAAATCTACTAGAAGAGAAAGTGGGGAAAAGCCTCGAACTCATCGGCACAGGTGACAACTTCATGAACAGAATATCAACAGCTCAGGAACTAAGACCAACAATCAATATATGGGACTTTATGAAACTGAAAAGCTTCCGTAAGGCAAAAGACACTGTCATTCGAAGAAAATGGCAGCCTACAGATTGGGAAAAAAATCTTCACCAACCCCACATCTGACAAAGGGTTAATCTCCAAAATTTACAAAGAACTAAAGAAATTAAATGCCAAGAAACTAAATAATCTAATTTTAAAAATGGGGAAAAGAGCTAAACAGAGAATTCACAAAGGAGGAATTCCTAAAGGTCGAGAGACACTTGAAGAAATGCTCAGAATCCTTAATTATCAGAGAAATGCCACTCAAGAAGTCTCTGAGATTCCATCTCACACCTGTCAGAATGGCTAAGATCAAAATCTCAAATGACAGCACATGCTGGCAAGGGTGTGGAGAAAGGGGAACTCTCCTCCATTGCTGGTAGGAGTACAGGCTTGTGCAACCACTATGGAGGTCAGTCTGGCGATATCTTAGAAAACTTGGAATAGCTCTGCCTTGGGACCCAGCCATACCACTTCTGGGTATACACCCAAATGACTCCTCACCGAATCACAAGGAAGTTTCCTCATCTATGTTCATAGCAGCCTTATTTGTAATAGCTAGAAACTGGAAACAACCCAGATGTCTCTCAACTGAAGAATGGATTTTAAAAAACTATTTTACATCTACACAATGGAATACTACTCAGCTATCAGAAATAATGAAATTATGCAATTTGTAGCCAAATGGATGGAACTAGAAAAGCTCATCCTGAGTAAGCTAACTCAGACTCAGAAGGATGCACATGGCGTCTATTCACTTATAGTCGGATTTTAGCTATATAGTACAGGATATCTATACTACAACCAATGCACCAAAGGGAACAGGAACATAGACTTTGTTTGTTTGTTTTCTCTCCCTGTCACTGAGACACTTTTCCCTGGTGATACTGCTTTGTAGGCCCCCAGTGTATGAGGAGGCTTTTGGCCCTCATATGACTGCTGAACTGGGGTGGGGGGACTGTTATGTAGGGACACTCCACTCCCGAGGAGTGGGATGGAAGGGTTAGGGAGTAGAAGGTGGGAGGGCGGGACTTGGAAGGGTGGAAAGAGGATACCATGATGGAGATGCAACCTTAAGCAATAAATAAATAAATTTTTTAAAAAAGAAACAAAGCAGAAAAAAGACTGACCTACATCTCCAGCCTGTTCTGTGTGTTGCAAGAAAACCCCCAAGTTGTTTTTTTGTTGTTGTTGTTATGTTTATTTATTACTTTAAATTACATCTCCATCACAGTCCCTTCTCTCCACCCCTTCTGGTCCCCCCTTCCCCCTCTCACACCCTCACACCTATCCTACTCCTCCTTCCTCTACATATCAGCCCCCCCTCAATGAAACAGTCATATCAGGGCTAAGAGCTTCTTCCTCTTGCACTGGGGTCCTATATGGTAACTCCATTAGGGCAAAGTATCCCACTAACAAGTAACAAAGTCTATGTTCCTGTTCCTTTTGGTTTGTTGGTTGTAAGACAGTTATCCTGTATTATATGGCTAAAATCCGATTATAAGTGAATACATGCCATGTGCATCCTTCTGAGTCTGGGTTAGCTCACTCAGGATGAGCTTTTCTAGTTCCATCCATTTGGCTGCAAACTACATGATTTCTTTGTTTCTGATAGCTGAGTAATATTCCATTGTGTAGATGTACCACACTTTTTTAAATCCATTCTTTGGTTGAGGGACATCTGGGCTGTTTCCAGTTTGTAGCTGTTACAAATAAGGCTGCTATGGACATAGATGAGGAAACATCCTTATGGTTTGGTGAGGAATCATTTGGTTGTATACCCAGAAGTGGTATGACTGGGTCTTGAGGTAGAGCCACTCCAAGTTTTCTCAGATATCGCCAGACTGATTTCCACAGAGTTTGTATAAGTTTGCAGTCTCACCAGCAATGGAGGAGGGTTCCCCTTTCTCCACAGCCTTGCCAGCATGTGTTGTTCTTTTGCAAACTGTTTTTGATAAACTTACAGAGAGGACAAGCATCACAAATCACTGGGTGCAGACCCCAAAAACAGGACTCATGAGGCTGAGCAGATGGCACAGCTCTCAAGAGACATTCAACAACCTCAAGCAGAGAATCAGATGCCCTAAGAAAGAAATGTGACAGGAAAAGTCTCAGTGTGCACAGGGGTGGAGGGGAGGGTTATCTACAGAGGAAGCAGAGGAAAATCTGGATGTAAGATGACTACTGTCACAGATTGGATATGTTTCCGCCCCCAGGGTTTTCCTGACAAAGGCATAGGAATAGGAGGCAAGCAAGCAGAATTCAGCCCATTGAGGGCATGCTCAGATGGTGTGTGGGGCCCATGGTCTGTTCTTGTTTCATTGACTTTTGAGCTCCGATGAGGTGAAGGGGCATTCTTGATCACGTGTCAGTCACGATGCACTGGACTGTGGTAAGCCCAAAGAAATAGGATTAAGTGACTGTGGCTAGAAATAAATTCTCCCTCTCTTTAAGGAAATGTTTTATGCCTTTTGTGCAGAGACAGAACACAGCCAGATGTCTCCACAACCCGCACACGTCGGTCTTCTCTCAGCCAATGGGTTTCCATGGCATCTGAGAGACACTGGGACCGTGTTGGAAAATGATCTGCCTGCACCCTGTCCTGAGCTCATCTCCTACCTTGGTCACATCTCCCCCTCCTCTCTAAAAAACCAGTCTCTGTGGGCCCTGTTAGGTTCTTTGCAATGAACCATCTTGTCTAGACCCAGTTTACGATCCAAGAAATGAGTAACCAGTTCAGAGAAATTACTAGGCTTTGGTCTATAAGAAACTGAGTTCTTACTCAAAGTCAGGGCAAAAGTGCTCAACTTCTTTGCATCCAAGAATAAGGAATGCTTCTAAACCTACAGTGAGCAGAAAAAAGGGGAAAGGCAGATGTAGCAAGAGCCTGGCCCCTCTCTGTATAGATGGCTTTCTTTGTACCACTGTATTGCTGAGTGTGCTGGATGGGTGAGGTGCAGCTGTGAACCCCTGTCTGCTCTCTTGTCCTGATTCGGGAACAGTAAATAACAGTATTCATTTGGGGCAATAAAATGAAAAAAAATGGCTTCCATTGGGCACCTATGGTATCTCATCACTAATACTCCAAATGCATTATTTGTTTAAAATGCCTCATAACAACTGTAAGATGCAGACATTATTTTTAAGCCTGTAAAGAAACAGATGAAGAAGATATTTCTGTGAAGAAACATACTCAGGAAGGCATAACTTGCCATGAACCAGTGGGAGATCTATCCCTCTGTGTCTCTTGGGCCTGAGGTTGTTCCTGGTGGTCTCTTTAACTGGGCAGGTGCCTCAGTGACAGTGGGGTCTTAAAGATCTGTCTTTCCAAAGCACCAAATGTGATGGGCTGATAGCCTGTGAATTGGGTCCATGGAGTCGGGGACCCTACTATACTCATGTGAGCCCCTCCCATTTTTCAGATGTACAATAGTCTGAGCCCCAAATCTGACCAGTGAGGAGAAATAGAAGAATCTAACTAGACACTGATGAGTCAGCAGTTCTGGTTGGAAGTGAAGATCACAAAGAATTCCCTTATCTATTTATTGTAGGGACAGAATAGTCAACAGATCCAGAAAGCTACAGCTGTTTCAGGGACAGGGGAAACTGGTCATGGGGAGAAAGTCATAGTCAGCCAGAGGAGGAAGTTCTGGTCACTCTGACCCAGGAGGTTGGGTATAGTTAATAATGTATTGTATATTCCAAAATACTTTTAAAGCACTTGGAATGTTCTCACCACAAAGACATTGATGGATGTCTGACAGATGAGATCACCATGCAATGTATTAAAATATCACAATGAACTTGACAAATGTGAACAATTATTATGTGTCAGTTTTTTTAAGGATTAAAAAAGTAACTACATAAAAACATTATTTCTGAGCTCCCCAGCCAGAGGGAATGATTGCGCTTGCCAGTGTGTCTCTGTGCATCACGGGTGCACTGGAAAAGCTTAAATCAAAACCAAGATCTCCAGAAAAGTGCTTTCATAAATTCTTCACACGGGTGTGCTATTAATATGGAAATGAAGAGAGAGAGAGAGCTTAATCATGTTTGACTGTTTGCTGGAAAGAAAGCACACATGTGGGTATGCTAAGTATCATCAGATTTGTTAAATGGGGTCAGGATTACAGGGCTGATAGGGACTTACGGATTTCTTGCTGCTCATTATCGCTATTGAATGGTTGGAATAAATTCAACACAGAGATAGGCCAGGGTGGGGCTGTCAGAGCCCATGCACCTGGAGCAATGATCTGGGGCAGCATCATTGCACTGACAGTGACCTCAAGTTTCTCCTCCCTTGCTGCCCAAGTCCAGCCTCATTTGATGCAGGCTGGATTCAAGGCTTGGAGCAGAGGGCTAATGAGCAAGATCAAATACTGACTCCCGTTCTCTGTGTAACTGATTTCTGCTTACACAGCCTCCCCAGTATGCACTGTATGAGTTTAGTCTCCCACAGCTCCAGGAAGAAAGACAAGGAGTATCTTTATCTGACCATTGCATGGGTGAAAAAGGAGGCACAAAGAGGTGAGGGAATTTCCCTCGGTGGTAGACAGAACCAAGGATCCCATCACTGCACCCCAAGTCATTGGGTCCATCACATTCCTGCCTCAGTTTCTCAGCTTCTGTGTCCCTCATATACTTCTGCCACTGTAAGAGATTACCCTGGGGCTGTTTTGTGGAAAAGTAATAGCCTCAAGGTGATTTGAGAAACATGTCCCTCTTATTATCATAATTATTAATTATTAATCAATTGATTTCTTCTCTCATTGCATGGCTGTCATGCTGCTTCTGGGAAGGTCATGGTGAGCAAGAAGAAAAGCTCTTGTCTTCATGGGGTTTATAGTACTGTGACTTGTGTCTTAAAGCATGTAGGTAGTGGTACATAACTAGATCTCAATACACAAGTAACAGAGGCAGGAGGATCAGGAGCTCAAGATCAGCCTGAGCTACAGTGATTTCCAGGCTAGCTGAAGAAGACTTTGACTCAAAAAAAAAAAAAAAACCAAAGTTAATAGATAGATAGGATAAATCACATCATGTGGAACTAATTCAGAGACTCTGGTTAAGGAAATTCTTATGTAAAAGGTTTAAAATGATGTCCAAGAATATACATTGTTGACTGGCAGTGCCAGTCAATACTGCTGGTCCATGGATCATATTTTGAGTTGCCCTGAAGGTTCAGCCAAGGCTGAAGGAAACTGAGAGCTATTCAGTGATACACCCAACAGGTTAAGGTTGGTTGGGTGATCTAAAGACACAGGGTAAGTAGGGATACTTATTTCAAAGTTGTGGGGTGGGAGCGGGTTTTCAGAAAGAAAGGAAGACCTAAAAGCCAGGATGGAAATTAGGTATCCCAAGTTTAAATATGGAGAAGGAAGTTCAGGCCCTGAGGTCTATGTGTGCCAAGTCCTTTGAGCAAGAATAAAAGTGTAAAGCTGTCAAGATTATGTCTTCACTCTAGCTCAGAAAGAAGACCAAGATGGGCAAAGAAGGACTGGGCAGGACCCAAGGGACATGACAAAGGAGTTAGGTTGACAGCTAGGGTGAGGTAGAAGTATGGAAACTTGAAGCAGGAAACCGCTTGATAGCATGTGCATTGTTTTCAAAGCTCACTTAGGCTGCCACAAAAAGGCTGGATTGGGAAAAGCCTGACTTCAACTGGACAAAGACAGAAGGTTTTGTTCTGGTAATGAGAGTAAGGAGTGTAGCTTGAACTATGTTGTGGTCACAGGACTAGTGGGAAATGGCTAAATTTATGATAAACACCAGACTTTGAAGGTGCAGGGACCAGGTAGAGAGCAGGCATTGCAGGTGCCGGGATTGGATAGAACAGAAAGGCATATGGTCAGAAACTTCGTGAGTTCAAACATTTAAAAATCTCTTAGTGATCGATCATTATGAACCTATGCTTTCTGCATTTGTCCCAGAATTTGAAGCCATGGAAACTGGCTCCAAAAATTAGGGACACAAGACTTCTGAGAAATATAAAAAATGACATTCTATTTGAAACACAAACCAGTGACATCATAATTCCAAACCCAGGAAATACTTAATTTAAAGGTCACATTCTGAGCAAAGAAGTCTGCCTGTTTATCTACTCCAAAGAATCTTCAACAACTGGATTTTGACAGAACAGAACCCAGGATACCTCTTGCCAAACTTACTTCATTGTTCCAGCTGTGAAACAATGCACTCCTCAGACCCAGCCACATAGAAAGAGCTAGACTTCTCCACACTTGGCCTAGAAGATAAGGGACTGTGGGCGCAAAGCTCTCTAATGTCTTGTTTGCGAGTAGCATTTCTTTTTAGAATCATAGCACTTTGACCTTAGAAGCTGGAGGAGAGAGTACAATGCAGAACAAAGAGTACAACACCAGGTTGCCACAGCACCTGAGGTTTCCCATCACAGCCTCTGTGTTAAGGAAAGTGGGTTTTGTTTTCCTGAAAACCCGTGTTCATCCCCACTGCACCTTGGTAGGCCTCTAAGGCTTCCAGGGGAGGCAGGTATGCAATAGATATTTTCTGTGCTGGAGTGCCCACCTTCTCCACCTTCTCTTAGATTCACTGAACAGAAGGATTCTGTCGGAAACAACACAAATATATACAGAGATGCTGGACCCCACATTGTTTTCCTTTCATTTCACGTAGTGTTTTCTCTTCTCACTTACGAGGTCATAATGTTATGGACCTAAGCAGAACAGCAATTCTACTTGAAAATAATAAACCAATGCTTTATAGTTTCAAGCCCTTTCATTTTCCAGTTTGAACATAGACAACACTTTTTAAGAAGCAATATGCAGTGCCATGAGCCATTTGCTGCCCAGATGCTGGGACACTTTGAATAAGAGCTTGGAGAAGAGATAAAAACACATTATCTCCATCACAGGCAAGAGGGGGCAGCTTCAACAGCCAAAGGAGACCAGGAACAGTAGGAATGCCAAGGTGGCCGCAGGAGACATTTGGGCAGGTGCAAAGGAGATTTGACAGCAAGCATTTGGCGGCAGGTCATCACAGGTTTACAACAAATAGGCTGACTCAGTCAAGGAGAGAGATCAGCAGACTTGGAAGCCCCCAGGAAGGCCAGTGATATAAGGCAGGGCTAAATGAGTTTGGTGAAGTGATTCTCATGTCAAGTGCCCCAGGACTGCAGTCAATAGGACAAGGGATACAACAAAGAACCCAATAACAAGGAGGTCCAGGACAGATGGGTTCCCAGCCAGCCTTGACTCCAAGCAGAGGAGAGACTAAATCTCCCCTTGTCTCTAGTGCAGAGGTAAAGGGGAAGAGACCTGGCATGGACAGGGCTGCTGGGAACACAACAGGGCAGGAAAGAGCTAGGAAGAATTATCAAAGGCTCTTCTTTCAGCATAATACAGGGAAGGGCTGGTGAGGTGGGTTCCAAAGAGACAGAACAGAAGTGTGGCCTCACCGGTTCTATTTACTTTTGTTTTGTTTTTCCACTGCACCGTGGTGGTAAAAAGCATCCCATGCACAGAAGAATCTATGCTCTGAATTTTGAATATAGGTCTCTTCTAAGCTACCCAGTGATATGCAGCCGAGCTCTCTCTGGATGCCAGGGCAGAGACAACAGCAGTGAGTGTGGTCCCCAGTTACCCTGGTGTTAAAAATGAAGAACTCATATTGTGCAGGTACAGGGTTGCTGGCCGGGATGCCCACCAGGTTAGGTGGATTCAATGTATTTTTGACCCACAGTATTTTCAATATGCTTATCTGGATGTCACTTTATGGCATACTGAGAAGTATGTGCACATGGGTACTGAAGTCTTTGCTGATTGTAAATGTTCAGGTCAAGAATGGTTTGTGGTGTTTTGTCTCCTAAAGGGGTCCAATGTCTCTGTATATATTTGTGTTGTATCTGATATAATAAGAGAGGTAGAATTATGATTTCTGCATGCTTGAGTCTGCCTGAGGAGTCCTCCACCTTAGGAGGTAAGACTTCCTCTTGTTATATGAGGATCCTTTCTCTGGTTCCCTTTCTGATGTCATACAACCAATCAAATGGCACACCTCTCTCAGTCTGGAGCATGAAGCTGCTGTTTGTCCCCACTCTTCAGGAATTTCCTGCCAACTGCCATACAGAGATGCTAGCCAAGACAGAACTTCCAGGGTGCCTAGTGCTGAGCTGGGGAAGCCGTATGTTCTCAACAGAGTCCTTCTATTGAATGGTCTTAGGTATTATCTCCGGCTGACTTGCTTGTGAACCTGCTCTCCAACCAGGACTCTTAACACATCGTATCATTTAGCTTTTATATCACCACAGCCAATATATCCAACAGAAAGAACTTTAGGGAGGAAAGATTTATTTTGGCTCTTCAGGAGGGTTTCAGCCATTCATAGAAGGGAAGGCATAGTGGTACGTTGGCCATTCACATTGTAGCCTACTAGGAAGCAGGGAGAAAATCCCTGATGACCAGAGTGACCATACCTGTCATGATCCTCTTACATCCACCTTTGGTATGCTTTCTGGAGGAGATAAAGGGTATCCCAGCTGGAACCTGTCTGGTGTAATGATGTCCATCTCCCGGCACTGTCCTGAGTGATGCCTGGGGTCCACAGGCATGTGTGGACTGTCAACTGTGATGGTGGCAGGAATGCTTCAGAGATACCATCAGCCTCTTCTACCAATCAGAACACCTAAAGGAAAACTTCTAATTTTGATTAGGGCAACACCATCCAAGAATTATCCCAGATAAGTATTTCTGGCCAAAGAATGGGGGTGGGTAGCAAGTAGAACCTGGAAGGAGAGGCAGTGGGAACAGAGAGAGAGAGAGAGAGAGAGAGAGAGAGAGAGAGAGGTCTTTATTTTTTGAGACAAAAGATCATTATGGATCTGAGCTATTCTTGAACTTGAGATGTCTTAGCCTCAGCCTCTCCTGAGCTGAGATTATATGCATACACTACTCCTCCAGTAGAGAATTCTTCTGTGAAAACCTGAAGGACCCAGACCTTGAGTCTTAAAATAGAAAATAAAAGAATTACAGTGCATGGTAAGTGAAAGGAAGTTTTTGGGAACATTCATTACTTTAGCAGGAATTTGAGTTAAGTCAAGAATAATGGGCAAATTTTTTTTTAATTTTAAAACAATTTAAACCAGAGTTTCTTTTATGTACAGTGATACAATTCATAAACTAAATATTTTTAGACATAAGAATAAAAAGGAACGGGTCAAGTTGGAAAACCTCTTCCCCCAGAACACTTTTTAAGTTTTAAAGTATTGACTTATTTTACATGTGTGAGTGTTTTGTCTCCATGTATACCTGTCTGCCTCATCTAGATCTGGTGCCCAAGGAGGTCAGAAGAGGCATCTGAATCCCTGGGACTAAGGTGCAGGAGATTGTGAGATTCCATGGAGGTGCTAAGAATCAAAGCCAGGTCCTGAGATCTTAATCATGAAGCCATCTCTCCAGGGCCCACAGGAAAAAAAAATTGGGTATTAATGATGCAACCGAAACACATACCTATAGAAACACATGAATAAATACATGTATATGTTTTAATTTATTAATTGAAATAAAATTGTCACTTCCCTCTTCTTTTTCTTCCTCCAGTGCCTTCTAGCTACCATCCCTTGAATCCTTCCTATGCCTTCCACTTTCAGGTTGATAACCTCATTACTATTATTATTATTATTATTATTATCATCATTATTGTTACATATGTATGTGCATGCACAAATACTACTAAAGAAGAGGAAAGCATATCTGGTAATAGAAGCCTAGCCAACTTCCTTAAGTTAGTGAGGTCATGAACCTTTGAAGAGAATCTACTACATTTGCTAGGCCAGCATAATTCGTTACTACATTCTAAATATTATCCTTATACTTACCTCCCATTGAAGAAGCCCCTCTTTACAGCAAATGGAGACCAGACAGAAAACCACAACTGGGCATAATGCAGAGATCACAGATCATGAGGAACCATTTTGCAAGGGTTTTATGATTGTCTACTGATCTGGTCCCCAGTTCCTTCTGGTATTCTCAGAGAGACCCTTTCTTCAAATCAGGTCTTCCAGACCTTCCAACATGAACCAGAGGTGGAATCTCTGTTTGCCCAGACTGTCCCCTAGGCTCCCTCTTGCCAATGATGTGTCCAATGCTGCTTCCTTCACAAAGTAGCTTAGTACCACACTCGCATGGTGCCTGTTAGAAGGCACAAAGTCTACATCCTACACTCTAATCTGCAAACTCCTGAAGCAAAGCTGAAGGTAAGGGCTGGGTTACCTTCATCTGACTTAACTCCCTGTGGTTAGAGAACCACTTCATATTCCTCCTCGAGTTTAAACACTTTACTTCTGGGATAACCTCCTCACTCTAGAGTAGGTATGTGTCCCTTCTAGAGGGCTGAAGATAAACACCGCATACTTGCTTCTCTCAGTGCTGACTGAAAAGGTGCTGAGCCTGCAGGTGACCAGTTCCAGCTGCCTTCAGAAAATCATGATAGGCATTTCAAACCACTATGTTGTTCTGTACTGTTGCTACCTGAACCACTCTAGAACCTTCTGTAGGCACCAAGACTGGCCTTCAGACCTTAGGTTGGGTCTTCCACACAGAACTATAGGTGACTCCCAGAAACTCATTGGTTTTCTGGCCAGTGTCTACTTCTATTATTCATGCTAAATCCTAACTACCTGGGCAAGGGAAATTTGCAACACTCTTGTCTTTTTCTGTAAGCTAAGATGAATGAAAGAAATGTACACATTTGACTAGGACTCCCTGGTGATGGTGATCAGTGACCACCTGTCTCTGTCTCTCCAGTTCTTGGGTTATGACCACATGCTCCCATGATTAACTTTTTACGTGAGCACTGAGGATCAAACTCAAGTCCCCACCTTGTGTGGCAAGTCCATTGTTGACCTGTCTGCTTAGCTCATATAACAGCTCCTGTTTCGTTTAGTTAGGAGTTTACACCATGCCTAGAGGCTTAAGAATTCTGTGCTGTAGGTTTGTGTTATCTCACACATTGTTCCATTTCTTTAGTTATTATCAGCAAGCAAAACACTGCAGATTCATGCAGTCCTGTTTTATAAAGAAACAAAGAGACTTTGGTGTCCGCGTGGGTTTGTCAAAAGTGATGTATGCATGCCGAAGCTATCGAATTGTTCACCCCTAGTGTACTGAGCTAAAGTGTAAAGCCATCGACCTTATCCATATAAATAGACACATGTTGGGATTCTTAAAAGCAACAAGTGGGTTACTCAGAAAGGCCAGGCAATCTGGGGTTTGAGTTGTCATACCTATGACATGACATCCTGGAGCCTACCGAATCTTCCACAAGATGGCCCTGCCTTCTACTGCTTTCTGACCTGACTGAAATCAAGAAAGAGATATGATTACTATTTTCCAGCCAGTAATTTAAAATCAGACAGTGACAAATCAATTCTTCAAGCACAAAGTTCCATTCAAGAAAATGAAGAAAAATAATTCCAAGAATCCTGTATTGCTAGCCTCAGAAGTTAAAGCATGCCAATAAATTTCTGAGTGTCAAGGTTTTTTTTTTTTTTTTTTTTAAACTGCTTTTCAACTACTTATCACTTGGAGACTGGTGACAGACTGGATGACATTTCCACTGGGTACCATAAGACAAAGAGGAAGGTGAGGCTGCAGTTCAACAGAGTCTGAAGAACTTGATTGAAATTGCTCCAGGATCACTGTGGAAGTTAGTACTTCATGATGGAGGTCTCCCGAGCTCTTGTTTTTAATTCTCTGGTCCTTAGAGCATCGTCTCCTTCTCTCAGTCTGATCTTCTTGAGAGGATAAGAAACCCAAAGGATATGTGCAACTGAGAAAAGGCTGGAGAGAGCTATCAAAAGGTGAGACAATCTCACCTGCTCACAGAACAGGCAGCCAAGGATAGTGGCCAAACCTTCAGGTACAGAGTAAGACTTTCATCTGTATAATCCAAATGTAGTAACTGCTTCTTCTCTGTATCTCCTCTAGTATAAAATACAGTAATCACACAAAGCATTCTGTACATGGTAAACATGTGGATTGTAGTACATGGAAAATTGATTATTCCTTCTTCTTCGTATTTTGTTGATATAAAATTGACACCTACTTAAAGTGAAATATTTAATTTTGAGTCATATATGAGTGACCAAGGCCCAAGAACATGGGTTCAAGTTACCCAGAATATAACTTCCATTCAGATATTCCAAATGGAAGAAGTTAATTGACATTTTATAGTTGAAGAACAAGGAATGTCATAGATAAATATGTTTAACAAACATCTTAGTGGGGGCATCGGGCAGGCAGACCACAGCAAAATGATGACATGTTTTCTATAGTTTGCACCTATCATCTTGCACTATTCTTAGCTATAGGGTTTTTAAATGCTGGAGGTCCACTAAACTTAGTAATGCATGCTGGGGAATTTACTTAGTACTTATAAGAATACTAGATTGAGTAAAAATGTTAAAAGTCAGTGGCTGAAGACAGACCAAGACAATTCTAACTAATCATACATTGTTCTATCTGCCTGTGATTAGAATGTTCTGTTCAGTCAGGCCATACAGTCAGCGAGACCTTGTGGATGCAACTTTTTTGAAGAATTTCAGCTTCACATTTTCTTTCTACATGATTGACGTTGGGGAGGTCAATGCATGTTGACTGAACTGATGGTATATGAAAGGCAACCCAATCACTACCGGAACTGTGAGCATCATTGGAATGTCCAGATTCACAGAGAAGATGAATGCATAGACATCCAAATCCTTGCCTCTAGATGGCCTGGGCTCTGGACCTATGAGACTATCGGGTCAAACCTTCAAGAATCCAGGAAACAAAAAGAGGGGTAGAAGTTTCTCATACAACTCATCAGCACCCAGAGACTCTCTAAGGAAATGACCACAGCTTTCCTTTCTAACAATGGTACCAAAGTTTGCACCATCATATCTTAGCCAATAGTGGTGACTGCTTTGTGGTTCAGTGTGAGAGATCCACATGTTTCTGCATAGCCAGGGAGATTGTGGCAAGAGGCAGCATGCTTTGTTGGGGCCTGCCTCTTCTCATGCTGTCCTTAGAGAGATCAAGCTGAGTTGAAGCAGTTCAACACGGTCATGTTGAACTGGGGGGGAACGGACTTCCACATTTGTCCAGGAGCTTTTTGGTGTAGTGTGGACACTGCTCCCTGCTAATGGAGCAGTCCTGGTGTGGATCAGAAACCATTCCAGAATCTATTTCTCTGCTGAGATATACTGTTTTCCTACAGATTCACTGGTGCCGAGGCAACAAGGAATTGTTAGAAGCCCCCTATGTTTCAGGCACTGGAGTTAAAAAGGCAGATCAAACACATCTGCCAGGAAGGAAGGAAGGAAGGAGCTGGGATGTATGTAAGGTAAGCAAAGCCAAACACATAAACACACAATGTGGGGAGGGAGGCTCTGCACGGGGGATCAGAACACACCTCTGGGGTCAATCAGCCTTGAGCTGAGGTCTTAAAAGATGAGCAGTTGCTGGGCAGTAAGTGGTGAAAAGAAGTTAGTCCTGACAAAGCGAGATAGGGCTGTGTGCCGTGATTCGGTCCGCAGCACGCTGTGCACAGCGGTCCTGCCATGGAGCTGAGACACTCCAATCTGCTGGCAAGTAGCTACTCATTTCTGTCACAGGTCCCTGAGATAACCGAACTTTTAGAAAGACAGGGTTTGTCTTAGTTTTCAGTCTTAGAGGTTTCACTCCACGGTTGGTGTGTCCTGCGGCTTTTGAGCCTGAGCACATCACAGTGGAAGCACTTGGTGGAGCGAAGCCCCTCACCCTGTGAGATTCAGAGTGGGACGGAGACCATGACTCTAACAGACCTGTGAACGATGGCTTGCCAGCAGCAGACTCACACCTCTTAAATCTCCCACTTCCTCCTCCCCTGCCTAGAACTGAGCCCTTGGGGATTTAAAACTGAAACTATCTCCTCAGAGATGTATCCTTCCCAACATTCCTAACATGCCTGTGGTGATGTCAGTTCCAGCCAATTTCCTGCACCACCTGGTGCGTGAAGATTCAGCCATTCAATTATGGACAGTAAGTGACACTTCATGATGATAATCAAGAATAATGATATTACTGCTTTTTTTCTATTTTTATCCTTATTTTAGAGTGTACCTCTCATGATAGAAACAAAGTTTACTATAAGAGAATATTTTGCTTTTTCTCTGACTGGGATGGAATGCTCCCCGTACCTCCCATTTTGAGACTCTCTTTCTCCATACCCTTTTTGTCTGCTTCTGCTGAATGTTCTTGGACACGGTACTGAATGTCTTGTCCAGCCTACACCACTAGATTTCTCCTCTTCTCCAGTCTTTTTAGAACAAAAATGTAGCTATTTGCTGCTGTTGTTATCCGGGGAAACAAGTGCATTTTGTATAGATATTGTATTGGTAAACTGTCATGGGCTGTTTAAGATCCCTCGGAAGCTGATCCAGGAACTAGGATTTCAGCCTCTCACTTCAGACCTAAGTATATTTATCTCAGTGTCTTCCAAACTCCACTGTCCTGGGAACTCTGACTCCTCAACAGTAAGAAAAGAACACAACAAATTAGGAAGAAAACAACGAAAGCCTTGGTTCCTTTGAACAACTAAAATGTAAGCTATTTCCATAATACAAAATGCCTTACCGGGTGATGGTGGCCCACACCTTTAATCCCAGCACTCGGAAGACAGAGGCAGACAGATCTCTGTGAGTTCGAGGCCAGCCTGGTCTACAGAGTGAGTCCAGGACAGTCTGAGCTGTTATACAGAGAAACCCTGTCTCAAAAAACCAAAAAAAAAAAAAAATGCCTTCAGTGGGACTGGCCAGTGGGACCTGTGGAGAGGGCTCCTTGCCTAATATTCCTCAGTCAGTAACTCCAGCAGTTGTAAACATCATTTTGATGATGTTTTGTATATATCTGCTGTTTCTTTCTGGTATTTGTACTCATTCAAAACCAAAAGCTGTCTATGGTATGTCTTGCTCTGGAACATGTAGAACTCACAAAGGTTTTTTTTGTTTGTTTTTTATTGTTTTGTGTTTTCTATGGAGTTTTTCTGAAAACTTATATTACCTATTAATTTAACAGTGTGTATACAGGTGATATTAATATATTACATTATGCTATGTATGTAATTTTGATTCAACTGTTTTAAAGAAATTATATTTTTTCAATATTGTCATGTCTCATGGCATTAAGAAAGTTAATAAATTAAGTAGAACAGGTAAGTAGAAAAATGTTAGAAAAATGCAAAAATGGAAATATCTTTAGTAAAGAAGGATTTGTGTATGGAGGTTAAGATGGTTGGATGACTTTCAAGAATGGGGAAGAAAACTGGAAAACATAAAGTAAATTACAAAAATTATGAGTAAGTTGTATAAGACATGTAGATGATGAGACTTAGCTATGCTAATAAAACTTTATTTATACGGACATCTCCTCAACTATGTTCATAGCAACTTTATCTGTAATAGCCAGAAACTGGAAACAACCCAGATGTCCTTCAACTGAAGAAAGGATTAAAAAACAAACAAACAAACAAAACTGTGGTACCTTTGTAGAGTGGAATACTACTCAGCTATCAGAAAAGAGGAAGTCATGTAATTTGCAACCAAATGGATGGAACTAGAAAAGCTTGTCCTGAGTGAGCTAACCCAGACTCAGAAGGATGCACATGGCATGTACTCACTTATAACTGGATTTTAGCCATTTAGTGCAGGATAACTATCCTACAATCACTAGACCAAAAGGAACGGTAACCTAGCACAACTATCCTGTGAGAAACTCCACCCAGCAGAGGATCAAAACAGATGCTGTGACACGCAGTCAAGCATTAGGTGGAGCTCTGGGAATCATGTATAAGAGAGGGAGGAGGTGGAAGCTGCAGACCCTGCACTTCCTATATAATCAGATATATTTATCCCTCTCAGGTCTCTGAGGTGGTTGAAGAATAGATAGCTAGAGTCTCATAGTTAAATTTTGAGTTGTTTAGGAATCAAGAGGGTGTTCTGGATCTAAGAAGATATTGTGAGGCAAGTTAGTATGAAAGCTGAGTTAGATATAAAACTTTAAACTCATGGAGATGGTTAGATAGTAGAATGTTAAAGTCAGGTGCCAAATACATATGGACTGGACATTGGGAATGTATGCTAAGCAATATAACTCTCATAATTGTGGCCTATTTATTTCTGTTGTTTTGTATTGTATTTATAGTTATAAGAAAAAGAACCAATTTTTTGGACTGAAAGGGAGAGCTGTTGGGTGGAAAAAAGAAATACCTTAAACTAAAAAAAAAAAAAAAAAGAAGGGACGAGGAGGGGGGGGGGGGGGGGGGGAGGGGGGAAGGGTTGGACTGGAGGGGGGAGTAAGGAGGGGATTGTGATTGAGATGTAACTTGAAGAAATAAAAAATAAATTATTTAAAAAAAAAGAGAGGGAGGAGGAATAGAGAGACCCAGATGGGACAAGAACACCACATGAAGATCAACAGAACCAACTAATCTAGGCCCCTTGAGGCTTACAGAAACTACTGAACCAAAACATTGTGTTCTAAATGATAACAAACAAATTTCAGGGATATTAAAAAAAAAAGAACTGGAGATTTAAAATAAAATGTTTTAGACAAGATTAGGCAAGGGTAGTATGGCAGTATGTTAAACTAAAAATGTTTTAGAGGTGACTTATGATTTCTTAGCCATAAAGTGAAAATAAAAATCTAATGTGGCTTAGAGGATATGAAAGAGAGTAGGGACATTCTTTAACTGTAGTCAAATTGGAGATGACCAAGTTTATGTGTGCATAGCATTTAGAAAGTATCCCCCACAACCACTGTCTTGAACCTCCTAAGAGTGTGATCCCCAGCGGGTGACCCTTCCAACTATACCACGCCCTCTGACATGTGTTAGAGACTACTTACTCCTTGGAGTTACCAGTGGATAAGAGGTAATAGTTATTGAGCCTCACAGCAAGTTTGCATAAAACTTGCCTATGTACTCTGGCGATTTTTACTGCTGTCTTGTTGTTGAGTGGTGCTGTGGTGTGAGTCACCATATTAGGTACAAGCCCATGCAACCCATGCAACCTACGCAACCCATGCAACCTACGCAACCCATGCAACCTACGCAACCCATGCAACCTACGCAACCTACGCAACCCATGCAACCTATGCAACCCATGCAACCTACGCAACCCATGCAACCTACGCAACCCATGCAACCTACGCAACCCATGCAACCTACACAACCCATGCAAGCCATACATGCCCTCAACTTTTCCAAACTGTGAGTTAAATAAGCCTATTCTCTTAAAGCTGGATGCTTTGGGGTTTTGTAATTGTGATGAAAACCCCACTGATATAAAGAAGCTGTGGCGTTCAGTTAAAGGCTCTCATTTTTACTGCATTCCTCTGTGAATGCGGTGGACAGCTCTGTCTGTCATTCCCAAGTGAGAAACAAGGAGGAAGATGAATAAAGGGAAAGCAGATTGATGAGACCCAGAAGACACGCAACTGGCCTGGAGGACCTTGTGTTTACATTGATCCCCAGCAGTGAGGCTTTGAAAATATATCCTAGAAGATTTGGGGTGACACAGCAAGGAGGGAAGTGGCTTTAGAGAGGACAAGAATGCCTCGTAAGTCTTGGCTGGAGCTGGTTATCAGACCAGTAAAGCAGGTGTGTTACATGAAGTAACTTCATTCTACAATATTCCTGGAACAGTTCTAATGTCATTCATTACACTGTTAAAACCAAAAGTGATAGCCAATTACAGGCAAGAAAGACAGAATTTACAACTTGTGTTCCCAGACACACACACAGTCAAAGCCTCCAATGAGCTGACGATCATAAATTGTTTTGAGCAGTTCACTTCTGGTAATTCATAAGTCTATTCAGGGGGACAAGTGGGCAACTGGGAAAACAACTAGATGCCAATTGGAGGAGAGTCCTCAGCTCAAGGGCCCAGTCATTATGTCTCCTGCCATCATGTCTTCTGCCATTGAGGACAGAAAGACAGTGGGAGCCAAGTTGGTTCGGGCAGTGGATCTGAATCAACCAGGCCACTCAAATGAGCACTTTCTGCTTCTCTTGGGGACAGCACAAAGCATGACAGTTCTGACAGCCACCGGGCTCTGCTTAGAATCAGCAGCACAAGCCATGATCCTGTTACTGAGCCTGAAACTAACCAGGAAAGCAATGAGCAAGCCATGAATTTGACCAGCCTCTGGGTTTGTGCATCACAGTGCTAATGACCTACAACTTTCATGCTGTCATTGTCAGGGTGAGTGAACTCCAATGATCTAGGCAGGATGAATGTGTGGGTTATGACTGTCAGTAATTCTTGTGGAAGAACAAAAAAGATCTAATTAGATATGGACTGACAGCATTAATATGAATCTGAGACACAAATGATCGGTTTGTTTTTTTTAAAGACCAAAGCAAGTAGAGGTTGCTAATCAGTTATCAGTTAAATAGAATCCCAAATCTATAAAAGTGACTCTGTAGGTTCCGTGGCAGGAAATTTCTTTCTGTGACATTAAGGCCACAAATGAAGTCGTTTATCCTCCCTGTGTGTTTCACTCTGCACCTACTGTCTACTGGGCAAGGTGAGGTCAGCTGTTAAGTCTTCAATGGAACTGTAGGTTGTTCTTTATCATGATTCCCTTCAGCCCTTTCTGATCAGCGTGATCTCTAAGACCATAAATGAGGAGTGCAGATAAGTGTTCTCCTCACTTCCAGTCCTGTAGTGCTTCATCCTCAAGGACTTGAAGATGCGAGGATGTTATATCAAATCTTGGCTCTCTGACAGACAGACTTTTGTCATATTGATGTCTGAGGGGCTAAGTCTTCAGTATCCCCACCATTATGAAGATATCCTAGAAAATCCACTGGGCACCAGTTCCCAATATTCAGGCATCATCATGAAAACCCCCATTTCATGTCCATACAGTTGCACCTACTTCAGTTAAACATGGCGCTTGCACTATAAGAGAAAGAGAATGAACGTCACGTGAGGGAAACACAGCTTTGATAGATTTGTCTCTGTTTGCCCTATCCTGGCATAGGAAAAATGCTTTGGGTCACTCAACTCATGAGGACATCTGTCTATCTCATTGACAGGGAAAAGGAAATGAGTACGATCTGACAGTGGCTGTTATCTAGGGTATATTTCCCACAGTGCTCTAGGGTATATTTCCCACAGTGCTCTAGAGTATATTTCCCACAGTGCTCTAGGGTATATTTCCCACAGTGCATGAATCACAGCAGCGGCACCATGGACCATCATCTTCATAGGATGTTAGCATTCACGAGAGCTGCTAGATCAGTGGATAGTAATTCATAAGGTAGTTGTTTTGCCAAATGGCCTTTGCCTAAGCACTAGCCAAATTTCTGTATGAGTCCAAATTCAGACTGAGTAAGAAAGATAGTGCTGACTTCCATCAATCCCAGGAGCTATTTACCCACTTTTAAATAACAATTAACTTCCTGCTGCAAGGTCCTTTGCCAACTCATCACAGACCTGTCGCATTGTTCCAATTTGTAGGTTTTCTGAGTTATCTTTCTAAATTTAACAAACATTTCAATGTGTTCAGTCTGTGGTATTATCTACTAATCTTTGAATTCTTTATGAGAACTGAACTTCCCAGGGGGTTAGATCATGCTAATGTCACTGTAGATTATTAATTACCATGGCCTTGGCAGTGAGCCAAGCGGTCTAGTTTAATTCCATTAAAAAACAATTCGTAAAACGGAACTATTGAAAAGACACCTTTATAAATAAGGAGAATGGTGATTGGTATACTCTAATAGTTTCATGCTGTGTTCATTATCTGTTTATATATAACAATGATTCTGCAAATTTGTACTTAATGTGATACATGTTCATTATCTCACACAGTCCATGGGTCAGGCATCTGAGAACAGCATGTGCCCCAAGGCCTTCCTGATGACCAAGATTATAGGCAAAACTGAGGGCTCAGAGGAAGCTCTCCCAGGGGAGACTCTCCTAGGAAGCTCCCTGGGCTGTTGGCAAAGTTAAGCTTCTCCTGGACTGTCACCTGAAGGCTTTAGTTTCTTGCTGGCAATGCCTCAGAGGATTCCCTCGATTCGTTCCTTTGTAGATGTTTATTTTATCAACCAGACAGAGAGTGAGAACATCAGGCATCAAGAGAAATCAAGATGGAACCTGCACCTTAAGAACATAGTCACATCCCAAATCAGCAGGAAGTAATTTTAAGAGAGTGACTTCCCATCTCCAGAAGGCAGGGTAGATGATTCCCCCCCAAACACACACCGATGGTCATTTGATGGGTTATAGATACTTCTTGTTATTTAGGGTGAGAGATTAAAAGTTGTTAAATGGTCTTGTTAAATAGGTTTTGGAGGTTAGACCCAGGGACTTCTCTCTTTTTCTTTTCTGTATCCTTCTTTCTCTCCTATGTCAGGGTGAAAAGACGAGAAAAAAATGGGATATAGACATAATATAGGAATGATAAAGAAAAAGGGACAAATTATTGAATATGCTCTTGTATCTTTGTATATTGATACAAAATTAAGATTATATTTGGCCACATTGGTATTGATCTTTGTATACTGATACAAAATTAAGGGTAATGCTTTTTAAAGGTATTGTACCTAGTAATGCTTAAAAATTAAATGTGAAGTTTTGGCCTTTTGCTACCAACTGACATAAATTGTTTAGGATAATTAAGAAATGCAAACTAATAATCATTCAAGCATGTCATTTTGTTAGGTACTAGGGCAGTCTGTCACAGTTATTTTCTAAGTTAATCAGAAATCAAATTGCTAAGAGACAAGCAACATTTACTTATCCAAATATAAGGAGATAGATAGGTGGTCTTTAAAAACCTCAAGAGAGCTGCAGAATAGGGCATTCAAAGATGTTTTCTTAACCTAATAAGATTTTTTGATATCGAGGCATGTCAGCTCCTGATAACACCTCCTATTCTACTCCAAATAGATATTGCGCATCAAAGAATCTCCAATTGGACATGGTTGAATTAGTGGCAAGCCTGTCACTTGGCAAGAAAAATCCCTTTCTTCAACTGTAGACAGAATGCTGTCCAAAAAGGACAAAACTTGGAAGCAGGTAAGTCTACAGCCTAGCTCTGCCAAGACAGGGTAGGCAAATCCTTCATAATTCCTGCTCTACAATCAATGTCTGTCAGACAAACAGGACCAAACGGCTGAAGATTGATGCTGTAATGTATGGAGAGAAATTGGGAACTGTCCAGGCAGCCAGTTATATGTCATTTCTTAGTTTTGGAAGCTGCTGGCCCTGTACTTCCTGTATAATCGATAAATTTATCCCTCTCAGGTCTCTGATGTGGTTGAAGACTAGATAGCTAGAGTCTCATAGTAAAATTTTGAGTTGTTTAGGAATCAAGAGGGTGTTCTGGATCTAAGATGTTTTTAAGTTGGTGGTGCAAGTTAGGATGGAAGCTGAGTTGGATATAGATCTTTAAACTCATGGAGATGGTTGCATAGTAGAATGTTAAAGCAACTGCCAAATATGTATAGAGTGGACATTGGGAATGTATGCTAAGCCTTATAATTCCCATAATTGTGACCTAATTATTTCTGCTGTTTTGTATTGTATTTGAGGTTATAAGAGAAGGAGCCATTTGTTGGACTGAAAAGGAGACCTGTTAGAGGGAAAAAGATATACCTTAAACTTTAAAAAAAAAGGAAGTGGATGGGGGGTTGAGGGGGAAGAGGGTGGGAGGGTGGGACCAGAGCGGGGAGTAGGGAGGGAATTATGATTGAGATGTAACTTTAAGAAATAAAAACAAACAAACAAACTAAATACAATACAAAACAATTTTTAAAAAGAACATAGTCACAAAGCTGGTATCACTGTGTTCTTTTTTTTAATGTTTATTTATGACTTCAGGTTACATCTCCATCACAGTACCCTCTTTCAACCCCTCCCAGTCCCACCCTCCCACCTTCTACCCCCTATCATTTCCATCCCCCTCCTCCAGAGTGGAGTGTCCCTACATATCAGTCCCCCTTACCATAGTTATTGTTTGGAAGTGAGTCACAAGCCAACCTTCTACCTTAGGAGGAATTCATTGAGCGTTCTCACCATCAGAGAAGAAGAACTCTAGCGCTCCCTTAGCACCCATCACTATGACAATACAGAGAAGGAACAAGAGATCTAATCTACTTGGGAAAGTTCCCTTTCAGAGGTTTGGTCTAGGGAATGGCAAGATGTCTCAGTGAGCAAAGGTGCTTGCCACCACCAAGTCTGAGTTTGATTTTTCTGGAACCACATGGTAAAAGAAGAGAACTGGCTCCTGCAAGTTGTCCTTTGAGCTCTACGTGGTTGCTGTGGACACACAGCTGCAGAGGGAACAATAAAAAGTAAGACAACTATGTTCAGCAGTCTTAGAGAACAAAGACCGAATAGTTGGGATAAGATCTAAGTCATGTCGTTATTGCAGGTAAGCATAATGTGACTGAGTGGGTTTATACAAAGAAAATGGAAAGTGTATTGATTAAACATCTTGAGTTGAAAAAGACAATTTTCACCTGTGAGCTTAACCTGAAGAATCAAGCAACTGGGTTGTAGAGAGCAGGTGGGATGCCATAGTCCAGGGCACGGCATGGGTGCACAACACTATTGAGAATGCCAGCAAGCCTGAGTTGAGCTGACCACTAAAGGCTGGGAGACCGCTTCTCCTGGTATCCAGGTCTGCCTATTTCATTCAAGTCCTTTAACTCCTGTTCCTGTGTAGTTTTTTCCTCCTGTTTCTTTATCTTTTACCTAATTCATACCAAGGAGTTTGGCATAGTGCTATTCCAAACATTCAGAACTGGATGAAAGTTCACTTTGATGCCCTGCTCTCTTAGTCACTTGCTGATGGTGAAGATGGCTGGGCTGGTGATGCTGGTGTCCTCTAATGGCTGACATGTCCATTCCCTGGTGGGTATTACTGTTCTCAAACAGAAATAACCGCCCTCCTGTGTGTACACCTAGAAAATGCAGCTCATTTCTCTGGTAGTAAATATCACATTGAGATAAAGCTGGAAAGCAAAATCTTAATAAAATAAAAAGATGTTTGATCCCCTTTCTGTAGATATTTGGGACCAGCTGAGTGATTCATAAGTAACTCAATGCACAGCTCAGGAATAGCCAAAAGATTGATAGGCACCCCGGCAACTCCAAGATTTCCCTTGGTGATCATAACCACAGCGTTCATCGCTTGCAGAATATCTATTACACCATGTCTGCCTCTTCAGACTCTTTTATTCTCGCTTACTTTCTGGTTTTAACTCTGATTTTGCTTTTGGCACAATGGAGAGAAGTTAAATGGGGTCGTGGGTAGCTGGGGTCAGTTGAAATCAACTGCAGTTAAAAATGCATGGAGGTTATAGGAGCAGGGCCTCATTTGCTAGGAAAAATATCTCATTTTGCACACTTTCTGCCCATAAGCATGTTTCAAGAGGCTCCTTAACTTGTTGCCATGGCCTGGGCTACATCTCAGCTGCACTTCGTCCAGATCCCTGTCACGGCTTCTTCCTGCTTTGTCTTCCAAAGACAATTTCAGATTGTGCCTAAAACTTTAAGTTGTGTTTAAGATACAGCAGATGTTAATTGAGCTATTTCATAAACGCTGAGATCTCATTGGCTTCCTAATTCTCCAGGATTTCTTAACATTTCCCTTTAAAAGAAGAGGAGAGTGGGCTTTTCACAGGGGGCCTGAGTTGAATTCTTATCATAGTCTTGTTCCACCAGAAGACACAGGCGGGAATCAGCGTCCTACGAACTTACCCAGCAAAAACTTCCATTTTCTTTGTGCAAATGAGATATTACTGATCTGTTGAAGGTTTTAACTAGAGATGATTGTGGAACAGAAGGCTGCAATTTCTGCTTTCACACTTAGCTCTCTTCCAAAGGGAGGCCACATTTCAGCAATAAGGGACTCCTACTTGTGAAGAAAGACATTGGAGGAGGGCACAGTGCACTGACATAACCCAAGATCGAATGCGGGTAGAAAGAAAAAAAGACATCACGAAGGGAATCTTGAAGTGCTGTCCGGTTTCTCATTAATGTGTTCTTTAATCTCTGAGTTCTAACTTATCTGTGTGTCCCTCTTTTCCCAAGAAGAAAATTAGAGTCCTTACATTTTTTTCTGTTTATCTAACAACCACATCTCCTAAATCTGTCAAAACAGTGCCATCAACTGGGAACCAAGAACTCAAAAATCTGAGCCTGTAGGTGAAGGCCATTTTCCTTAAAATCCCCACACAGTGGTTTCTTTGGTAATTTGGAGTCACTTGTAGTAATACCTCCCACCATATTCTTTTTCTTTTGAATTGCTTTGACTATCCTTGATCTTTCTGATTTTGTTACATTTTATGTGTGTTTTTCTTTATCTATTCCTAGTTTGCAGATTTTTTCTTTTCATGGCATCCCAATATTCCATTCACGTGGTTTAACAATATTATTATTATTATTATTTCCCTTGACTGAATGATCCAATTTCTCTATCATGCCTTTAAGCCTTGATATTTGTCTTCTGTATTCTATTGAGGAGGTTTTCCACTGAAGTTTCTATTAGGCTTATTGAGTTTTACATTTCTTGTCTCATTTCAGTTTGAGTTTTCTTTAGTTCTTCTATCTGTATTGATTTTAATTTTCATTTCTTGCATTGTATTCATGATTTTATTTGCCCATTTGCTTATGTTCTCTTGAATTTAATAATTTTGTTCATGTTTTCCTCACGTTCATTCAGGTCATTCAGGAGTTTACTTCCTTCTCCTTTATTTCATTTGAACTTGTTAAACATCTTTATAACTGTTCTTTTGAGCTCTATATGTTGGATTTTGTTTAAATTGCTCTCCTAAGGGCCCTCACAGTGAAATTGGTGGTTTGGAGTAGGTTTACTGTCTGGTTTATTACATAGTCTGTGTTTTTGTGATGGGACCTGGATATCGCTACGTTGTTAGTTATCTTTTGGTATGAGATTTTAGTCTACCTGGTTGGAATCCCAAAGAAAGATATCAAAAGGTGTATCTTGGGGTGTGTCGAGGAGACAGAACCCAAACTAGGGCCCTGAGGTCTAGGGTGGGATTTCTTACTAAGTCTAGGTCTGGTGTAGACCAGTAGTTATTATATTGAGAATCTGTGTTTTCTAGGCTGGAGGAACCATATGGAGTGATATGAGTCCAGGTTGAGTTGGGTCTCAACTGGCATGGTTACCTTGATTTTTTTTTTATATAGAGATTCTCACTGGACCTTGAGGCTAGTCTAGGTGGCTAACAAACCTTCTTAGGTCATCTCCCATTTCTGCCCGACTAGCTCTAAAATTTTCAATGCAAGTTACCATGCCTACCTTTTTATGTGTGTACAGGGGATTGAACACAGTCCTATGTTGGTATAGTGAGCACTGTATTTGACTGAGCCATTTTTCCAGATTGACAGTGTTTGTTTCTGCAACATACTAAGCCTAAAATGGATGATACATAATATTTAGGAAACCCTGCCTTTTCCTAGGCCAAGCAGCAGTCTGTTTTTAGATTGTGTTCTTCTTATAGACTTACTGTCTTCTTAACCACACATTTATACATTTATTCAATCTATTAACTAACATATGTTCCTTATATTCTGTGTGCTTACCACATATGTTGCACACTGCTAAGATACAGGCTTGATGGCACATCACTTGCCTCTGCAAGCATACAATTTGGAGATGAAGACTGGACAAAAACCACCAGACGCAAACACAAAATTACCAATTGTGAACTAGCATACAAGAAAAAAATGACAGAAAGTAGAGGTCCCAGTAGGAACATTTAAGTCAAACTGGGAATCTGGGAATTTTGTCCTAGGGAGCAAAACCTGACCAAAGGAAGAAAGGGCAGAAGGTGGTCAGATAAGCCATGAGTGTTGCTGGCAAACTTCACAGTGATACGTGGCTGTAATGAGTAAAGACACATGAACATGGGAGGATTAACCAAAATGTAACTGTAGAAAATGGGAAGTATATTGATTTCTCTTCAGAAGAGAGTGAGAGGAACAAATCTGGATTTTCAAAAACTACTGCTTTCAGGGGAGATCAATGAAGACATGAAACAACAGAGAAAAAGAGGAAACAGAAAGAGAGACAGAGAAAGAGAGAGGTAGAAATAGAACCTAGGAGACAGACAGACGCTGTATATTTAAGAAGAGCCACCACACATTCTTATCTTGCTGTCTTTATTGCTGGTGGCAGGAACATAAAGCAAGTGATCTGTTTCAGAGCAAGACACTCCTTGCCAAAACCTGTTGCCTTCATCTTTGATGTCCCTGTACTTGCATGAAAAGAGCTAAGCATTTGTATATACACTTGATTTGTCATAGAGCATAAATTAGCTGCCTGCATCTTGTAATCTTTCTCTCTGTATTCTTTCTTTAACATGTTTCTTTCCTCTCTTCATCAGAACACTTTCTTCCAAGTTCTTTTCTTCCGCTATTCCCTTTTCTTCTCTTAAAAAGTAAAGTGGAACCAAGAAATATTTTATATATTGGTGATTAGGAATACTTCTGTCATTTGAATACTTGCCTCTCTTACACGATGGTATTTCGCTGCTTATTGAATAAGATTGGGAGGTGGGTGTTGTTAGGTGACCAGACAGAGCCCCCATGGGTGGCTTTAATGATGTTGGTTATTCGATATTTCTATGTGGTTAGGTTTCTATTTCTGCTATAAAACACAGACCAAAAGCAACTTGGGGACAAAAGGGTTTATTTCAGCTAATAGTCCATTTTGAAGGGAAGTCGGGGCAGGAACTGAAGCAGAAGCCATGGAGGAACACTGCTCACTGGCTTACTCTCCATGGATTGCTCAACAAGATTTTTCTATAACTCAGGACCTCAAACCCAAAGGTGGCACCACCCAAAGTGTGGGTCTTCCCACATCAATCACTAAACCAAGAAAATGTCCTCAGACTTGCCTGCAGGCCAACATGATGGAGACTTTTTTTTTTTTCAGTTGCAGTTCCCTCTTTCCAAATAACTCTACCTTATGTCAAGTTGGCAAAAACAAACAGCAACACGAAATAACCAACCAGCACACTCTGCTAGCTAATGCTACCTTATATGTGATATCACAGACTAATTAAAAATGGTTAATTTGTACATTTCATGTTTATCTGGATTTATATTTTTATTAAATAATTTGTGTTACTACTTTGGATACATAATTGTTTTTATCATTTTATCTTCTATTTATTGACCAAATAACCAGTAAATGACCTGGTGAAGTTTGTTGTCAGGGGATGATAAGAAGATATGAAAGAGCTATGACCATGATGACATTTCTTTGAGCTTCAAATTCTCCCCCTGTAGTAAAACAAATTCTATCATTTGTAAACAAAACCTAATTTTATTACTCTATGATGCCATACTAATATAAATTAGTGTATGGTCAAATAACCCAGAAGGAACTAGCACTCAAATTCCAGACCATAAAGACTAGCAAGTCAACTGGATCTAATTTGTCTATTTTTGCTGACATATTTATAACTAGTAGAAAAGCCTGTCTCTCAAAGACAAGGCAACCAAATGATAGTGATGTTTCTGTCCTTCAACTTTGTGAAAGGTTAAAGATTTCTTTCACAGTAGTTTCAAAGCCTTGAACAAAGATTCACCAGAATGAATTTCAGACTCCATCAAATGACCTATGAAACTTCATTTCAGTAACTCCCCTTATCAAAATCAACCAATCAATTCAATCAACCAATCATCAACACTCTCACTCAGCAATCAACCAGTCCCACACATTCCCACTAGTCACTTTCCACCAATCCTGAAGTACTGTACTTCTTCAAGTTCCTTATAAAATCAGTGGCTTACTTTGTCCACATAGTCTGTGATTCAACTGTAGATCTGCCCTATTTTACAAATAATACATTCTGACATTGACTTATGACCTTTCCTCTACAAACATGGACTTTTTGGGACGTCCTTGAATGCTTGTCTGAGATTATCTCATAATTACATGGAATTCTATTTTTCTTACAGATAGCCAATTTGTTAAATCTCTAGCCAAATGTAATTTATTGTTCCATTTTTGACCCAGAAAAAAACAAAAACAGACTTGGAAGAATTTGGAAATCTGGTAGAATAACATGGCATGACATTTCAGAACTTATTTGCCTTTGAAAAGAAGGTATCCACTTTGCTTTGCAGTAAAAGTAACATACAGAGAGGGTGGTAGGGAGGAATGCAGATGAGAGAGAATGCAGAAATTTGGAAGACATCTTGGGTTCTTCAGTATTCCTAAGTTCCTCAACCTAGTCCTTAGATGTGCCAGTGTGTTTATGCTGGTTAATTTTCTATAAACATTTCCTTTTGTTTCTTCCTCACTGTGTGGTAGAGTGACACTTCCCTTTTAGGAAGTGTCAACCTATCCTACTTCTGCATAGAAGTGAAACAGAGGGGAGAGGGACCAGCTGTTGAGAGAGCTACTCCTGAGGGTCAAACCCCTGGGGAAGGACAAGGGAGTGAAAACTCAAGGGGAATGTTAAAGCAATGTGAATTTAAATAGCTATGAAATGATTTCCACTTTTCAAATTAACAAGTTAAATATGATGTTCCCAGTAAGCAAATGTGTTAGGAAATGGCCACTCTCATGTTTCCTTGGTGCAAATGTGAAATAATTGGTTTTCTAATGGACAATTTTGTAGTAGTTATCTGGAGGCGGGAGCTTAAAAGATATATAGAATTCATGGCAGTAAAATTCCCTGCAGGGCTATGTTCTAAAGAAATAACAGCAGAGATCCATAATGTATCAGGGTGTTCAGGGTGTTCTCACCTCTGATGAGGACTAAGAGGGTGAGCCTCACAGTGTTAACTGAGCTGAGATCCAATTCGTAGAATCAGTGTGATTTTTTTAATAACTCCCTTTATGTATTTGTATTTCTAAATGCCTGAGATTTCGTTTTGTGTATGCGATAAAGGGGAACACATTCATTGACTCATAGGTGCTTGTGAAGGATCAGTTTCAAGATGCCCTGCAGACACACCGAGATCCAGCCCGTCAAGTAAAATGGTGTCATTGGCACATTTTGCTGGGTACTCTCCCTTGTCAAGCTCATGCTAGAATCTCCTGGAAGAGCAGCGTCTGCACAGGCCTGTGAGGAGTCGATTAGATGAGGTAAATGGAGCTGAGTAGACCTGCTGTGGGCAGCACTGGGCAAGAAGGGTAATCAGGCTGAACGCAAGATTTTATCACCCTGCTCCTGACTGCAGACACCCTCTTCAGGCTCCTGTCCCTGTGGCTCCCTCACTGCGAAAGGCTCAGTAAACAGTTCCCTCTTTATATGGATTTTTGTCACAGCAATTGGAAAGTTGCTAAAACACGTGAAGTTCACACATTCCCCCACATCTTTTAAACCATCTCTATATTACTTACAGTACCCTACACAATGTACATTCATGTAGCAGCTGCCAAGTTTTGTAGTTTGGTGAATAATGGTAAGAAAAAAGTCCAATGCAATATGCAGTTTTTCTCCAACTCTATTCTATCTGTAGTTAGATGGCTCCTCGGATGCAGAATTCCCAAATTCTGAGGGCTATCATAAAGAAGAAGAAAGGAATGCTTTGGGGTTGGCTCAGTCAGTGTGGCAATTTGAATAAAAATGGCCCCCATATGCCCCTAAGGAGTGGCACTGTAGGAGGTATGGCCTTGTTGGAGCAGTATGTCACTAGAGGGCAGACTTTGAGGTCTCAGATGCTCAAGCCAGGCCCAGTGTGGCATTCTCTTCCTGCTTCCTATGGATCCAGATGTAGAACTCTCAGCTACTTCTCTAGCACCATGTCTGCCTGCATGCTGACAGGCTTCCTACCTTGATGACAATGGACTAACCCTTGAACTGTAAGCCAGTCCCAAAGAAATGTTTTCTTTTACACGTGTTGCCATGGTCATGGTGTCTCTTCACAGCAATAAAACCCTAATTAAGACAGTCAGTGAAATGCTTAAGTCTGACTTCCAGAACTCAGAAAAATGTCAGGTGTGCTGGAGCATGGTCTACTTGTAATCCCCATCCTGTGATAGAAAGACAAGAAGTTCTCTGGACTTGTTGGTCAACTAGGTTAGTCTAATTTGTAAGCTCCAGGCCAGTGAGAAACACTGTCTCAAAAATGAGGATGAATAATGGCATCTAAGATTGTGTTTTAGCCAGCAAATAAATGTACCAACCCTCTAATATGACATGTGATGCTGCCCCTGCTGCAGCTGGTCCCTGCTGCAGCTGGTCCCTGCAGCTGCTGGTTCCTGTTGCTGTGTTTGCTGTTGATGGGTTGCTGAATTGCTGGATTGTTGAACATATTCTGACAACAAAGGTTGGTCTTGCCCGTAGTCACCTGGCACCCCTAATCATCAGGAAGTAATCTAAAGAGGTCTATGACCACTTTCTCCTCTAACCTTCTTTCTCACCTAACTAGTATTGGGTGGGATTGGAAGGGATTGGAGTGAAGAAGGGTGATAGATATAAAAACCAAATGAAGTAGCCCCAACAATTAAAACTACAGACATGATTTTAAAAGAGAGAGACAGTGAAATAGTTCAGAAGTAAGGGTCCTTGCCCTGAAAGCCTGGCAACCAGAGTTCTATCCCCAGAACCCAGGAAAAGGCAGAAGGAGAGAAGTAGCTCTTAAGTGTCCTACAATTTGTGTATGGGGTCTCTACAACCCCCAGTTGTACCTCCTGCACACACACACACACACACACACACACACACACACACACACACCATATATGTGTCAATATCCTGTTGAAAATGGCCTTTGGTGTTCTCTTATGCTAAGCAGCCCATAAGGCTGGAATGCAGGCCAGGTGGAGATGAGAGTTGCTGTAGAAACAGAAAGGAAGGGGAGCTAAAACTGGGCTGTTTGATCCCCCTTTGGACCTTGCTGTGTGTACCTTGTACTTAGGATAGACAGTTCCTAACCTACACATATCCTCCAGTAAATTCAAAATAAATGAGAAAAAAATTTGCTCTACCTCCTGCCCACCCCTTCTTCTTTTTTTAACTTTTTATGTGTGTGTGTGTGTGTGTGTGTGTGTGTGTGTGTGTGTGTGTGTGAATTTTGCATCAGGCACTCCAATTCCACTCATCTCCCTTCATATTTGCCCTCCACTCTGTCCCTTCATATTTGCCGTCTGCCCTTGCAAACTTCCCCTACAAACGAAAACACAAACAACAACAACCTCTCCATAGAATTTTCAGTGTGTCACTGTGTGTCACACAGAATACACTATTTGGAACAACGTTACATCCAAATGTTCATTGCAGTGAGTCGTTGGTCTGGTTCGAGTCCTCTGGCTTCTGCTGCACTAACAATACTGGTTCCTTAATGGAACTCATCTCAGATATCCTGTTGTTGTCCTGTGTCATGGAGATCCTTTATCTTTGGATCTGCAGGGCTGGCCCGATCATGTGCTCCAGCAGTTCATAGATGGAGTGAATTTTGGGGTGGCCCAATTCAAAGCACTGGATCTGGGGGTGGGTAGAAGCTGAGTTGGTCAGCCTACCAGCTCTCCTGCAACAGAACCAGGGCCAGTTCTCCCACTTTGCCCAGGAAAAGGACAGGGACAGTTTTCCTCTCTCACACCCTTGGGAATGGCTCTCTCATATTCAGGCCACCAGAGCCAGCTCTCCTGTGCTGTCCAGGCATGATTCTGGGCCACTCTCCCTAGTGTTGTGGTTGTTGAGCCTGCCCCTTTTCTTTAAAGCTCAATCTGAGACCTTTTGTCCCTGGCTTCCCTAGCCCAGGTCACCTCCATATTCAGTTCACTTGCTCTCCAGTTTTGTGTTTTCCTTTGGTGCTGCTTGCTTGGCTGCGTCTTGTCCCTGGGACTCATTAAACAACATGCACAACCAGATTTACAGAAGCACGCAGCTGCAGAGGCCTGCTGGTATTTCGTGGTGAACAAATGTCCACATTTTAAACACTCAGCTATTTGAAACACACTGAATGCTGAAATCACTGGTGAGCCTCAACGTATTAAATGCCTCTAATTAAATGTCTCTATATTATGAGGCTATTTGTGATATTTCATTGCAAAAATTGTAACTGAGTCTTCTAGAGCAGAAACCCCTGCTCCTTTTATTTCTTTTCATGGAACTGGGGGAGAGGAACACAGAAGCAATTTGACAAATAACTGTGAAAGGAAAACCTCGGCTATTTGGATTCTCTTAGCCCCTCCGTGACCTTTAGTCAGCGATTTCTCTCCCATCTCATATCCTGTCTACACACTGCTCATCTATTTGGCTGGAGGATGGGGCTAACTCATACCTGAAGCAAAGCTCCAGCAGGTGGCAGTTTCTAGGTAACTGTTCTTGTTTGTTTCTAATGTAGATTTTTTAAAATAAACTAAATAATTATTAAATGAGACATGAAAACTCAGCTCTGATGAGTTTAGACTAAAATGAGCAGCTTGGAGAAGCCCTACTGTTCCATTTCTAGAAAGGAACTTCAACTTTACAAGTTCAGGGAAGAAAAAAAGGAAATGAACCAAGAATTGGAGGAGGTCTGCTGTGCTGGCCTGCTAATATCAGCCCTACCTGCTCTTGTGCCATGGTGTCCAGAGCCAGTGAGTCCCTGGAGACTTTTCCAGGGAATTCAACCTCCTGATTGGCTGCGGAGGAGCTAAGGCATGGCTTATCTTTGCTGCCTTCTGTAGCTCCACGTGGATGACCTCACAGCTTGTAGTGAATATCATTTGAGCACTGGCTTCTGTGCAAGTAAGATATTTCTCTGTGTGGACAGTGGGACCACTGATGTACTGATCTGGTTTCTACTGATTCCAGTAAAATGAGAGCCCGGTGGAACAGAGTGGAAACTGAGCCTTTGTCCACAACACGGTAACAATTTATAAACCAAATCTTTTTTTGATGCTTAACTTTGTGCTGTGACTGCACTTGAAGGCAATGAGCAACTTCTCCACAGGCATTTACTTACAAAAGATGCATTTGTGCTTAAGGGTTTGATTACAAGTCTTCCCAGAGAGAAAACAGTTGTTAACAAGGGCCCAGCAATGTTGGGACAGAAGGGGAGAATGAGCCAAAGCTGATCTTTTGTTTATAAGGGAGAGAGGGAATATCTACCGGGCAAAGCTGCCATTAGAAAACAATGTCATGCAGTGGGAAGGCACAAGCTTTGTAATCACAAAATCTTGGGTTCAAAACCTGACTTTACGTTATGCAAAAAAAAAAAAAATTTAAAGATTTCTTATCCTGTGCCAGATACTACACTAGGCATGTAGGATGAGAAAGAAACCAGGTCTAGTTTCTATGAGCTCATGTATCTTAACTTTATGACAGCTAAGTACAATTACAAGAACCTGCATTGGATGCTAGGGAGTCAAGGAAACAGACGTAAACAAAATCAGAGGGAGGGGCTGGACAGACCCGTGGTGGTTAAAGCACGTGACCTACCTACGAGCGTGGAGAGCTAGCACCACTGTGAAAACTGAGCGAGCGTGGCAGCTCTTCTGTAAGCCCAGGACAGTAAATAAAGACAGGGAATCCCCACTGCAAGCCTGTTTTCTAGACTAGCTGAATGTGCAAGTTCTAGGTTCAGGGAGAGACCATGACTCAAGATATATGGTGGAGAGTGATCAAGTAAGACACCTGACATCAACCTCAGACTCCCACAGGCATGTGTGTGAACCTGTACATGCACTCACACAGGGGAACACTCATACACACAGGCACACCACACATACACACACATATCATCATCATGATGCATCTCAGACACATATATATCACATATTACACATCACACACATACAGACATGAGCACATTACACACATATCACACATCACACACAAATCACACATACATATACATATCACATACCACACCCACATATACACACATATCATAATCACACATATCACATACACATACACACATCATACACATTATACATCCCACATCATACACACACACACCACACACACATACACATCAAAGGGAAGGGAGAGAAGTTTTCAAGATCATACTTATCTTATTGGATTATTATGAGAATATAATTTTATATGTATACGTGATCTTCTATGGTTCCATCCAAACATCAGGACTTCTAAAAATAGTTATGATGCTTTTGATAACAAAGGTGACATCACACTAAGGCTAAATGGGCTAAACATCAAGGAGAAGTGGCAGTGCTAGGGAGAACTGGCTAGGTTAGTGTTCAGCTCAGAGACAGGAGTAGGAGCTATTATGACCCCCATCTCTGCCATGTTACTCTGTGCTCACTGTGGGCTCCCATAAGATGACAGGATTTCATGGGGCTCTGGGTTTTGCTAAAGGTTAACATACAGTAATTGTCCTACATATGCTCATGGAGGACAGGGAGTGTTTGAGAAAAAAAAAGCAGGAAAAGAGAAACATGGTGTACCACAGTGTTTTAACCCATTCTTCAGTTGAGGGACATCTGGGTTGTTTCCAGTTTCTAGCTGCTCTGAACATAGACGAGGAAACTTCCTTGTGATTCGGTGAGGAATCATTTGGGTGTATACCCAGAAGTGGTATGGCTGGGTCCTGAGGCAGAGCTATTCCAAGTTTTCTAAGATGTCACCAGAATGACCTCCATAGTGGTTGCACAAGCTTGAACTCCCACCAGCAATAGAGGAAGGTTCCCCTTTCTCCACACCCTCGCCAGCAGGTGCTGTCATTTGAGCTTTTGATCTTAGCCATTCTGACAGGTGTGAGATGGAATCTCAGGGTCATCTTGAGTTGCATTTTTTTCTGATGATTAAGGATGCTGAACATTTCTTCAAATGTCTCTCAGCCATTAGGGATTCCTCCTTTGTGAATTCTCTGTTTAGCTCTGTTCCCCATTTTTTGATTGGATTATTTGGTTTCTTGGCATTTAATTTCTTGAGTTCTTTGTAAATTTTGGATATTAGCCCTCTGTCAGAAGTGGGGTTGGTGAAGATTTTTTCCCAATCTGTAGGCTGCCATTTTGTTCGAATGACATTGTCCTTGGCCTTACAGAAGCTTTTCAGTTTCATGAGGTCCCATTTATTGATTGTTGGTCTTAGATCCTGAGCTGTTGGTGTTCTGTTCAGGAAGTTGTCACCTGTGCCAATGAGTTCAAGGCTTTTCCCCACTTTCTCCTCTAGTAGATTTAGTGTGTCCGGCCTTATGCTAAGGTCTTTGATCCACTTGGACTTAAGTTTTGTACCAGGTGATAAGTATGGGTCTAATTTCATTCTTTTACATGTTGACATTCAGTTGGACCAGCACCATTTGTTGAACACAATGGAATACTACTTAGCTATCAGAAACAATGAAATTATGCAATTTGCAGCCAAATGGAGGGAACTAGAGAAGCTCATCCTGACTGAGCTAACCAAGACTCAGAAGGATGCACATGGCATCTATTCAGGTATAGTCAGATTTTAGCCATAGAGTACAGGATAACTATGCTACAACCAATGCACCAAGGGGAACATGAACATAGACTTTGTTTGCTGACAATGAGACACTTTGCCCTAGTGGTGCTGCCGTGTAGGCCCCCAGTGTATGAGGAGGCTCTTGACCCTCATATGACTGCTGAACTGGGGCAGGGGACTGATATGTAGGGACACTCCACTCCAGAGGAGTAGGATTGAAGGGATAGGGAGTAGAGGGTGGGAGGGCGGGACTGGGAGGGGTGGAAAGAGGACACTGATGGAGATGTAACCTGAAGTAATAAATAAATATTTTTTTAAAAAGAGAAACAGGGTGAAAGGAAGAGGTCAAGCAGGTGATGGGTGTCTTTGTTCATGGAGAAGACATGGCTGCTCCTTTACCTCCATCATATGTGACACCTTTGCTGACCAGCCAGCACCCCATTGCCCACCTATCTCTAATCATATACCTATCACCATCCCGTGATTTCCTCTCATCCTGCCTTTTCTCTCCTTCCCAGCAGGTAGAAATGTCAGCAGTGTCACAGGTAGAACTGTGTAAACTTCTAATCTCCTCCAGTCATTGAAAGTTGAAAGTTCATATCCACATGGTGGACTGAAACACACACACACACACACACACACACACACACACACACACACACACA
>CAJQZJ010000184.1:3056663-3071610 GCA_907164525.1 Lophiomys imhausi
CACACACACACACACACACACACACACACACACACACACACACACACTACACTCATGCACATACTCGCATATATGCATGCTCGTGTACACAAACACAAACATAACCTACTGCCAAAAGTAATTACCATAACTTAAGCACACTTCTTTTCTAATGGGAGAAGTGATAAACTGAAAAGACAAAGTTCCTTTTTAATGCTTCTACCAGTAGAGAAAAAGGGGTTAAACCTTGAATACTGGAAAAGCTATGGACCAAGTAATAGGAAAGCCCTCAGCCGGCAGGAAGAAGGAGCGAGAGCCCGAGGCTGAGCCGTTGTGATGGCTTGCAGAAAGGATTGGCGCTTCAGGTAGCAGAGACACCTGAAGGCAAAGCTGCAAGTAAGATCACATTTTTTAAATGAAGTATTTATTTTAAGCTGTTACAAAAAAGCACCACATGGCCAAATTTCCTCCCTGACCCACAGCTAGACTACCACCCCTGCCCACATCCTCCTGAAATTCAGAAGCTTCTCTCAGAAGAACTCAGACCAAAGTTGCTCAGGAGCAGTAAGCAGAACTAAGAAAGGACTAGGAGAAATAAACAGATATGTCCATCCTGGGGTATGAACCCCCTCAACTCCTTCCTTCCATTCCCTAACGGCCAGGATCAAGCCACCAGGCCTGAAATAGCAGAGTCATGTCAGGAAAACTTAATTAAAAAGAACATTCTTAGGTGCCAATGCAGGACTTCCTCCAAACAGGGCCGAGCCTTAACTACCTTACAGCTGATCGTCTTAGGCAGATTGGATAGCAGCTCTCAACTACTGGAACACACTTCTGTTTTTAAAGAAAGCAACTTGTATGGACCCAAGACAAGAAAACAAAAACTCTGTCCAGTGGAAAAAGCAGAGTAAGGGAGCTTTCATATTGGGTTTGCAACATCAAACCAGTGCAGTATTCAGTGTGTTTCCTGTCATTCTAAGACCCATTCTCCATTCTGCAGGACAGGTGACAACCACAGCCACACATAGAACAACAGAGAAAACCAGAACTGTGGCTTCCTTTGGCAGATCATGGGCCTGGGAGTTGGGACACTTGCGGTGTTTCCCTAGCTGTTTTTCCTGAAGTGTGCCTCTCAGCAGATTCATGCCTCCGGAATCTCATGCTGGCATCTGTGAAGAATGCCCATTCGATGCTCTCTGACTTTCCTTCACACTGAATCCCAATCTGCCCCCTCACACCTCAACCTCTACCTATGAGTGGTTAGAAATCTTGACCTAGAAAAGAGGAGGTTGGAGCTACATTCTGCCTCCGTCCAAACCGCCACGTAACACAGGCCAACTACTTACCTCTCTGAGTCTTAATTCCTTTCACCATAAAGGAGCGAAGACATGGTGCTTCTCACATAGTGAGGAGAATGGGCTAACTAGGCAAGGGATGCAGGAAGAGTTGGGCAGAGGAAACAGGGTGAACGGTGTCAGGGAAAATCTTGCTCCTGAAAACAAGATGAAAGCAAGGCAGTGCAGTGGGGCTTTGAGAAAGCCTGCTGAAGAATAATACAGGCATGTAGAGGAGATGAGATGAGTCCCTCAGGACTGCAAACATGTATCAGTGCTCACTCACATTAAAGTCTGTGTACATACCCTCACACACGTGTGCTGCCCTGCACACATGTTTGCTCCATGCACACTCATGAAGCCCTACACAGATGATCCTACACATACATATGCTCTTACACTCTCAGTTATATACATTCCCCCACACACTTATACATTCTTACATCTATGAGCTCACACAAATAATTCCACATGTGTACCCTCACCCACATGCCCTCGATCACATACATGCGATCACTCATACACATGCATTCCCACATTAGTGCTCTTACATATGTGCCTTCCCTTGTACACCCAGGGTCTTGCACGTGGGTATAGGCAGTGTCATACAACCAGAGACCTGAGCTTCCACACACTATCACACATTTGCACATAGGCCCCCACATGCGCTTATATACTAGCACCCTAGCACCCACAGACTCCTGAGAAAAGTGCACTTAGAACGCTACTCTTCCTGAGAACCCATGAAGCTGTGAGTAGAGCCCACAGCTAGGACAAGATCTTGTTGGAGGGAAAACTTGTAAGTGAATGTGTCCTATGCTAAATGCTCCCTGGCGTCCGAGAACTTTGTGTCTACCCAGACCCCTTGCTTCTGTTGCCAATGTATCTCCTTCCCCTGTGGAAATGGAGAGGCCAATGGCAGAGTGCATCCTGGGTACCAAGCCCTTTCATGTAGCTCTGAGTTAGCTAGTCCCTTTCCCCTGGTTGTTAACACTGCTGAACCCAAGAAGGCACCCGAGCTACGCTTCCTCATCCTTGAACTACAAGTTTAACAAAATGTCAAATAAACAGTATCTCCCAGCCTCCCAGTCCCTCAGCACCTTCCAGCCTCCCAGTCCCTCAGCTTGCCATCTAAACCCTGAAGTACAAAGAGGTTGGAAAGTTGGGTGGGGAGGGCACCAAGTTTGTATGTGCACAGTCACTAGCTTTGTACACAAACTTTATGTCAGGTCAGTTATTTCAGGGCCTTTCTGTGGAGGCAGTGAGAAGGACAATATTCCTGATTCTCTATGCTATTGCTTAATGGAGTACATTGCAAAAAAAAAAAAAAAAAAAAGAAGAAGAAGAAGAAGAAGAAGTATGAGCTATTGATTGACTAATGGACTAAACCTAGCAAATACTCTGCAAGCGTAAGTGATGTTTATCACCAAGAGCAACCATCCAGAAGCGGTGTGTGGAGCAAAACCAAAGGCAGAGTGCACCGCTGCTCAGGAGACAGTCTGGGGCAGCAGGTGAATAGCAGCATCTCAGCCCCCTAAGTATAATTTGCTGCAGGCCTATTGTTGAAATTCCACCATTGGAATTCTCTGGCTTTGTTCATTTACATTGTCGACTGCCCCGGTGCCCAGTGGCAGGCTGTGGTGGTTCGAATGAACATGTTCCCTATAGGCTCATGTACGTGAACATTTGGTCCCCAGTTGCTGGTGCTATTTGGGGAGGTTTTGAAGACATGTTCTTGTTGGAAGAAGTACATCACTGGAGGTGGGCTTTGGGAGTTAAAGACTGGGACCATTTCCAGTTTGCTCTCTCTTCTTCATATTGGAAGTTAAAGATGTGAGCTCTCAGCCTGCTGCTCCAGACAGCCTGCATGCTCCTGCTGCTGTACTACCTCACCATATATGGCCTCTCTCTAATGCACTGGAATTCTCAGTCCAAATAAACTCTTTCTTCCCTAAGTTGCCTCTGTCATTATATTTAATCACAGAAACAGAAAAGTAACCAATACACAGGCCCTAGGCTGGATTATGTGGACGGTATGTGGAGCAGGATGAATCTGTCACCTGTCCTGCAGTGGGGGTAGAGACAGGAACAGAGAGGACTAACATTATGGGTAATGATGATGGTCAGTGTGCCAGACTGAGGGGATGCCAACACCCTGCACAGGGTGACTGTGAGTTGCACCCACCAGAAGGAGCTACAGCAGCCAGACTATGACCTTACCCTACTGGGTAGAGGATTCTGGAAGGGGAAGCTCTTGTACAAGAGAGTGATGTCATCAACTTCATGTAAATCAGCATGGAAAGGAACCGATCAGCCTGTATGATCCATTATGTCACTCTGGCTCTAACAGTGTGAGCAACCTTAGAGGGGTCTGAGGGATTATGTACATTTACAGGGTTGGGGGAAGCACCTGCAGACAGGGGCTGGGAAGGTGTCGGGGTGGGGGGAGAAAATGGACCAAGTCACAGCAGCATACACAAATAATCAACTTCCTTCCACCCATAGCAGGGAACGGGGAACTTGGATAAATTCACAGGGTCAAACCTGGTAGTCTCCTTTTCTGCACAAGTGCCTTACCACGTTATCCACACACACACCCCTTTATTACCTTTATATGGTGGGAAGTGTTCTCATGTGAACTTAGGACACTGTTCCTATCAATAACAAAATGTAGCCGAAAGACAGTGGAAACTTTTAGTGCTTGTGCTGGCTAGTTTTATGTCAACTTGAAACAAGCCAGAGTCATTTTGAAAGAGGGAACATCAATTGAGAAAATGTCCCCATCATATTGCCTGTGGGCAAACCTGTGAGGGATTTTCTTAGTCGTTAGTGTAGGAGGGTCTAGCGCACTGGGTAGTGCTGGCCTCCAGCCAGGTGGTCCTAGGTGCTATAACAAAGCAAATTGAGCAAGCCATGAGGAGCAAGCCAGTAAAGAACACTTCTCCAAGGCCTCTCCTCCAGGTTCCTGCCCTGTTTGAGTGTCTGTCCTGACTTCCCTGGATGATGGACTTCAAGCTGTAAAATGAAATAATTCCTGTCCTCCTCAAGTTGCCTTTGGCCATGGTGTTTATCACAGCAACAGAAGCCTAACTAAGACAGTACCCTTGGTTTAGGAATATAGTGCCAACTTAGCTTTTTTAAAACTGTATTTATTTACTTATTGGCATTTATGTGTATATGTGGGGTGGGAGAGGGAGTGGGAAAGGGAGAAGTGTTCATGTAGAGATCAGAGTACAGCTTTGTGGAGCTGGGTTTCAGATACTGAACTCTGGCTGTGCGACATCTGTGGCAAATACCTTTACCTGCTGGACCATCTCACCAGCCACTTACTTTCTTGTTTTAAGACAATCTTGCTATACTAGACTGCTTTGAGTTTCTGGTGGTCCTCATGCCTCAGACTCTTGGGTGCCACCACATCAGACTTAAAAGTTATTCAAGTTTAATTTACTTATATAAAAGCTGAGCTTTTGTTTTTTACTTAATTTTTGTTTGTTTGGATTATTTTGAGACAGGATCTCATCGACTTTCAATATGCAGTCAAGACTGACCTTTCTTGGTCCTCTTGTCTCCACTTCCCAAATGTTGGGACTATAACATGTGTCACCATGCTCTGTTACAAAGTTATATTGAAAGGAACAGTTAGGGTTTGTCAAATAAATCTTGGTCAGCCTCTGCTACAGTGTCTCGAAAGCACTGCTTTCCATGGGAATTAGACCTAGTTTAATGTGGGAGAGGAACAAGGAAGTGTTCCTCAAGGACCCACAGTGCAGTGTGCACTTGCTTGGGCTCTGGGGTCAGAGAGTAATCAACAGGGACATGGTCTGAAACTCGGTGGTTCTCATACTAAAGTGAAAGAAATAGAGAAATTCATTTAAATTTCCAGATAGGCAAAAAAAAAAGATGTCACTATGAAGGGAAAGTCAGGGGAGGGACACCAAAACAAGAAGATGCATTGATACCTATTTCACAGGGAGGTCGAGGGAGAGGGCAGAATGGAGCCTGGGGACACTGAGAAGTAGAGTTAAGACAGAATCAGCAAGGGAAGCAGGAGAGAGAGCGATTAGGTGGAGAGCAACCACATGCAGAGAGGCAGATAAACTGCCAAGTGTGAGGCAGGCAGGGAATGTAGAAGGAGGTCAGAGGCAGAATGCCATAAAACATTGGGGAGTGAGAAGCAACTGTTCACCCTGAAGAGTTAGCCCCACCAAGGGACTGCTGCCAAGGGGACCTTTGTTCCCCAACAATGGCTGGCACTGGCCAGGATCAGTTGCTGACTCTTCAGCACATCTTTGAACATTCAGCAACTAGCACAAAAACCCATTCCCCAGTGTGCTAACTACTCTCACTCTGGCTATTGTAGCTTGGGAAAGAAACAAACAAATGAAAAATGCTGAGAATTAATTCCTAGTGAGCCAATCAATAATCCATCTTGGTCACACAGAGAGAACAAAATACTCTGGGCATGGGTTAGTACGCACAGGAAATCTGGATAAATGACAGACCAGCCCTTTCATTTTTCCCAGAATTAATGACCTTGCATCGCAATTGAGTTTCAATTTTATCTCAGAAATGAAGGAGTTTTGCAGTTATTCTGTTTTCCTTCATAGTAGAAAGGGAAAACCCCCACTCTCTGGCTCCAGATTGGTCACCCCTGGGGAAAAGCTCCTGAGCTGCCAGGAGGTAGGATCTTCCAAGAAAATAACTAGAGCAGAAATGGCTCTAGAGCTCCAGAAATCACCATGCATCTGAGATTCAGAGGAGGGGCGCCCTGACTGCAAGTGGGAATTAAAAATACGCTTAGGTTATGGTAGAAATGGGCAGGCTCTGGTCCTCTGAAGTTCCGCTGGAGATTTCTCTCACTTGGAAAAACCTTAGACACCTCCAGGCTTCCACCTGGACTCCTTAACTGGCTGCAAGTTCTCTGATGATGTGTGCTCTTCACTGCCTAACATCTGAATCATTGTTTTCTCAAGGACGACAGCCATAAGTTACAACCAGGTCACAGTAAACACTGGTCCTCTCAGGCCTATCTTTGACCATGTGGTACATATAGAAAGTTTTATTTTGACTCAGATGGTACCACACAAAATTGGCAACTAAATAGCATTCTATAGGAGTTATAAGGAAATCACATATAGAAAAATCTTAATATCTTTTTTCTGAAACGTTTCATCTGGTCTTCCAATACTCCTCTGGCTTCTTTTTCACTGTGTAAGATCCTAGAGGATAACTACCCATCACCTTTTAAGAGGTGACTCAGGGTCACTCTGACTGGCATAGTGGTAGTTCTCATTTCTATCAGGGTTCCTCAGGAAAACAAGGTACATTGGATGGAGAAGACTCAGCTTCCTTGGAAAGTCTTCTCCCAATTCATCCCATTTCAAAATTCAAACCCCTCCTCATCAGTATAGAGCTTGGACCTGTTTGAAATCATCCCTCTTGACATTTAACGTCAGAATAATGAAAACCCCTGTGCTTCTCTTACTGAAGGCTGACAGTCTGTCCTTCAAAGATAAGTTACTTGCCATAGAGGGAAATGAAAAAATAATTTTCAGAGTTGCTATTGATCTGGCATTGCATTAACTGTCTGCTGAGCCAAGCTATTTATTGACTAAGTGTTTGCTGGCCACTTCCAATTAGCCCTGTGTTCCCTAGCAGATTTTAGGGTGGGCTGAAAAGACAGCACAGAGTAGAATTCTTGAAACTGTCATGGAGCTATCTGCGTGACTCCTACAAGTCTTTCTTATTTTTTAATCACACTTTAATGTCTGGGTTTGAGTTTTATTTGTAATGGGAGAATACTATGAAATTATCCCTTGAGGTAAACTGCTCAGCCACATGCTTCAGTGCTTCTTCTTGTACGGAATCAATAGCAGAGCACATGTGAAGAGACCACACACATTTCTATGTACAAATCGCACCTCCCTTCATTTCTTACAGGCACTGGAACCAGGGCCTCGTGTTGCTCTGCGAATACTCTAGTACTGTTCTATGCCTCCAGACCCTTCCATTTCCCTTTCAGATACTAACTTAATTTAAGTAACACTTTATTGGAAGGTATTTCTCTATGTACGTTCACTCTTTGAAGCAATTTAGAATCACAAAAGACATCAAAGAAGCATCCATTTTCTCCCAAATCCTAAGTGTACTTCTACAAACTGTATTGCTACAAACTGAGCAAACCCCTAGACATAGGTCAAAAAACAGCATTGCAGAACCCAAAGTGTAATATCTCTTTCCCCTACAAGGATAACTATAATGTAGATTAGCTTCCCCATCTTTATCTTTGTATAAATGGAATTTCATAGTATGTGAGCTTTCATTTCCAGCTTTCTTAATATTCAGTCATGGGCAGATGTGGTGGTCAGATAAGTACTGATTATATCTGGAATAAGTGCATACTTGTGAGTACACATAGTCAGATGGTTTTGACAGGCACTTGTAAAAACCAAAGGCCCAACCCTTATCCTTTATTAAGAGGGGCTCAGCAAGCATACCCAACTAGTACAGACATCCAGGACAGCAAGCTTTAAGTAGAAACTGCATGTGAAATTGCTTTAGGAACTTTCAAAAGGTTGTGTGAGCCACACTCCTGCAGAATAATAGTAAACACTTGCATGACTTCAGGTTTGGCACAAATGTACTCCTGTCTGCGGCATTACAGTCACTCTTCCTTTAGGGACTTTGCAAACAATTTCTAAGCTTCTTAAAATCCCTTCAGCCTAGAGCTACTATATAAATATTCACAGGATTTTTTTTCCAAGGCAAAAAGTTTTTCCTTTTCTTGGCTTCTCACAAGCAAAACAGTGAGAGGCTTTACAGCAGAGGAAGGTGAAGCACAATGATAGTTTGTCTGAACATCACTTTTAAAAGCAACTCTTCATAATTTCTACAACTGGTAATCAGGGAAGCAGAATATTAATGAGACTACATCAGATACTTTATGGTGGGGATTTGCTTCTCCTCCTGAAAATAAAAATATACTGTGTAAAAATAAGTTTTCCTTCCTATTATATCATAAGAGACAAGATTACCTTTTGTAACAATTAAATCACGCCTCCTTATTTTAATTAATAGAAGAACTTTTTTATTCTCTTGCCTGAAAATCGGGGAGGGTAGTAGAAAGAGATCTATAGATAAACTCCCACACTCTGAACGGGTGAACTTGTACAAAGCTGAGGCAAAATCGAAAGCAGATGGGAGACCCAATGTCAACATAGTTTCAATGTTTATCTGAGAATCAGTAGCCAGCTTGGAGCACAATGTGTTCGCAAGAAAACAATACATTTCTTCAGCTGTTCTTCACAAGGCTGTGCTGTGGATTAACTGAGCATCAAGCACAGTTTGGAAGCAGTTTACCAAAAGAACAGGGTATATTGCTTTATTTAAAAAGAAATGCATATTTGTAACCATTACTACGCTGATAAACAGACTCAGTGTTGGGAAATGGCTGCTTTTAGGAGTTTTCCAAACTGTGTGATTTAAGTACTCTCCCCACAGATGATTGCAGAACATTAGGTACGAAGTTGATCAGCTGGAGCTGGATAGGAGGTGTGGGCCGGGCTCTTCTGATCTGGTAGGAACCATTCTCACATATGAGTGGGTGTTTTTAGTTCTGGAAAATGCAAATGTGAAATAAAATGAAGCCAAGATGAACAGAGGTAGGCCTTAGCTATTCATCAGATAGAACCATGTTCTGTGTGAATCCTGGTATTTCAAAAGCCCATGGGTGGTATCTCACTGAGTCCAACACTGCTAAAAGCAGGTGATTTTCTGCAGGAATGAAATATGGTTAAAAAGATGAGCAAGCAATGACTCAAAGTGGTGACTTAGAACACTGCCAGTACTCCTGACATCTCCAAGCATCTCCCTGTGCAACTTTGCTAGGGTTCTGAAACTCCACAGTAAGAATCACTCTTTGAGATTAAAACATTGGATCCACGCCAAAAAGGCATGGTTAAAATGGAAGGGTCGGGAAGGAGGGAGGAAACTATGTTTTAGAAATAAATAATACTATTTTAAGAAAAGAATTAATAAGCTTAAAAATATAATAAAAATACAATATAAAATTTTCAAACTACAATTTACCTTACTGGCATGAAAAGAAAATGGCCTTAATTTCAGATTAGAATGTTAGACTGCAGGTGGCCACAGAGATTACACAAACTTGATAGCAGCTTAAAAGTTTTTTTTTTTTTTTTGTTTTTTGGGTTTTTTTGTAGAGGTATAGGCTATTTCCATGGTTTGGCATTAAAAAAGCAGGTAACAGGTTTAAAACACTGTAAATAAATTAAAGGTGACAGCTGTTCAACCTGGTTTTACAAACCTCCAAGAGTTGAAAAAACTTAGAGCTAAGGTAAAATAATGCATGGTGTTAGCCCATGCCTTTACCTCCAGCAGAGACAGGAGGATCACTATAGAGTTAGTTGTCTTATAAATTCTAGAGTTACAAGAAACAGGGTGGTGATGGAGCACACCCTTAGTCACATCATTGGGGAAGAATACACCCTTAATCCCAACACACTAGAGACAGAAACAGGCAGATCTCAGAGCTCAAGGCCACCTGATACAAAACAAGCTCTAAACAGAGAAAAACTTTGATCCAGGGGTGGAGGAGCACATCTTTAATCCGATCAGTTGGGAACCACATGTCTTTGATCCCAAAATTTAGAATGCAGAGACAGGCACATAGGATTTGGAAAGATTTAAGTTTAAAAGCTACTTACAAAAGGCAGGCTGCAATTCAAACAAATTGTCCTTTGAGATCTCAAAATATATACACTAAAGGTTTGTTTAGCTCCAAAATATCAAAATAATTTCTTCTTTAATCCGGATTGAAAGGTAATACTTTATATATTATCAAAAAAACCAAATTTGCTCCAGGAAAAATATTACCTGACCCCCCCAAAAAAAGGTAATTGTCACATAGTTAGGATTAGGGCAGGGCTCTGTTCTTATCTTTCCAGGAGATTTAAAGCATCCATTCAAGGAATCCAGGGACAACTGGACAACGGAAACCTCAGCAGAAAACAGATCAGACACCAAAGAAGACGAGTGGCCCAGATGATCCAGCCTTGCAGACTTCTTCAATAGCAGTTTCCTCAAAAGTCTATAATCACAACAACTCAAAATCACTCAGATCGTTCAGCTCCACAGACTACTCCAGCCAGATATTCAGTAAAGTTCTGAAGATCAGCTTCTGTCTATGAACTTCGTAGGACATCTAAATAGCTGAGCACAAAAGGACTGAACATCAAATGATTCTATTAACATTTTTAACCATTTTTCCATTCTTATTTGGGCCCCAAACAGGTTTACTACGTCCCAAATCAGCAGGAAGTCATTTTAAGAGAACAACGTCCCATCCCCAGAAGGTGGGGAGGGTGTTCTCCCCCTTTGGTTATTTGATAGATAATAGAAAATTTTGTTATTTAGGGGAAAAGACTACAAGCTGTTAAATGGTCTTGTTAAATGGGTTTTGGAGGTTAGACCCAGGGACTTCTCTCTTGTGCTTTTCTGTATCCTCCTTTCTCTCCTATATAGGAGTGAACAGACTTGAGAAAAATGGGACATAGACATAGTATAGGAAAGAACAAGAAAAAAGGACAGATTATTGAATATAGCTTTATACCTTTGTATACTGATACAAAATTAATATTATATTTGGCTAAATTGGTATTGATCATTGTATATTAATGCAAATTTAAGATTGTATAGGGCTACATCGATATTGATCTTTGTATATTGATACAAAATTAAGATTATATTTGGCCACAATGGTATTGACCCTAGTATATTAATGTAAAATTAAGATTGTATTGGGCTATATCGGTACTGATCTTTGTATATTGATACAAAATTAAGATTATATTAGGCCACATTGGTATTGATCTTTGTATATTGATACAAAATTAAGGGTAACGCTTCTTAAAGGTATTGTTTGTAGTAATACTTAAAAATGAAATGTTAAGTTTTGACCTCTCACTACCAACTGACATAAACTGTTTAGGATAATTAAGAAAACGGAAACTAATAGTCATGAAAACGTGTCATTTTGTTAGTTACTATGACAGTCTATCACAGTTATTTTCTAAGCTACTCAGAAATCAAGTTGCTAAGAGACAAGCAATATTTGCTTATCTAAATATAAGAGATAGATAGGGCATCTTCAAAAACTTCAAGAGATCTGCAGAATATGGCATTCAAAGATGTTTTCTTAACTTAAGATTTTTTGATATCGAGACATGTCAGCTCCTGACAGCACCCCCTATATTACTCCAAGTAGAAGATGAGCATCGAAGAATCTCCAGTGGGAGATGATTAAATTGGTGGTAAGCCATTCTCTTGGCAAGAAAAACCACTTGCTTCAACTGTAGACAGACTTCTGTCCAAAAAGGACAAAACTTGGAAGCAGGTAAGTCGACAGCCTAGCTCTGCCAAGACAGGGTAGGTAAGTCCTTCATAATTCCTGCTCTACAACCAATGTCTGTCAGAGAAATGGGGCCAAATGGCTGAAGATTGATGCTGTAATGTATGGAGAGAAAATGGGAACTGTCCAGGCAGCCACTGGTATGTCATTTTTTAGTTTTGGAAGCTGCAGGCCCTGCACTTCCTATATAATCAGATATATTTATCCCTCTCAGGTCTCTGAGGTGGTTGAAGAATAGATAGCTAGAGTCTCATAGTTAAATTTTGAGTTGTTTAGGAATCAAGAGGGTGTTCTGGATCTAAGAAGATATTTTTAAAATTATGAGGCAAGTTAGTATGAAAGCTGAGTTAGATATAGAACTTTAAACTCATGGAGATGGTTAGATAGTAGAATGTTAAAGTCAGGTGCCAAATACATATGGACTGGACATTGGGAATGTATGCTAAGCCATATAACTCTTATAATCGTGGCCTATTTATTTCTGTTGTTTTGTATTGTATTTATAGTTATAAGAAAAAGAACCATTATTTGGACTGAAAGGGAGAGCTGTTGGGGGGAAAAATAAATACCTTAAACTAAAAAAAAAAAAAAAAAAAATGGAAGGGTCCCCTGGGGCAGCCTCAGGTTGACCCCTTGATATAGCACCAGCTTGGTGTAGTGAATAGAGTACTTGGTGAGTGGTCAAGGGTGGGAGCCATTCCTGATTGGCACCCATCGATTGTCCAAGTAACTTCATGCTTTTGAGCCTCTTCTATTTGTGTATCAGTGGTGCCACCTCCTTCATATCTATCATAACACTGCAAATCACCTCTACACTTATAGCCCCTCTCAAACTGCACCAAGATATCAGACCCATTGGTTGTTCTGTGGTAGCAGCTCTGATACTTGATCAGGTCTTGCAGGGAAGAGACAAGAATCAATGGGTCAGCAAATATGGACATCCATTTATTTTCTTCTTTTTTCCCCCGAGACAGGGTTTCTCTGTGTAGACCAGGCTGGCCTCGAACTCGCAAAGATCCACCTGCCTCTGCCTCCCAAGTGCTGGGATTAAAGGCGTGCGCCACCACCGCCTGGCTCCATTTATTTTCTTAAACAGCACATTTTCTGTAATTCACAATTCCTTGAGCAAAATGGGACTGTTCTCTGGGAGGGTTTGTGGGGGTCAGCGGCGTTACTATTGTTTGTTTTCCAAAGGTTCATGAGAACCCTCCACCCCATAAAGACAATGTAGTGTGACTCTCAACATCAAACTGCTTATGCAGTTATTCTAGGAAGGGCAACATGAAAATAACAAGATGCAACCTTCATTTTTAGGGTCAACTAAACAGAGAAATATGTGGAAGACCCAGAAGGTTGAGTATCACACGTCTTGGTTAGCATATTTAATATGGGCACTCTGGCCTGGATTTTTCCATCACTTCCCCACAACTCCATCATAGCAGGTCTTCCAGATGCAGGGACTGCATATTGATGTTTTTATTGTCCTCCTAAGTATCCTAAAGCTTACAGCCTGGTTGTTGTGGATCAGAATTCCTCCTGGTCAGCAGTAATTGGACAAGAGAACTGTTCTAATTTCACACCACACTTTGTAATCAGACGTCAACCCAGGATACATTCAGGCAGCCAGTAAAACTGAGCATTGGAAGGCATTTAACAACCCCACAGGTGCCCTCCCGTACTTGAGTCTGAAGGGACATTTCCTACACACAGGCCACCACCCCAATTCTTAACTCCTTCCTAGAGAAGCATGAATTTTGTCAAATTTTATTTTTTTCCTCAAAATTAATTTTTAAAGAAGAGACTCCAATTTATCTCAAGGCTTTTAATTTTTCTGCAACAGAAGTTTCCTGGGCTTTAGATTTTTAAACCAATTTTAGTTGTGTAGTACCATTTGACACCAGCATGGCTCTGAGAGTAGTTGTCATTAGAGCCCCAGGGTGAGAAATGTGGACACTGAATATAAATTGTTAGGATACAGATGGAGGTCTCACAACACCAGCTATTTCAGATTTTTCAGAGATGCACAGGAGTATTTGTTGGTTGATGTGTATGTTGTGTGTATGTATGTATATATCTGTTGATGTGTATGTATATGTGTGTGCATCAGTGTTTCTGTGTGTGTGTGCACAGTCATCACAGGCCTTTGCTCTAGAACCCCTACAGACACCCAAACTGTAGATCAGTTCTTCTCAACCTTTCTAATGCTGAGTCTAATTCTAATTCTGCATGTTATGGTGACGCCCCCCCCCCAACCACAAAATTATTTTGTGGGAAAAGAGCATGGAGCCAGCAGACTACACAACTTTGTATGTTAATACTTTTTTATTGTAAAGCAGATAAATGAAGGATTGTAGTCATTGAAACTGTATTTCCCCCGGTACCTTAACCACCATTCATTCATAGAGAAAAGACTATTGCCTTCCTTGGGTATATTTTCCTGTCATTCATGTACCCTGGAGTTTCTGATGATCAGACCTTCACTCATTGGTACCAGTTACCCCTGAATTTAATAAATTCTTTTTCTTATTAAGGCAAAGCTACAGTGATTTAACTTAATGCCTCATATCATTGGACTCTCATCTATACAGAAATTATAACCATCTGAAGAAAATATCTCATTTGCGTAAGTAGTGAGAGTCAAGTTTAAAAGTGACCATAAAGTATTTTTAAAAAGAACTGGTTCTTGGGCTCTGCCATTTCCTTCCTAAATCCACAATAAGTGACCCAAGTTTAGTAGACCTTTTATGTTCCAATGATGTAAGAAAAGAGACAGGAATTATTTTCTTTTTACTTCAAAATAGAAATTTAAATTCCATAGAGTTCAGAAAGTATCTCTGGAAGTTTACACTTTGTGTCTGACTGACGATTACATTAATTGAAGCAAATAAACAAACAAAAATACCAGAACAAACTTCTGAATAATTTCCCCTTGGATCCAGATTAAAAGATCCTTATAGGCAGAAGCTCAAGAGCGGGCACCTTAATAACATTTCCAGCCATGGTCTAACCCATGGAAACTTATCAGGCAAGGAGATATAGAAATGTCCCATTATGAACAAAGACAGATATATGCAGATATAGTAAGCCATGTTGAAACAAAACTAAAGACCTCACAGTTAGTGGGATGTACTGCTGCTGACTTTCTCTTCTGTCTGTTTTCTTCTTCTTCTTCTTCTTCTTCTTCTTCTTCTTCTTCTTCTTCTTC
>CAJQZJ010000184.1:3071620-3083971 GCA_907164525.1 Lophiomys imhausi
TCTTCTTCTTCTTCTTCTTCTTCTTCTTCTTCTTCTTCTTCTTCTTCAAAAACACAAAATTCTGGTGAGGTTGTGGAAAAAGGGGAACACTCCTCCATTGCTGGTGGGACTGCAAACTTGTACAACCACTGTGGAAATCAGTCTGATGATATCTTAGAAAACTTGGAATAGCTCTACTTCAAGACCCAGCCATACCACTTCTGGGTATACATCCAAATGATTCCTCACCAAACCACAAGGAAGTTTCCTCATCTATGTTCATAGCAGCCTTATTTGTAATGGCTAGAAACTGGAAACAACCCAGATGCCCCTCAACTGGGGAATGGATACCCCCCAAAAAAACCAAAAACAAACAAACAAAAAAAACCCCAAAAACTGTGGTACATTTACACAATGGAATACTAGTCAGCCATCAGAAACAAGGAAATTATGCAATTTGCAGCCAAATGGATGGAACTAGAGAAGCTCATCCTGAGTGAGCTAACCCAGACTCAGAAGGATGCACATGGCATCTATTCACTTATAATCGGATTTAGCCATATAGTACAGGATAACTATCCTACAACCAACACACCAAAAGGAAAAGGAACATAGACTTTGTTAACTGTTAGTGAGACACTTTGTCCTAGTGGTGCTGCCTTGTAGGCCCCCAGTGTATGAGGAGGCTCTTAGCCCTCATTTGACTGCTGAACTGGAGTGGGGGCTGATATGTAGGGACACTCCACTCTGAAGGAATAGGATAGGGGGTGGGACAAGGTGGGAGGATGGAACCCGGAGTGGTAGAAAGAGGGCACGGTGATGGAGAAGTAACCTGAAGTAATAAATAAACATAAAGAAGAAAGGAAAATATATATTTTTTAAAAAACCATGAAATTCAAAAGCAGTCAAGAGAGGAGTAGCTATGTCTTATACTTGCACTCCAGAGATGGATTCCCTTGAGTGGAAAATGTCATTTTATGTTTCTATATTTATAAAGCAATTGAAAACATTAAGAACTCAATGGACGTTATTCAAAAGATAACCTCCTCACAAAAACATTTCAGGGTGTCATCTTTATGTCATTACTAACAGGGTCATTTCTACTGCGGTTGCTCAAACTCAGTTCCCATTATCAGCATGTCAGACCCCACCTGCTGATGATTTGAAAAAGTTACATCACTGATAAAATATAAGTCATATCTGTTTGCATCCTGATCACAGCCTTCACAACCTGAGAGGTGAATTTTGTTTCTTTTCAAAACTCTGCAACACAAGGGCTGTATTTTCCCCATTATCTGGATTGTGATCAGCAGTGTGATGTTTCCAATTGCTTGGTAACACATCTGCAACCCCGAGTGCAGTTGCTATCATGGAGCAAGGTTAATTGGATTGATAACATGGCAATATCTGAATGGCTGCATATTTTAGCATTTCATTTACTGGAAGTTTGAAAGCATTCTTCATTTCCTACCTCATTTCTGATTAGAAGCTATCAATCCCAAAGTTTTAGTGTTTGACCTTGTGGATCTGACCTCCTCCCTCAAGCATTTAGCTGCCTTGGCACTGACCAGGGACTAATTCAGATGATATGGCAGGGCCAGTCTCATTTTATTTTATGAGGATAGAGGGGAGAGACTATTTTCCTCGGGGCAGTACTGGTTGATTTGTTTTTCTGTCATTGTTCAGCCGCACTCTTCCTTTAGTGCCCAGGGAAAGGGAAGGTTTATTTCTGAGCCGACAGAATAGTTGGTGAACAATGGGGATGTCAGCTCCAGGTGCCCACCAAGCATGGCTGCCATGTGAAAGTGGGCAGCCTGCTACAGTCAGGCACCGCTTACCCAGTCTGTGGCCTGCTGCATGCATTAAGCACCCACCTCTAATCGGTTGCGATGAGAATCTGGCTCCCAAGCCCAAAGCTCCATCCAGGCTTCTGCGGCCTGCCTCAGTACTCGAGCAGCCAATGCCTCCCTAGCCCGAGAAGGTAGGCATGTTAGCCTGCCTGTTATCCGGCCAGTATCTGTGGGGGGACTTGGAGCTTTTAACTTCCATGTTCTCAGCATGAAAAGTTATAGAAGGTTCGGCCTCTCCTTTAGAGAAGTTCCAGATTGGAATTTCCAAGATCAGGGGCTTATATTATATTGTTCTGTTTGCTATCAGGAACACTTTATAATGACATTCTGGCATGCCTGGTATCCTGGGAAAAAGAGGCAGAATAGGATTGAATAAAGACATAATTATATACAGAAGTCTAAGTAATCTGCTGGGTTCCTGCCTTCTCCAAGTGTGGATCTTGACCTAGAAGAGTCCTGGGCCTAAGCCACAGAGAAACTGTGGCTAATGAGATGATAGTGGTACTCATGATATATCATTTCAGCAAGCAGAATGATTGTGTAAAATGATGCTTGTATGGGTTATGTTACTTTTTGTTGTGAGTAACCTCATGAAGGAAAGGCTGTTTCAGCTTACATTTCAAGGGTACAATCCACCATGGTGGGGAGGTCATAGCAGATCACGCAGCTGGTGATGTCTGAAGTCAAGAAGCAGAGAGCTTACATTTTTTTCAGGATCCGAGCCTATGGAATGGTGCCGCCATGTCATCTATTACCACTGCACAGACAAGAATCAGAGAGCCAGTGATCTTCCTACAGTCCAACTCCTGATCACTGTGAGAACTGTGCTTTGGTCTCTAAACTGTGAGCCTTCAATGTTTCTTCTGGCCTAAGTTGCCATCACAAGACAAACCAAATACTTTTCAATAACTAAGAGGTATATCTCCTCCACCTTTGATGACTCAGCCTGTCAGGAGGTCTCCCAAGTCACCCAGGCTGGGACAGCCCTGGTGTCTCTAGTCAACTCCTCTATTTTCCATTTGATGGGTGCACCTGGACAATTAGACCATATGCTCCTGCAGCCATGCTGGTGTAAAATTATTTTCCTTCTCCCTCAAGCCACTTTGGACTTTCCAAAACCCCCTCACCCTATTTTTTGACCCAATAAACTCTTTCACTCTATACCCTTCCTGGAGACTGCTGGTTCCATCCCATACACTCTGGTGAACTTCCTCTGTCCAACATCCAAAACCAATTCATGCATCATGATTTCAGTATGGGAGATCTATACACTAAAGCCATGCCATTTGCCAGTGAGATGACCATGAGAAAGTGACATTATTACCTATATGGTTGATAGCATAGTAATGCCCATTTATTGTAATAGTTACAAGGACTTTTATGAAGAGAACACAAGAATATTTGATACCAAGTTTTCCACAGTGCCCAACATCAGGCTAGAATGGAACATTGCTGTGCAGTCTTAAGGGGGTTGTGCAGGAGAAACCTGTTCCACTGTGCATCATGGTGTGGTCTGGGGTACAATTAACAACCAGTAAATGTTGTTTGTTTCCTTTCTCTCCTGCAAATCACTTCTTTGGAGGAAAAATTACACTTGGCACTGAGAGTGTCCCATGAGGAGTCAGGAGAAAATGCACAGGCTCTTAAAGGGAAAAGCTGACTATGTTCTAATGACTCCACAAACATGTAGATGGCTAAGGAAGCCATTGTGTAGAGAATCAGTAGTTTCTGGAAATCTGATGCCTTGAGCACATGAGCATGGGCAAAGTGTGTGAGGATCTGAGACACTCAGAAGCTCCTTGGATTAGCCAGAGGGAAACCTGCTCCCAGCCGTGTGTAGACAGCAGCTCCCCGGTGTCTGGTCTTCCTTCTCTTTGGAAAATGAGCTGTTTAACTGACAGGGTTCATTTCTACACACTGTCTTTGTTAAGAAAAAAAAGCCTTTCATAGTTAGTGGATGTAAAAAAAGTTAAATTATGTTGGGTGTCATTTGTAGAAATAATTAGTTAAATTGTTTACCAATATTTATATTATTGTTAATTGATTTGCTGCTGTTAATCTTTAAACAGCCATTATAAATGAGCACACAGACACCACGTGGATTTTAATAAGCCTTGGCCTGAATTGAGCAATCTTAGCCCATCTAAGCTAGCTCTTAATTCTATTACCCAAATATGACCCCATATATACATACGTCCCCTTGGACTACCATTCTCCACGATATGCCCATGGTCCTGGCCATGTGGAATGAGGTTCCTTTTTCTAACCCATGGTGTGTGTCCTCCTTCTTCCTGCTGCTCTTGGCTGGAATATCTTCTTCTGTCTAAAGCGCAGGCTTCCTGCTCTAATCTCAGGAAGTCCCACCTTTCTCTGTCTTTGCCCAATCTCAGGCCTTGGCATTTTATTTAACCAATCAGAGTCAATGTAAGTAACAGACAGCAAGCAGGACCAATTAGTTAACATTTAGCATGCTTGACACTACCCCAACAAGTGGATATTTGTTGAACAATGTATTTTCCCAGTAAACCCTCGGAGTTCCTTGTAATGTCAGAAAACCATCTTTATCTGATTGATTAGCAAGGTCTCTGAGGAAGGGACATTACCAGAGCCAACTTCCAAACCAAAGCATTGTAAATGTCCAGTTTACCATTGTTTCGTCCATAGCCAGTTACTTGGAAAAACAAACAAAAACAAAAGCTTCTCAGATCTTTTGACCTCAAGATAGTTGTTCTACTTAGTATCCTTTCCCTTTGCAGCCAAGTTCCTTAGATATGGGACCTGTACCTGCTCTGCTTCATGAACTTTAGACTAGGCTTCTCGATCTTCTCTTAGCCCCATTTCCCATGCCCCATTACAGGCCCTTCATTCTCTTGCCTTGGTATCTCTCCAGAGCTCCCATGCCTCAGTCATTACCCAAAAGCTTCTTCCAAGCCAAATGCTGGTCTTCCCAGGTCTAAAGAAATGCCATGTAGAAAAGGAAATCTGTCATATTTAATGCCAGTTAAAATGAGTACCAGCCCCAGTAAGAGCAAGCCTCAGCTGCTACTTCCCTGCTGCTATGTTTACACCCCAAATTGGCTAGAGCTCAACACAAGCGTTAACTCTGTAAGTTAGAAAAAGAAAGTACATATGAGGATCCTTGTAATTTTCAACAAAACAAAGATTTCTTAGACCAGACCAAAAATGTATTACTATCAAAAAATGTCATATATCAAAATCATCAATTTTTTAAAACTCTCAATGTGAAAATATCATTAAGAACACTTATTGGCAAAGCACAGACTCTAAGAAAATGTTTCTAGTAACCCAAAGCTCCCGCATAACATGTAAAGAACTTTCACAATTTACTCTAAAAGGGAAACTAAGATAAAGTGTCAATGACCAGAGACATAGCCAATCATTGCAAGTAAATGATTCAGCATCATCAGTCACCAGGGAAGAGGTAATTTAAATCCTAACAGTAACAAGGTTAAGCAAGAGGGAAATGAATGGCAGCAACTAGACAAACTTGGTCAAAGTGTTGTAAGATGGTACAAGCACTTTGGAAAACTTCTGGATGGCGTCTTATATCGCTAAATATGCAAAACCAGCAGTTCTACTTCTCAGTGTTTCCCCCCCAAAATGTTATGTGGGTCATATGGTCGTGTGTGTGTGTGTGTAAAATCCCATGTATAAGTGGATTTATATATGAAAAGTCATATATATGGTCATATATGTGTATACATATATGTGTATATGTATATATTATAAAAATTTTCTTTTCACTTCGCCAGAAGCCAAAGCTGAGCATTGTGTGTGTGTGTAGGGGACCAGAAGCATATGCCCATTTAAAGGAAATTGGCTTCTTCTCAGAATAAAAAGGAGTAACGCATACAACATAGATGGCACTCAGAAATGCTGAGTGATTAAAGGAAGAGCAAGTTCTTTGTGATTCCATTTGGCAGTTCAAAATTAGTCCTTACTGCCATACTGTGATAGGAATAAAGCCGTAATGCCTCTGAGTGGGATAAAGGGATCAGAAGTAGAGAGTTAGGAGCAGGAAGAACTTTCTGGAACAATGAATGTATTCTGTGTCTTGATAGAAATGTGAATTCCATTAGTGTATGTATTTGTTAAAATTCATTGACCTATACAGGTAGGAACTGTGAAATTTCACTGAAAACTATAACTCATTAAAAAGGTTTTTTTTCATAAGTAGAACTTCCTCATTTGATACTATCTATTATGTCCTGTAACTCCTCAGCCTTCCCCTGTGTCTTCCCAATCACGCTCCTTCGATCTGTGGATACCACGGGTCAGCCTTCCTTCCTTTAGCCTTTTGCCTTCTCATCTTGACATTCACTTATTCATTGCAAATACATCCACACTCAAGACGCAATAGAGTGAAGTCATTTCTCAGTAAGGAAGGAAAACAGTCTTTCCACAGCCTAAAAGACTATGCTTCGGTGGTTCAAAAGCTGTCTTCAACTCTCTACCTCAAGCCTCCCCAGGAAGACAAAAATAATCAAATCCCATTCCTGGAGGTTGCTAGCACACACAAATGGCAAAAACATCCTGGCCTGAAGCACCATCAGAAGCCTCTGGTGTGATGTTTTCTCACTGTGTAGAAGCAGGGTACCTTCTCTGGTTTCAATCCTGTCACAGTCAGATGGTGAATTCGCTGTAGAGAAATCACAGCTAATTCTGGTTTCCCAGGAGCATTTAAGAGCATGGCGGTTGATTAGTGAATATTAATGAATAACAACAACCGCGAGCTTGAGTAAAGGAATCGAGCCTCTAGTATGGTGAAGTCAGAAAACGGACTCTTGCCAAAGTCACTAGTTAAGGTTAGGAAGCAACTAACTCTGTAAGGAAAATGGAGGGAGTTTTATGCTCAGACCCAGAACTGCCTAAACTTAGTTGTGTCAGGTCTTGTGTTTTCTTTTCTTTCTTTGCATTTTGAAGAAGAGTCCTAACTCAGACCCCAAAAAGGAACGTCGTTAGAAACAACTGGAAAATGTACTTTACTTTCTTAGCCACCCTGCACTGCTCAGGGGACAACCCTGGCAAGATGAAAGGGATCAAGCCTTATAACAAACATGACGGGGGTGTGGCTAAAACATATCCAACAAGTATTATTCAGGCCAACCACTTTTTCTTATTCTGGCTCTTTTTTTTTTTTTTCAAACCAAAGACACCAAATGACTGGTTTTACTGTCACTCTTCTGAATCATTTAGTTAATACTTTAAGAGCAGTAGCATATGTATGCACCATTATTCCTTTCAGCTTGCTCCTAAAACAATGCCAATGGTTTTAAAAATAACACATATTTAAGGTGTGGGAGAGATGGCTAAGTGGTTAAGAGCACTGGCTGCTCCTCTAGAAGATCCAGGTTTGGTTCCCAGCACCCACACAGGAGCTCACAAGCATCTGTAACTCCAGTTCCAGGGACCCACTGTCCCCGGGCATCCTCAGGCACCAGACCCACACATGGTACACAGACATGCATTCAGGCAAAACAACCATATACATAAAAATTTTAATTAAGAATATACATATTTACCTAGTTGATATGTAACTAGATCACAAAGCCATCAGGAGGTGGTGCAGTAAATTTTTATGAAACTGTGACATGCTCAGAGCCACGCTTAAAGAAGATTAAAGCAAGCCTAGTGAGCTTGTGAAGCTAATCAGAACAAGAACAGTAACAAAAACCGCCAGTGGTGACCAGAGTGTAGTGAGGGCTTCCTGGGACCTACATCCAGTGACACCTTCTGGACCTCACTGGTTTTGGTCAGCGAATTCGTGGGAGAAGTAATATCTCCTCAGCCCACAGAAAATAAAATTAAATAACTGGAAGGTTAAATAGCTTACTACTCAGATGAATGGGAGGAGAATATTGTCATAAGGGAAGCAGGGGTCAGGAGTGTTTTCTAGAAGTTCTGATGGTCTTCCGTAGGAGCACTCTCTAGGTAGGGTTGGCGAAGAGGCTGCTCTGCTCATCTGAACATCAGGAAGTTGCAAATAACAACCCTACATGGATGATCCAAAACTCAGTGTTTGATGTACCTTAAGTCACCATTCTTCTGAGAAGCTGTCATGGAACCTGGGCCCTGGAGGGTTTCATGAAGGGAAGACTGTGCCCCAGTCAGCCTATACTGAACATGTAGCTTGGGCTGCTCAAACCACTGTGATTGGACTGCATGAGGTAGCCTGGCTTACTTTATGCTGCTCCTAGGACAATAGTCCCTGCAGCTGCCCAGAGTCACCTCCGATAGAAGCACACGAGTGCTCATTGAAAAGCTGAAGTCCAGCCATGTGATTTTAACCTTTTAAAAAATGTTTCATTCTTTGACAGGTTCATACATTTATATAATGAGTTTTAATCCTTTCATCTCCCTTCTATCAATTATCCTCCTGCTGCTGACTCCTGCTGGGTGTGTGGATGTGTATGTGAATGAGTGTGAGAGAGAGAGAGACTCACTAATTTTAACAGGATGTGCAAGAGAATCAGCCCATCATCATTCCCTCATGAAAGGTGGAAGGGCTCATGAGACCCCACCTCTCCCTGAAGGACTGTTGACAATTAATGATGACTGGGAACAAAAGTGTCATTTTCTTCAGTGGTGTAGCCACTGGTAAGTTGCCCCAAACCCCACTGAATTACCTCCTGTCCTTGATCATATAAATAACCATGTTAAACTCAGTGACCACTTCTTCCCACGGCACCTCTCATGTGTGAAGCTTATGCGCAAGAGCTAAGTAGGCCTCATTCATGATGCTGCTTTACAGCAACACCAGTTCATGCAGTCACAGTTTTTACACTAATCTTGTCCCTTTACTCTGACTACAATGTATATTTAACTTTAAATATGCATGGATCCTTGTAAAATATTTTGGTTTTAATTTACATATTGGTATAGTAGTATAATTTTTGTCCTACACCCTAAGTTGCTATATCATCATCTTGTCTTCACACAGCTGATTTCTTGGTATTCCAGATGGGACACCCACCCACCATTTGTCGCCTGGACAAGATGACAGTAAGGTACAAACATTACTCAGGGTTAGGGTGCTAACTTTTTAATTAAGCTCTTAGAACCTAACTTCCTCATCTAAAAGAATTTAAATTTCTCTTGTGCAGGACCAGGGTGCTAATCAAATAAAATAATATGTATAAGGCCTCAGTGCCTAGTAGTTTATTGGGGCGAGGGGGTGGGGGGAAGAATCAGAAATCAGATCTTCCTCCATGACGTAATAATGGATTGCATCACACAATGAACTGACCAAACCAAAACACACATTTTTCCTAGAATTGTGTCATGGTCTTCTCAGCCATGCTGGCTGACACCAGCTTTATTTTACGACATAAATTGCTTGTAGCCCATCAGAGCAATGATTCAGAAGGCTAACCCTCCAACCTAGCCCACCAGAGCAATGATTCAGAAGGCTAACCCTCCAACCTAGCCCACCTGTCCTCACCCTTCACCCTGGTGTTTCCACATTGAAGAACATTACTACAAAATCATTACCTTGCCAGTTTTGAGGTATTTTTATACAAAGCCCACATTTTAAAATGTTGTCTGCCACAACAGAAAAACTAATCGGTGTGGCCTTAGAAGCCAAAATCCATTGTCATATGTTTCAAAGAAATAAACAATTAATGAAAAAAAGAGAGTATGGATTGAAGAGAGTAAGGAGGGCTATACGGGAGGCTTTAGAGGGAGGAAGAGGAGGAAAAATAGTGGACTTATAATCTCAACAAATAAAAGAAATATTTCCTTTTTTTAAGTGAGCACTGTAAATGAGGGCACATTATATACTGGTCTTTGTGGAAGGTACTCATTAAAATTGGGCTCATTTTCTATCTGATTATAAGGCCAAAATTTTTTAGATGAATGGGCATTAAATGGGGACTTCCTGTAAGCCCTTGTGCTGTTTTATGAATAAATCTTCAACTACATGCCAAGTAATATAATTCAGAGTCGAAGAACACATATTATATATTTCCAAAGCTTGAGGCATTTGTTGATAGATGGCAGAAAAAGGAGTTACCTAGGGAAATAGAGATGTGGCATTAAGGGAAGGAGCTCAACAGTTTGGGGGGTGATTCTAAATGTTCTTCACAACTAAGTAAAACTCCACTCTGCTGTCAGCTGAACTGAGCCCAATGGTTTGAGACCCACAGATTCATGAAATAAAACCTCAATCCCTAATGTGGTATGGTGAGAGGGTGAGATGATCAGATCACGGGGAACCATCCTTGAAAGGTGTGAACACAGTTCATTGAGAACTGGGTTCATTCTATCAAGGCCAAGTCTCACAGTCTAGCCAGTTCATACTCATCTCTGCGGTGGAGCCAGAGCTAAACGGAAGCCAGGGCACCTTGGTACAGCAGCAGACCAGCACAGCAGGCAGTCCTCATATTTGGGGATTATGCCTTTAGCAAGATGTTAGATTACCTTGGTAATCCACAGTGTGAACAAGCTCTGCAGGCATCAATATATTCATCGTTGAATTCCCAATTGAGTCTACACAAAGGCTAGCCTGCCCCTTCCTCCACCTCCCCATAACTTCTGTAATTGCGTTTTGGGCCCCTGTTATCATACAATCCTAGCAACCAATCAGATGGTATCATAGCACACACCTCACCCTATGGAGGGATGGAGGGTACAGTAGTGTTCCTTTCTTCTGGATTTCACAACATGGCTATAGAGAGTGTGTGATGTGACTCTGGGAAAGTGAACTAAGGGCATATATTTTCAGGTGTGTCTTTTAGTTTCAGCTGGTGCTTTGCCTAAAAGCATGAGGAATTTGTTTAGAATCCCTCAGGTTTGGGAGCTGGGCATCCATCAGAGAGTGACCTGCTTTGTAAAGCTGACCAATTACAGACTCAGTCTCCTGGGGAGGTCTGGGACTCCCCACATCCTAAATCCCCATCCTGGAAAGTGAATGCGTTTTTTTCCCTTGGGATATTTCTCCCTCTCTTCTGGCTTCAAAGAGTTTAAAACCATGTTTATGAATTGCTTACTTTGTGGAACCTATTAAATTAGAGGTCTCTTCTCTTAATATAACAAGTAGATTAAAAGTTGAGTAATTTCATGGTCTACAAAGACAGTGAAATGTTTGTTTGATTTAGTAAGGCATTCTATACCATGCATTCATAAACCAAATGCATGTTTGTTGTGAACAAAGAGTTGCTGCTTGTTGCCAGAAGGGTAGCAGTGGAGAGAGTGCTGGCAACTTTGTCCACAAATAATGAAGCCACTGGATGCTCCCCACGTGCTCTGGGTCTTGGGGAAGAACCAAGTCCTGCATCAGGAGAGCTGAGTTACTGTGGGAGGTCAGCCACTGTTGAGGGTCCAAATAAGGCTGTAATGAACATGGTGCAATCCACAGAAAATGTTCACTTCAGCACTCTCGAGAAGATCACTGCTTGTTGATGCCTACTGATTATGAGTGGTTATGCTCATGCTGTGTGCTGGGCACCGGAAGAGACACCGTCTAACTGTATTCTTATAAGGGCTCTGAAAGTGATGTTATTTCAGGGGCTAATGTTTATTGAACACTTATGAAATCCAAGACATTTGATTCTTACCTCCATGCAGAGGAAACATTTATTCTCTCTACTCTAGTGATGAAATATTTGAGGTGTAGGGGCCTTGAAACTTATTCTGTAGATCATACAGCTGTGAGGTGCAGGGATTGACTCAAATTGAGTTCAATGTAGAAACAGAATCTCAAGTTTTCACCTACCTTGGTACCCAGGCAACTGCCACCACCAGTGACAGAGAAGAGGAACAAGATGGAGCTGGAGTAAAGGCTGGAAAAATGCTCTCCAGCCATAGGGGTCTGGGTTGGGTAAGAGGAAATGGAAGTTGATTCATCTCAGAATGTGTATAAATGTGTGTGTGTGTGTGTGTGTGTGTGTGTGCTGTTGGGTGACAACCATGCTGTGTGATATGCAGGGGGGTGGGACAGCAAGGTTCCTCACTTAGGTCCTAACTTTGTGAGCAAGTGTCCCATTTCCCTGGTGTCTGGCTTCTCTTAAGAGATTTGGGAGCCAAAGGAAGGTGGATTTCTCCTTCTAGAAAGTTATAGTGTTCGACCACATACTATTAATGTGTCAATTAGATATTAATAATATCATAATAGGGTAACTTATTTTGAAATGTACTCTTATTTGGCAGGAATTACTTTGAAAAGATTGCCCATATTATATATTTCCCCCAAGTAAAACTCAAGCTCCTAGATGGTCTGGTGCTGATCTCTATTAGTACTCACCAAAGCCCTAATAACATTCACTCACCCTATAGTCCTGGTTTGGGGCAGTCTCTGATTGTCCCTACTGTGCCTGAACCCAGTTGGACAGGTGATGCTCTCAGGATCAGCCTCTATCTACCAGGATGGGAGTGACCGCCTTCTGTACGAACTCATTCTACAAACCTTCCTCCTGGTCCAGCAATTTGAGCTACATTTCCTTTACTGTCTTGATTCCTCCAATCTCCTACTGGGCTGCCTTTGATCTTCATCCAAAGAAAT
>CAJQZJ010000184.1:3089332-3119585 GCA_907164525.1 Lophiomys imhausi
TGTGTGTGTGTGTCTGTGTGTCTGTGTCTGTGTGTCTGTGTGTGTGTCTGTGTGTGTGTATGTGTATGTGTGTGTATATATGTGTGTGTATGTGTGTATGTGTGTGTGTCTGTGTATGTCTTTAGTAAAACTTAGTATATATCCATGTGTCCATGTGTTAGTCATTTCACTTCTAGATATCTACTCAAAAGAATGAAATCAAGTTTTTACCAGAAAATTAAACAAGCATATTCATTCACTATTTTTTTGTAAACATCCCCCGCCCCAAAATAGACCAACTTTCTGCCAGTACAAGGATGAGGAAACAAATCACCAAGCACAAAGGGATACTGTGTTAGAGTAATAGTGATTCCCACTGCACCTGCAACACTATGCATACAACTCCAGTAACATTACGCTGCATGGATGCTTTTCACAGCAGGCTGCATGCTGTACATCCTCTAAAAAGATCTTAAAAGTTCCCTGAAATGTGTGAGAATGCTAACAATTTGTAACACTGAAAGATTCAGTATTGCAATGATAATTAAACTTTAAAACACATAGATTCTTATGACTAGATGGGGTGTCACCCCATGCCTTGCTATGGAGTGCTACATGAAGATAGGAGTTCTGCCCAGGTTTGGAAATGTGATAAAAATTCCAAATATATTTTTAATTCAACAGATTTATATTTAATTTTGTATGAAAAAATAAATATTCAAGAGTAACTGAGTCAATTTTGTAAAAGAAAAGAAAAGAAATCGTGTCCAACAAATGTCTTATACCATAGTGTAGTGATGAGCACGTGGTGATATAGCAATCCTCCCCTTATCCACAGGGGATGCTTTCCCAGGCCCCCAGTGGATATCTGATGCTTCTGTAGTACTGAACCTATATCTACTATGTCTTTCCCTACACACACGCACTTAGAGGTTAGGCATAGTAAGATACTCACAATCATAACTGGTAATGAAATCAAACAATTATAATAACACTAGAATGAAGACTCTAGAAAGTGCTCTGTCTCTTAAAGAAATAAAGGCAACCACATTTTAAAATCACAGTTTAGTTTGTATAATTGGACATAAAAACACATTTGTATATAAGGGAAGGATACTGCAATAATATATTCTGTTTATGCAAGAACAGAAACTTTTCCAAAACAGGAGCTTTAGGGCAGGTCCATATGTACACATGAGACAACCCAACTATGGCAGATGAAGTCTTACAGATCTCCCAGTGGAGGGGAAGGTGTTCACTGGATGATGTTTGGCATCCAAGATATCTAAGTGGGGAAAAGGAGATTAAACCCCTCCCTTAATACAATGCGCAAAGTGATTCAGACATGTCAGATGTGAAATTAAAAAGCAATAGGTATCATACATAAATCAGCAGGCTGTATTTGTGGCCAAAGGACTGAAGATTTCTTACTCAATATCAAAGATCTAACAGGAACATCCATTTCTCCCTGTGTCTTATGTTCCTGCTTCTGCCCCAATGCTCTGTGACCAAGATTTCCTCTCATTAAATCAGTTGATGAATTCAGATTCTTAAGAGTCAGGTGTCTACTTGGTAATATCTATTTAGAGAAATTCCTGGTTTAGAATCAACTGAGACATAATCCCATCTCATAAATGTGTATATATTTATAATATACTTAAAATAGAATATTAACATTGTATAGAAAAATTATATTGTCTTCCACAGTCAGTCCTCAGTATCCACAGGGGATTAGTTCTATAACCCTTTGAATATCAAAATTGTAGGTGTTTAAGTCTCTCACACAAACTGTCACTTTATTTGCATATAACACATGCACAGACTCCCATATTCTCTTAACCATGGCATTTACTCATTATCAAATGCAAGGCAAATTCTGTATAAATAGTTGTCATACTATACTGCTTAGAGAATAATGACAAGAAAAAAGTTTGTTTAAGCACAAGAAAACACACACACACACACACACATTTTTGATTTGTTGTTGGTTGATTTCACAGATACAGAACCCACAGACAGAGAGGGTGGACCTAAAAGCCATGGCTTGCTAGCTTACATTGGGCACAAAGATGCTGTGCAGGCTTCTGGTGGGAAAACTCATTAACACTTTCATCCAAATCTGGATACTATGTGTTCAGCACCAACCTGTCTGAAAAGACAAGCTAGTGGTATAACTGATATGGGGTAACTAATCACTCTTTGATTGCATTTGAGGCCTGCTCCACAGAAAAGAATTCATCCTTGCTATTCATGGATGAGGAAATCAGAAACCAAGGGGTGAACTTACCAGTGCTATTCTGGTAAGATGACTCAGCATTAAAATGCCTTTAAATGTTCATGTTCTTAGATAGACAAGTGCTACTCTCAGTTCTGACCTCCCTCTCAAAACAGCTTCTCTTAAAAACTTCGATCCAGGGGTGGTGGAGCACATCTTTAATCCCATCAGTTGGGTACCACATGTCTTTGATTCCAATAGTTAGAATGGAGAGTTAGACACATAGGATTTGGAAGGATTTAAGTTTAAAAGCTACTTAGAAAAGGCATGCTGAAATTCAAACAAAAAGTCCTTCATAATTCCTGCTCTACAACCAATGTCTGTCAGACAAACAGGGCTATAGGGCTGAAGATTGATGCTGTAATATATGGAGAGAAAATGGGAACTGTCCAGGCAGCTACTGGTATGTCATTTCTTAGTTTTGGAAGCTGCGGGCCCTGCACTTCCTATATAATCAGATATATTTATCCCTCTCAGGTCTCTGAGGTGGTGGAAGAATAGATAGCTAGAGTCTCATAGTTAAATTTTGAGTTGTTTAGGAATCAAGAGGGTGTTCTGGATCTAAGAGGATGTTTTTAAAATTGTGATGCAAGTTAGTATGAAAGCTGAGTTACATATAGAACTTTAAACTCATGGAGATGGTTAGATAGTAGAATGTTAAAATCATGGGCCAAATACATATGGACTGGACATTGGGAATGTGTGCTAAGCCATATAACTCTCATAATTGTGGCCTATTTATTTCTGTTGTTTTGCATTGTATTTATTGTTATAAGAGAAAGAACCATTTGTTGGACTGAAAGGGGGAGCTGTAGGGGGGGAAGATATACCTTAAACTTAAAAAGAGAAAAAGGGTAGAGGATGGGGGGTTGAGGGGGAAGAGGGTGGAAGGGTGGGACAGAAGGGGGGAGTAGGGAAGGGACTGTGATTGAGATGTAACTTGAAGAAATAAAAAATAAATTATTAAAAAAGAGAGATCTCAAAATATATACACTAAAGGTTTTTTTTAGCTCCAAAATATCAAAATAATTTCTTCTTTAGTCTGAATTGAAAGATAATACTTTATATATTATCAAAAAAACAAATTTGCTCCAGGAAAAATATTACCTGACCCCCCCAATAAAGGTAGTGTCCCCGAATTAGGATTAGATCAGGACTCTGTTCTTATCTTTTCAGGAGATTTAAAGCATCCATCCAAGGAATCTAGGGACAATTGGACAATGGAAACCTCAGAAGAAAACAGATCAGACACCAAAGAAGATAAGTAGCCCAGATGATCCAGCCTTGCAGACTTTCTCAATAGCTGTTTCCTCAAAAGTCTACAACCACAACAACTCAAAATTGCTGAGATTGTTCAGCTGCACAGACTGCTCCAGCCAGAACTTCAGTAAAGCCCTGAAGTTGAGCTTCTGTCTAAAAACTTCTTAGGACATTTAAATAGCTGAGCACAAAAGGATTGAACATCAAATGATTCTATTAACATTTTTAACCATTTTTCCATTCTTATTTGGGCCAAAACAGGTTTACTATGTCCCAAATCAGCAGAAAATCATTTAAAGAGAGCAATGGCCTATCCCCAGAAGGTGGGGAGGGTGTTTTTCCCTCCTTTGGTCATTTGAGGTTAATAGAAAATCTTGTTATTTAAGGGAAGAGATTACAAGCTGTTAAATGGTCTTGTTAAATAGGTTTTGGAGGTTAGACCCAGGGACTTCTCTCTTTTTCTTTTCTTCATCCTTCTTTCTCTCCTATGTAGGAGTGAATAGACTTGAGAAAAAAAGGGACACAGACATAATATAGGAAAGATCAAGAAAAAAGTACAGATTATTGAATATGCTCTTATACCTTTGTATATTGATACAAAATTGATATTATATTTGGCTAAATTGGTATTGATCTTTGTATATTAATGCAAAATTAAGATTGTATTGGGCTACATTGGTATTGATCTTTCTATATTGATACAAAATTAAGATTATATTTGGCCACATTGGTACTGATCTTTGTATATTGATACAAAATTAAGGGTAACTTTTTAAAGGTATTGCACCTAGTAATGCTTAAAAATGAAATGTGAAGTTTTGGCCTTTTGCTACCAACTGTCATAAACTGTTTAGGATAATTAAGAATTCAAACTAATAGTCATTCAAGCTTGTCATTTTGTTAGGTACTATGACAGTCTACCACAGTTATTTTCTAAGCTAATCAGAAATCAAGTTGCTAATAGACAAGCAACATTTGCTTATCTAAATATAAGAGAAAGATAAGGGGTCTTCAAAAACCTCAAGAGATCTGAAGAATATGGCATTCAAAGATGTTTTCTTAACTTAAGATTTTTTGATATCGAAACATGTCAGCTCCTGATATCACCCCCTATTCTACTCCATGAAGAAGATGAGCATCAAAGAATCTCCAGTGGGAGATGGTTGAATTAGTGGCAAGCCTATCCACTTGCTTCAACTGTAGACAGAATGCTGTCCAAAAAGGACAAAACTTGGAAGCATGTAGGTCGACAGCCTTGCTCTGCAAAGACAGGGTAGGTAAGTCCTTCATAATTCCTGCTCTACAATCAATGTCTGTCAGACAAACAGGGCCATAGGGCTGAAGATCAATGCTGTAATTTATGGAGAGAAATTGGGAACTGTCCAGGCAGCCACTGGTATGTCATTTCTTAGTTTTGGAAGCTGCAGGCCCTGCACTTCCTATATTATCAGATATATTTATCCCTCTCAGGTCTCTGAAGTGGTTGAAGAATAGACAGCTAGAGTCTCATAGTTAAATTTTGAGTTGTTTAGGAATCAAGAGGGTGTTCTGGATCTAAGAGGATGTTTTTAAAATTGTGATGCAATTTAATATGAAAGCTGAGTTACATATAGAACTTTAAACTCATGGAGATGGTTAGATAGTAGAATGTTAAAGTCAGGGGCCAAATACATATGGACTGGACATTGGGAATGTATGCTAAGCCATATAACTCTCATAATTGTGGCCTATTTATTTCTGTTGTTTTGCATTGTATTTATTGTTATAAGAGAAAGAGCCATTTGTTGGACTGAAAGGGGGAGCTGTTGGGGGGGGGGAAGATATACCTTAAACTTAAAAAAAAGGGAAGAGGATGAGGGGGTTGAGGGGGAAAATGGTGGGAGTGTGGGACTGGAGGGGGGAGTAGGGAGGGGATTGTGATTGAGATGTAACTCGAAGAAATAAAAAATAAATTTAAAAAAAAGTTTCTCTTTATAGTTAATGCTGGTGAATACAGAAACTTGTGGCTGCTCAAGATGCGAATAGGTGACTTGCTGGATGTTCAGCCCTAAATATACCATTTATTCTACCACCTCTAAAATTCAGAAAACATCAAAGAACCAGGCAGAATTTAATGGGGTGTTAAGAACAAGAGCTAAAAAACAATGCTAACTTCTGGGCATGACATAGCCCTTGCAATCAAGAATTCATATCAGATCAAGTTGTCTACACTGGTCCTGTGACCAGGCAGGGGGCACCTGGGACCATGGGGGACTATTGGATACTGATGGGTGTCCTTGCCTGTAGTTGTTTGAGTATCCACTGTAAGCCTACAAGACTTCAGTGGGTCATTCCACACCTGTGGTCATGTGCATGGCTCTGATAAACTCAGTGAGTCACAAAGCAAAACAAAATAAATGAATGTGAGACAGGGACGTATAGGGAGGAGGGATTGACAGGGATGGGAGACAGGTGAGAGAAGATATGGATGAGGATGGTCATATGAATCACCCGTGTGATGAAACACTCAGAGATTAACTTAATTCAAAAAATCCACTAGATAACTAAATGCCAAAATGTGAGCAACAGATCCGTTTTGATGATATGTTAAACAAGATATCCTGTTTTTGGCTCTCTCTGTGGATCTTTACATATTTAACAAAGTTACTGTATTGACAAGGTAGTGCCTTTGCCATTAGGGGTAATGTGTTTTCTCCAGTGGGCCAGTGTAATGGGACACTGTCTTTAGTAGATGTGTAGTAATATTGTCTTGGAAAACAACAAAAGACAACTTTTGGAGGCTGTGTTTGTACAAAAGAAAAAATGGCTTCTACTTCTTATGTATGCTCCACACTTCCAAACATCACTCTGAAGACTTGGTAACTGCTGCATTCAATTGGCTTATTGACCCTGAAATTACATTTGCTAAGATCTTCTAGGACTAGAAAAAAAAAAAGAGAATTTTCTGGAAGTGTACATTTCTAGTTTCTAAAATAAGTCTCTTTCTTCTCGCACTCTCCTTCTCTCACCCCCTTCTTTCTCTATGTCTCTCTCTCTCTCTCTCTTCTGAAGAACCTTTTATTTTCTCTGAGACTCTGTCCACATGGCACACCCCTCTCTTATATAAGAGCTCTGTTTTCATGGGCATTTCATTTCAGATGTTTTCCCATAACTAGGAGTAGAAGAAAACAGTTGATTCTATTTAAAACACATCTTTAGTTAAATGAAGCTTTTCCCGAAAAAAGAGCACATGTAAGTGCTTCCATAGAAAATATTATCAATTACAGATGTAAAAGTTCCCACCCGTGTTATCAGATTTGAAATCTACCAAGCAATGCCAATATCAATGATCATATAGTTGACATTGGGACAAGTTAGTCACCACTCCAAGGCTGGACTCCATTAGCTCTAGTGTAGAGATGTATGTCCAAGTAATGTTTTTAAACAAAGATTGTGTTTAGTTTGAGGTGAGTGCCTTTCAAATCTCCATTTGGGAAGAACAGTTGAATGCTTTATGTGTGAACAGAGGTGGCAAGAATTAGAGACTACAAACCAGATCTGCAACTGTAGGTACTTTTGCAAGACTGAGCATCCCTCCAGAGTAAGGATGTCTGTATTCAGCATCTGTTTGGTTTTGTTTAGGCACTGTAGTTAGTTCTGAGGCTTCAGAATCCCTGTGGCCCTTTGTCCATCTTTTATTCCCCCTCCTTCTCCCTCTCTTGTGTTCTGAGATGACGTAACTATGACAGCTCTGTCTGCATAGCAATGTATAGACTGCTTGTTTTAAAGATTAAAAACAATGATTTTTTTTCCCCTTGCGCCAAGGAACATTGATCTAATCGAAGTGTGTATGCTCACCCAGCACATGCACACACATGCACAGGGAAAGTTAAAGCCCAACACAAACAATGTAAAAACTCACGAGCAATAAATTACAAAGCAGAAGAGATTCTATAGGACAGATCAGGTTGAACATTTCTTTCCAAAAAATTCAAAATCATCGGTGTCCCCAAATTCAAAACCTTCTAAGTAGTACCATTTTGGGATAGGTAGAAAACTCCCTGGTGCCTGTAGATCCAGATACCTGAAGGGTGAGTCAGATGGATCAGATTCATGGACTGTAATTCAACCTCCCGTACTTTAAAAATAAAAATTCCAATCCATGAATCTCTTTCATGGCTTAAAATTATTTATTATTTAATACATTGTTTTAAATTATCTTCATGTTAATGTGTATAAGGTGTATATGAAATATAAGTGTATTTATGTCTATATTTGCATCCTATCATCAAGGTGCCTAGTTATATATATGCAACTATTCCAAAACTCAGAAGAAATGCAAAATTAAAAATATTTTTGTGCCCAAGCACTTTGCCTAATGGATACTCAATTGATAGCATAAATAGACAAATTAAATAGATGATTCATCAATGTCCTAAAGACTTGGGAGAACACTCTTTTCTGGGTAAGACTTTTTGCTGACTAGCCAGTCATACAACTTAAGTTTAATACAAGAAGCTATGTTTCATTAAAATAGATCACACTTGATACTTAGGCAAACTCTTTGTAATGGATGGCAGCTGGGTACGGTGGTAGTGACCAATGAAGGAAGGACACAGTGCATGAACACAGTCACCATGTCTGGGAGTGCAATGTGTTGATCCCCTGGATCACGAGCTTGTGCAGGCAAATGAAAGACTAAGGTAGGTTTGGCAACTGTCTTCTTGGTCCTAGTGAGTGGAAATGTAGATGGAATATGGACAGGAGCCCAGAGGACTAAAGTGGACAAGTCATTTTAGATATGGCATCACATCCAAATATGGATGTTTCCAGAGTGCTTGTGGTTGGCTTCTTTCCTGAACCCAATTGATTCAGCCATTGGAATTATGAAAAAGGAAATGCTATTGGGGTCTGTCTCTGATGGAGGGGGATGATCATTTTCATTGGGTGCTTATTCAATTCATGATTCAATGAGATGCAATCATGAAATCCCTCTGTTAGTATAATCATATTCCTTGCATCATTTTCCCACAGTGAACACAAACTGAAAACAACTGATTTACCAAAAGTGTGAGGGGGTACATTTCCCCGTGTCTATGTCTGAAATTTTTAATTCTATGCAGCCTAAGGATAGATTCTAGAAGCTATTAAGAAACCACAGCTGCCTAAAGAAGCTTACTAATTAAAAAAAATTCCCCAATGCCCTATCAGGCCCATCTTAATAATATAAATCAGTCTTGCATTAAATGTCTGAGTAAATTTTAGTCAGTCATAAAAAAGCATCTGGAGATTTATTTAGAATATTTTATATTTCAGATAAGCTGAAAAATCAACAAACACAAGAATACTATTAGCATTTCAATACATTGCCTAGAAAACACTGGACACGCATAAGTGGCCTTTCCAGTGCGTGTGTAAGATAAGCCACTTTGCAGGAACAGGACAGTGCCACAAACTTGCTATTGGAAGGGGTGGAGCGACTTACCAACCGTTACTGATAAAAGTTCCTACAATCAAATTCCTCAGAGCCAGAATGGCAAATGCCTTACCCTCAGAGGAAGTTGCTGCAGCTGAATCATGCATGCTATGCTTTCAAGCTGAATCTGATCATGGCCCCAGAATCTTCAGCATGGCACTGCAGCTATAGAATATAGTATATACTATATACAGATTACTACTTGTAAGAATTGTTCTAACACACTATCTGTCATTCCTGACAGAGATCCCGTTCTGTTGATTTACAGACAGTAAACGACTTGAGTCAAACATGGAATGGAGGAACTTTATTAGCCCTCTGGAACATGACACACCTGCCCTGGTGTTATACATTTCCTTATCCTGAAAGCAGCTGACACAAATCTGCAAAGGAGCTGCTAGGTATTGGGGACAATGAAGAAATACTGCATGCCCGCCTCTTGGAACACATATCCCAATATAAGAATTTTATATTCTCAAAACAGATGTGATCAATATGAAATCAAGTCAATATCTAACACTGAAGACTGTGCAAACTGTAGCAATACAGATAAAGTGTTGAAGAGATCACTGCATAGGTATGTTAGGCCAAGAGAAGTCTGAAGGAATGTTGAGATTCAATTCTGTTTATTCCCTTGTTTAGCAAAATGGTCAGTTTCTCCTTGTAAAGTTGGCATATGAACCAACTTTCCAACAATAGGGAGACCTAGGCATTCAGAGACATATGGAAAGGAGTAGAGTTCTCTCTGCTAGATATTGGCACAGAAGCTCTAAAAAGGCAATACAGAGGCCAGTATGGCTGCTGTGGGCAAGTGGCTAAGCGGCAGAGAATCCAGTGAATGAGAGAAGAAACACCTTGTGGTCTTCATGTTTATCCAATCTTCCATGAAGGGCTTTAACAGGAAGTCAAATGATCTGATAGAAAAACAAGTTATTAAAAGGTGCTTTGGCTACAGTATTGGAGGCTGGATAAGAAGTGGAAGAAGCAGAAACTTAGTTTAAAAATATTTCCATATATTTAGAAATGTTCCCCCAAAGATTCATGTGTTGAAAGTTTGGCCATCAATTCTGGAAGATGGTAGAGGTTTTAAGAGAAAGAAATAACTAGGAAAACATGAAGTCCTGGAGGGGTACTCTTGAGGGAGGCAGAAAGAGAGTGATTTCTCCTCCATTCTCCATACTCACACATTCCCTCCTCTTCCCCCTCCCCTTCCTCTCCCTCTTTCTCCTCTTTTTCTCTCCCTACCCACCTCATCATTCCTCTTTTCCCTTCTTCTTGGCCACCATCGGACGATCAGTTTCCTTTTCACATGTGCTGTGCCACGGCAGAGCAAAAGCCACTGGGCCAAGCAACCATAGAATACAAACTCCCAAACCGTGAGCTAAGTTGCTCATTTCAGGAATGTACAGTGATGAAATGTTAACACAGATGACAAAGCATCACCACCTCCCCTTAACAACAATGTGGGTTTTTCCAAGGCTCGCAGTGGACTGCAAATGATAGTGAACTTTATATGTGTGAATGCTTATTATATATATATATATGTACATTATACACACACACACACATATATATACCCATGGTAAAGTTTAGGAAGTAAACTGGGAGCAGTTAAGTGATCAGCAAAATCAATAAAATACAACAAATTTTCAGTACTAGAGTAAAGTTATATGAATGTGAACTCCCTCGAAGATAACTTTCTGCACTGTGCTAACTTCTCTTAATGTGAGGGTGGAAGACAACCCAAAGATGACGCAATATCATGAGGAGTGAGATCACTGGTTCAGGAACCGTGACAACGTTCGTGCTGCCTGGTCGCTCCTTGAACACAGCATTGTGCTACCTTCTGAGAAACTGTAGGGCCTATTAGTTCCCAACTGGCAGGCACCGTGGGCAGTGAGATGATTCACATACTTACAGAGCAGAGTAGAGTGGTAAGAGAATTCGTCACACTCCTCAGAGTGGTGGCCATTTAAACCTAAAATCTGAATTATTTCTGGAACTCTCCATTGAGTGCTTCAGTTGACTGAGGTAATTGCACCATAGAAAGTAAATCTGTATATAAGTGATCTATTGTGGTTGAGCCCAAGATCACAGTGTTTGAACTGGGATGGTGGCAGAGAAGCAGACAGGGCTAGCCAGATTCAGTCAGCATGGTTCACCATGCATGATGAAGCTCCTTCTCACCGGCATCATCATAGCAAGGGTGGAAAATTACTGTGGTAGCCATTGTAAGCAAAACCCAAAGCAACTATTGTCTGTCAAATACTTGGTTTGCCATGTTGGTTGCTTGGCATTTTGATACACTGTATATTTTAATTCACACAAAAATCATGTAAGGCAGGCAGCTATTATCATCCATTCTCTTCAGACGAAAAGAACTCAGAAAAGTTAAGTAACATGTCCAAGAACACATGGTCAGTAAATGGGAAAACTTCCATTTGACATAAATGCCTAAAGGCAGAGTAGTTCTGGGCCCTGCTTGGTCTTCTATGACAAACTACAGTGCACAGAGCTACAGTCATGTAAAATGGATGTAGAAGAGGACAGAAGTGAGAAATGTACATAGATTAAATAAACTCTAGACATGTAGAAAATAGAAGAAAGGACAGAAGAAATCAAGGAAAATAAAAATTTTAACAAGCTTCTCCTCCAACCCACAACTGAGGCGAGCAGAACATGAAGCAGGCGAGGGGCTCTGAGCTGCTGGTTCCTAGCTCTACAGTGTTTCTTAACCAGTCTCTCAAATCCTATAGATGCACAGATTTGTCAATCATGAAAAGCACATACTTCATCCATCTACAGCTTTCTACTGTAGGGGCTGATAGGTTAATATAAGTTAGATTTAGTGAATACCTAAGTTTCTGATACAGTCTCTTAATTCGGGGCATGAAGATCAACTGCTGTGAGCAATTAGCTTATCAGCTTATGGATGAAGTCAGGTGAAATGAGGGGAGTCTCTTTGGACTGAAAAACAAGGTTGAAGCCAGGTGAAACAAGGAAAGACTTTATGACCTGGCATTGCTTTCAACTGCTAAGTGGGCAGAGCCCAAATTAAGCTGAAGCAGGTGGAACAAGGAGTGATCCTATTAAAGGACAAGTGGATGACGCCAGGGAGCTACGTGCTAAGCCCCCCGATACGAGAGAGCTCCGAGAGTACTGCTGGAGAAAGTGCTGGTAGACCAATGGCCCAATTTCCCTGAGGCAGAAGGAAGCTGGTGAGCAGAGAAAGCCTGAGCAAGACACCAAAAGGCCAAGGACTGGACCCTGTGGCTCAGCTTTTGCCTAGAGGGGTTTGATCTGTCTGAACAGTGGCCTAAAGGAAACGGTGCCTGGCTTTAAGGACTGAGGCAGAGCAGCTGAGTTCCTGATTCAAAAGAAGTAAGTTGGCCTACAGACGCTGAGGTCTCCCAGAGAGAAGAAAGCCTCAAGCCTTATTTAAAGTGAGACTTCGATAGCCAATTTACCCTGACGAACCTGCGTCTGAGCTATTCCAGAAAAAGGACTGCTAAGTGCGTTAAAGAGTCTACCCCCGAGACTGGTTTCCTGACGACTGAGGACCTGCCCCAGAGACTGTATCATTCTAAAAGGTTATTTAAGTAGTTGTTATGATTATCAATAGGTTTAGTGGATAGGTTAAAGGGGTTGTAGGAATTTATAGGATTAATAGTTAAGAAATTGTTGGTGTTTGTTATAAGTGAATTTAGTAATAAATAAGTGTTAAATAATAACTTAAAAGTTCGGTTACATTCTACTGGTCTCTTTTCCATAAAGCTAAAACCCCCACACCAAAGTGGTATTTAGTATCTGCCTCAGTTTCCTCAGAGTTTGTGGAAAGCCACACTAAGGGAACACCCACACCACTGCCCTGGCATGCACCCCTTATGTTTGCCTTGTATGCTCTTGCAACTAAAGCTTATTCTGTGTGATGATGCTCCCTCATTCAATGGAAAATTTTGAGCTTAGGTGAACTTCCCGGCAAAAGTAAAAGCAAGAAAAGAAATAGCACTTAAAACAGGTAGAGTAGTTGCAAAGCTTGCTTTGTCCAAGTGGTGAGAGAACCCAACATGGGCAGTGAGAATTTCTTCAGATACAGCATGGCTAAAACCATTATGGCTCAATCTACAAGAAGTCTATATCTGCCCAAGGTACGAAGAGGCCCAGAAAGGCCCTCTCTCAGCAGTCTTTTTAGTCTTTCAACTTTCAACAGTTCACCTTTTCCACAGGGTTCATCTCCTCTGTGAGTTACTTATCAACTTGTTGACCTACTGTGAGTTAATGTTTTCAAATTTCTGAAGTAGGAAGAGAGAAAGACTGGCTCGTGTTAGTGTCTAAGGATGGACTCTCATGATACTCCACTGTACCCTACAGCTAAATGATATGCCTCTCCTTCCAGTAGTCAAAGCCTGTTCTTCAGTAGAAGGATGAGCTCGGGAGTTACATTTAAATTGTGCTAAATCTAACTTTTGCAAAGCAGTTGTTTGCAAGCCGCATGCAGGTGTTTCTGATAATGCTTATCTGGAATGAAAGTGAATGTGATCACCAAATAACATCTCCCCACCAAGACTCTGGGATCTGTGTATTGTAGGTTCACAGCTGACAGCAGCATTAATTAACTCATAGCATTGGGAGGTCTTGGAACTTAATGAGTAGAGGGTCATAGAGATCTCAAGAAAACCTTGATTATAATGAAATGTTAACAACTAATTACACATATGAACAGGCAAGATCAATATGACATGGAAGAGCTTCGCTCCCTAATTGCCTAACAGAGCAACAAAATGCTTCCTGAAGGAGCGAGATGGCACCCAAATGTGGCACAGGAAGGAGGCCCAAAACCACAAAGGCTGTGTGCTGTGTAGACTTTTTAGAGATGTGGTCAAGTCACCTGTCTTCTGGGTCAACTCCTCCTGTAGGAGCATCTGTGAGTCCAGGCTTGAGTGCATAGCCACCGATTTTCACTGCACCACTTAAGACATTCATTATTGCTTTCTAAGCCAGAGGTCTTCATGAACCATGTGGCTTTTTTCATAGATGGCTACAATTTTTATAAGGCCAAAATAAGCATTTTTAAATCTAAACCTCATAAAAAGATGTGCTTTACCTCACTTGGGAGGGAATTGAGATCAAGACAGCATCATCAGGTTAGTTCCCAGTGAATTGTCCTAACAATGTTACTGAGAACAGTCTGCCTGGTCTCTTTGTAATATCAGAGAGAGAGAGATATACAGAGGGTTCAGCAACAGCCACTGACTACTTTATCCCCATGGCTGCCCATGGTCAGCTGCCATAAAGTGGACTCTCATTCGTAAAGACTGAAGTACATGATGCTTACAGTCAAGGTCTAGCGAGTCTCATTCAAAGAGGTAACTTCACAGCAGTGTCTAACTCATTTGAAGTCTGAGTGAGATAGGATGACCCAATAAAGCTAGTGTATGTGGCTCTACACAGTGACCCGTGAAAACCATGCCAGGACTCAGCTTTAGGTGGAATGGTTTATAGAGCACACACTGGCTGCTAAGTGTAACAGTCCTCAATGGCGATGCCTTACACTCACATGGGATTTACTCCCCTCACTCTTCATGGTCCTAAGTACATGAGCAGTTGGAGTTTGTTTTGTTCTATGAGTAAGGCCAGACTTCCTCCATCTAATGGATTTGCAATCCCTCAGAAAAGAAACCTATCAACAGCATTACCACTGTGCATTGTGGAATAGTTATCAGTATCTTTGGCCTTTTTCATTCCATACTTAAGTAATGATCACCAAAAATGTCTCCTGGAAGTCAAGGTCACTGCCTCCTTGGTTGGCCATGTTGCTCAGTGGTGCAAGGGTAGGTTCTATTCTCAGTTCCTCAAAACAAACACAAACATTGCCTTGAACTGAATTGTCCCTCCCAAGCCGTCTGCATTCAGGCAGCCAATGAAGTAAACAGAGGCGATCCATCCAAGCCTACCGCCTAAGCCCTGCAGTGGAACCCTGTGTGAAGTCACACTTCACAGCTTAGACATAGTCACTTGGCTCTGCCTAGAGAAAAGGAGACTAAATAATGAAGTTCATCTGAAGCAGGGTCTTCTCAGAAAGTGCATATGAGAGGCAAAAAAAAAAAAAAAAGAAGCAAGAGGAAGCCAAACTCACCTCCAAAGTAAACAACTCTTGAGATACCTAACTATTGCCTATGAGCGTGGCAATAGCTAAGTATCCATTAGGTACCACTCACTCGTGAGCATGCCCTTAGTCCCTTCATGGAGGAGGAGCCCTTATCTCCCAAATACCTCTTAGGGTCCCACCATGTCTCAAAACCACTTCCAAACCAAAGAAGGTATGAAGAACATTGAGGGAGAACATGAATTTAGAACCCACTCAGAAAGCTGGTCCAAATGAAAGAAATTGTTGCCACCTAGACTCAGAGACTCCTGTCCCTGAGAACTAGAAAGATCCTTCTTCATATCACTTCTGCCTGTGCTAGTGGCAGTTCCAAAATTTATGCACATCTGAGCTTCAGGAGCCTTAAATGTGAAAGGGAAAAGAATGAGACAAAATCTCCAGATACGCTGGAAAACATGCCATTCGCCTTTAGACACAGGGAAGTTTCAAATTATTTGAGTTTTTAATTAACAGCTCTAACCATTTGCTCATGTTTAGCACTTTTGTGTATAGAAACATTCACATTCAAGTTGTATTTAACTCTGAAGCAATGATGAAACAGTTAAATATTACTATTACTTTAGGCATGTTTTCCTAAATGTACTCTGAAATTGGCCATACTCAGAACTACTAGGAGAATTTTAATCATAAATATTGTACTCTCTAATAGGCCAGAAACAATTTATTTGCCTTTCAGTATCCGGGATAATGGTTCCTCATCCCTCATTCTGTGTTAATAATTGGTCCATTTGTGATGATAAATCGCAATTATTTTTTCCTATATACCCTTATTACTATGCAAATTTCCCTCCGATTTACTTTCAGGTAGTGACAATTGCTTGGACAACCCAGATGAAATAATATCATTGCTACTTACTGGTATTAAATAATGATGAAAATATGTATTGCAGAATCAATGGAGTAATAAAAACAAAATATCAGAAAGCCCTATGCGACAAAGGAATACAGCAGAAGTGCTTAGTTAAAATGATGTGTATCCCTAATAAAAATGATTAGAAATTTAGAAAGAGAACGGTCCTGCTATGTGCTGCCAATGAGTGTCATACCCTAAATGTGTAGACAGCGGAGCCTGGAGATAACTTAGTAGCTGAAGATTTGCTATGCAAGCACGAGAAACAAGACACAGAACTCACATAAACATGCTGGGCATGCTAGCACGTGCCTGTCATCATCATGATCCTTCAGTGAGATGGGGGGTAGAAACGGGGAAACCCCTGCAAGTTCACGAGCCAACTTGTTTGGTGTATATATAGAGGCAAGTCAACAAGACCTGATTCAAAATCAAGGTGAAAGGTGAGGACTGACACCCAAGGTTGTTTGTCCTCTGACCTTCACATGAATGCTGTGGCATGCATGTGCATGCACTCACAGATACAAATGTGTATACATGCACTAACATCATACATACAAATCACACACATTAATGCACATACATGCACATAGACACATATGCATGCACACACACACACACACACACACACACACACACACACACACACGCACACACAGCATCAGGAATTAACATAGCTTGCTTTTCCTCACTTCTCCTTGGATTGCCTTTGAAAATGGAAGCTTCTGGTTCCCCCAGTCTAGGGTTAGAGACTCCCCTGCTTCTATGCTTGGGATAGATTAGGGAGCGTCAGGTTTAATTCAGCACTTAGAGGCTTGGGTTTGTAGCAATATTGCAGCATTATTGATAATTTGGAGTTTGATCTATCAAATTACTCTGACAATTTTGCTGGCTAAGTCTGTGTTAATATTTAATGAACATCTCAGGAGAAAGCATCTAATATGTTGTTGTTGTCTTAGGTTTTAAGGAATTCATGCCTCTACCTCCTAATCACTGGAATACAGTGTGTGCACCATCACACCTGGCTGGATTTATAAGAATTCCTTTTAAAAGCTCTTATATTTAAACATTTGCTATTATCACACAATGATAATTACAATTTGTCCTTAAATTTAGGGGAAAAACCTATTTAGATCCTTAGAAAGAAAAAAAATTCAACCCTAAAATTTTGTGACTTTATAGTTTTTGCATATAAATATAATTTAACCTAAGCAATAAAAGATCATTGTTTTGTGTATAAAATGTACAAAAATGAAAAGAGTGACACAAAAATATTACTAAGACAGAACAAGAACCAAGAAAATATCTTTAATGAATATTAATAGTGGCATAAATTCCCTGAATTTTAAAGAAACTTCATTTTTTGTAACAGGTAAAACCTAGAGAGACTTATATGCTTAGAAACACCCCTACAACTGTATAGCACAATTCCATATATCTCTGGGAGAAGGTTTTTTTAAAGTTTTCATTAGCTATCATTTCTCTTTATAATATTAATTAGCTAAATAATAGATACATGGGTTTAGATAGATGATAGGTAGATAGATAGACAGATGATAGATAGATAGATAGCTACATACACAAACAGATGGATAGATACTGACAAATAGCAGAGACTGCTATATGTACATATATGTTGGTTTGCATATATGTACATATGTTTTTTTCAATTGATGAAACCTCTCAATGAAATGTACAGGGGATAATTTTGCATCAAAATTAATTAGCTTTATTCATCCATGATTACATTTTTTAAATTAGGCCACAATTATGAAAATTATAAGGTATAACATACATTCCCAATATCCAGTCCATACGTATTTTGGCAACTGATATTAATATTCTATTATCTATCTATCTCAATAAGTTTAAAGTTTTATACAATGACTACATTTTAATTGTGGTCTGTCTAGTGTTTTCCATGTATTCCAGTCAACAATCCTTCCTATCTTATATCTGAAAGCTCTCTAAACAGATGAAGAAAATCTCACTTTCTTCATTAAGAAGTTGAGACTAGCTACTCTAAGTAATTCTGAGTCTATGATTTTACCAAGGTTTGAAGCTAAAGGAGGGTAGGGAAAGAGGTGAACCTAATTCACTGTAATGCTCATACTTCTCTTGGCTTAGAATAATAATGAATTTGTCCCCTTGATGCTCAGGAGTGAGAGGGCATGGCAAAGACAGATACTTGCCTTTAGCTCTTTCCCATGGGATCCCAGAATGAGAGTTAGGCAAGAGGGGGGGAGATTTCCAAGCATTGGCAACCAATTATAGAAAATTATTAAATATTTATTTAATGCATTTTTTTATGGTGCTGTTCTGTGTGGTGAGGAAGTAACCACAAAGTATACCCAACTCAAAGAAAGAAGCATAAAATATTTATTATTTTTTAAAAAGCAACTAACTCCACATTTTAACGGTAAAGAAAACTCTTCTCAAAGGCTGGTCATAGACTGTCATTGTCTCTGGCTGTTTGTCAATTCCTTTGTCAATCAGACTTTTAAAACAGCTGCACTGCACACAGCTCCGCAGGGCTCTACTGGGCTGGGAGCAAATGGACCTTCAGGTTTCTTCCTTTGCATTCTTTTGCTGAGGGCATGGGATATTGACACAGGCTCTTATTATGAAGCTCAGATTGTCCCCCATACTGGTAAACCTCCTGCCTCAGCTTCCCAAGGACTGGAATTATACATGTGTACCACCACACCCAATTAAAGTCTGAGCACATTTTAGTCTGTAAATGATTATAGGTATGTGAAGGCCACAGATGAAATCCCACAGACCAAAGCTGTGCCCACAATTGATGTCACCCAGAGGGTTGTGTTTAGTATTGTCAGGCCCCCATGTGCTCAGAACTGCTATGAATAATGGGGGGTAGGGTTGTCTTTCTAAGATCCTTCATAGCTACATTTTAAAAAAGAAAAAAATAGTTATGGCTTGTTTATAATACAGAGCCTCAAGTTTGCTCTTTAGAAGAAGAACCCAGCTGAAAACAAGTCTGTATTTCCCCCACCAACCACATGCCTTCTGGGCTAGGAGGCTTGGAGCATTGGAGTCCAGAGGCATTCTGATGTTGTTCTGCCCTTGGCCTTGGTTATACCACGAATTGTTCTATTGAGACAGAAGACATATTGGCCCCTTACATCAACTAGTGAATTTTATTCATCTGCTTATGAATCCGTAGACTGGAATGTGACTGGAAACAGGATGAAAGTAACAACAGAAATTGTTTCCTTTTTGTAGTTGTTAAGTCTGGAGTGGGGGACATGGCCAAGATGAAGTATACTGCCTTCCTTTGAGTATAAAAAGATAAACAAACAAACAAGTGAACCCTCACATAGGTGCAGTAATAACAAGAAAAAGTGAGAAACTAGGAGGCTGAGGAAATAGCTCAGGTAGGAACATGCTTCCTGAACAAACAAAAGGCCCCGGGTTCAACCCCAGCTCCTATATGAAAAACCAAGATCAGTGGAGCATACCTGTAGTCCAAGAGCTGAGGGATAGAAGAATCCGAGGCTCACTGGCCAGCCTGCCTAGCTTAATTGGTAAGCCTCACCTTCCAGTGAGAGGCTTCTCAAAACAACCAAGGTGAGTGACACTATTTTGACTCAGACAGAGGTTGAGAGAGAGAAAAAAATCAGTACACTTGTTTCTACTCTGAGTGAGTCACCTCATGACCATCCCGGTCCAGGTGTGCTGCTTTTGGACTATCAGAACTCACTATTTTTCCCGCACCACATCATACAATTGCCACCTAAACCTTCTCCTCTTCAAGCTGTTCTGGGCCGTCAGAGGCATCTCAGCTGGAGAAGACTGGCAACAAGGGCAGAGAAGCCAACACCTTAAAACAAAGTCCCCAATCCCGTAGCATTCCCAGCAGCTAGCTCTGTGCTAGTATGTGAGAGAGCAGGATGTGTTCCTAGGCAGTGCTGTCAAGACAGAACTTCCCACTTCTGATGTCCAAGTCACCGCATAAGCCCCTGGAGAAGAGCTGGCTCCAGAAGTGCCCAGCAGTGTGAACCTTATTGACAGAAATCCCTGCAGTCGTTTGACTGTAAGGCTCATTAATGCAAATCTTTCAGTAACTGGCATCCCTGTCATGCTCCAGTTTCATCTTATCCCTTATGGCCCCAGACATTTTACTGTTTATGACTAAACCTTCATGGCTTTTTATCAGATGTCTGTTTAAGTGTTGCTTTTGATGGGGCATGAGCAGAAGTCCTCAAATTCTCCCATTTCACCCAGCCTCGCTTCTCCTCAAATGAGACAGACCATGGAACAAGAATGGCTCAGGTAGGTAATCTGAGGCTGCAAGGCCCACCCCCTGAGATTTGCAGAAACACCTCAGAGTGATCCCAGAAGGTCTGTTGGGGAGAATTTCATCCCTCACGCACGAGCCTGGTTCTTCGAATCTGAGCCTCAGTCATCTTGTCGCCAGATGTGAATCCAGGCATCATGGAGGCAGAGGCAGGAGGGTCAAAATTCAGAACCAGTCTAGGCTCTCTCGTAAGACCTCATCCTGGAAAACCGAAACACACACACACACAAATAAGCAAAAATAGAAACCAAACACCATCGTCCAATTAAAATAGTTTTCTCTTCTTCCCTTCTGTTTATTTCCCTCCTTCCTTTTTCCATTGTCTGCCATTCTTCTTTCCTGTTATAGGCCCTTCTTTGCTTTCTCTTTCTTCTCCTTTTCCTTCTCTTATGTCCCAGATCCCTAATTAAAATAAAATGTCATTGCTTAAATTATTTAGTTGTGAAGATGGGCTGTAATTCTTTAATTCACACAGAGAATGGTACCTGATTACCCTCCTCCCAGTGTTGTTCTCCTCTCAACTACAGGACACCTGCATCATGTGTATGCAGGTGTCACCCCTGCACACATACACACATGTGGACAGATATATGCTCACTGGCCAGTGGGACCTGGCAAACATGCTGAGGTCCTGAATGCTTTCTGAAATCTGCTCTGATACCCAGTGCCTGAGGCCATTTCGAAGATACCACTCTAGGTCACCCTTGCAAGAATTTGGAAATACAAAATTTTTAATGACTTTGTTTCATAATGGTGTCCACTCTCCATTCTATGCATTTTCTATTAAATTGGAGAAGATAAAATCCTTTTGTTTATACAGAGTGAGTGCAGAGCAGATACAGAGCATATGAGAACATGGCTGTAAAGTCAATGCAAAGAGATCTCTGCATAACAGTCCCCAGTGGGCTGAACCTGGTGTGCCCTTCTGTGACATTGACCATAATCTCTGTCCTCAGTAGACTTATCTTTCCCAGCTCTGAGCCTGGCAAAACATTGGTCAAGCAGCTCTTTCCCTACAGTGGGGCTCAGCATATTAAATGCAGCTCTGGTCCTTCGGGACTAGCCTACTCAAGGAAACAGGGTCCCCCTGCCTGTGTTTAAGAGCTCCAGCTCCAGCTCATGAAGCAGTTAATTTAGCCTTTGAAAATGCTGCATAAAACATATTATGAAGCTCAGTTGCCTGGCAAAGCTCATAAAGATAGTTAGCAGCTTTTTCTCCCCACTCTCTCTCTGCAGCTTGGGATTTCAGGAGCTCTTTCATATTCCATTCTGTCCTTCAAAGAACAGGTGGCTAGTACTGAAAGGTGAACCATAAATTTGTCCATTAGGCCATGTTTTAAAATAATTTACAGAATTATATGCAGAAAAGTAACTTAAGGTCTTGTTTTCCTTTCCCAAGAATATGTGGACTCTGGACCTGAGCTACACAAAGCACTGAATGCAATGAAGTAAAGATGAAATGTGTCCTGGTGACCAGCTAGGAGCAGAAAACAGGCTTCACCGAGATAATGTGCCACCCCAGAGGTCTTCGGCTTCATTAGCTCCCCTATCACCAAGGACTGAACCCCACCCCACAGTTATCTAAAGCATGAGCAGCTTCCGCTCTCCAGATTCCTCCCACCCACTCCACTTCAGAATCCCAGTTTCACCCGTTTTTCTTCTACTGACTTGGGAAGATACCGCCATTTCTGTTTGTCCAACAGTGGTAAGTGACAGACTTTGGGCAAAAGCTGGGCAAAGCCTACCATACCTGCTTTGCCAACTGGCTCCCAATTTGGCCATCTTGCTCAGCTCTGAGGCGATGGAGGGGCCGAGGATGATAACGTTGCCTCCATCAGCTGAGTGTGTTTTCTCTTCAAAGAAGCAAGAGAGCTGCTCTGAGGAAACATTTTTGTTTTGAAATTCTAAGGAGAATGAGGAAAGTCATCTCCCTTCCCTCACGTTTCCAGAAAGTAAGACAGCCTTTTAAAAACTCTTAACAGAAAGAGTTCGTTGTATTATTCCTTCGTTATGTTATTCTGAAAGAAGTCCATCAAGGTTGTAATGAAAATAGCTGAGAATCACTAATACGAAAGATATGTCACTGGTTAAGCCTTCTCTAACCTGACGGGTAACCTATGATGGGAAAATGAACCAGAATCTTATCGTCTTCAAATAGATGCTTTGGAGTCACCAATGAGATAGCTAAATTAACACTCTAAAGGGCCCTTCCTTCCTTGCTGAGCTTGTAAACCTACAGTTTTCCAGTCACACTGCTCTGGACAGATAGTTGTGCCCCCTTTTTGGTTTAATCATGTTCTTTGGCTCAAGATATTTCACATTGTCTGCCGTAATCCTGGCCCATCGCCAATTACTAATGGAGAGTTGGTGGCCATGAGTCCATCATCAGTCTGATGCGACTCTTCATGTTTTTATGAGTTTGTCTTGTCAACAAGTGAAGGGGTATGTTAGACCTTCGTTTGTAGGCCTGGCCAAATGAGCTATTTCTGCAACAGGGAATTACTTGGGAGGCACATGCTCAGTTGGTTTTGAAAGTCTTTAAATCACAGGTTTGTAATAATGCTGTTTGTCCCTCAGCTGTTTCCCTTCCCTAGTCTTTTATTTCCAGCAAAACCATCTTCTCTGCTTAAAGATTACTTTATCCTTAATTCTACTTCACTATGTAACTCTTGGCTAATACAACAAAAACATTTGTCTTTGACAGACATGTTTACAGATACTACACAAATGTAGATTTCTCCAAACATAAAAGGACAGAAAATATACCACGATTCTCCTGAATCTGCTGCCTGATTTGAATTGCACTAACTCTGGATGACTTCTATTGCTGATGACATATTTATTTTTATCCACCGCACTGTGATTTTCAGTTATTAAGGAAGAGAGACTTCATGTTTAAATACATGCAGAAATCTCGGCTAACAGTATCTCAGTCTGTAGTGCATAATTTGAATAAATATATATGTGAGATCCTCTTAGAAAATAAATCTTCTCTTGAGAGCTCTAATATTTTGCAACTGAACAAATATCATGTTTGCACACACAACTTAGTAGAATTTCTATATTTAGCAAATAAAAGTATATGATACATAGTTGAATTTGAATTTCAGATAACTAACTAATACACTGTAATGTAAGTATGTCCCTATAATTACATAGGCACAATAATCCAAGGAAATAAAAACTTAAAAAAAAAACAGTGTTCATTGCTTATTTGTTGTTCAAGTGCCATGGTAAACCTAGGTTTTCTGTAATTCCAGGACTAATATTCAAAGTTATTACCATGGCTTCCTCAATACCTGCTTAAGACACATTCAACAAGAAGATATTTTATTTTAAAGGATAGTCATTTTCTCCATTTGGAGAGTGTTTTTGACAGGACTCTGTCATTCAGTGTTTTAGTGAATGAACTCAGACACAACACTTAAAGGGTAAATATCCTGGGAGATACTGCGTATCTGGGCACATAGAGAAAGACGACTCCATCTCTAGTTCATTTGTGACATGCAAAACAGAACAGAGATCCAGTGTTCTTGGTGATCAGACAGTAAGGTTTAGACTTCGTAGCCATTCAAATGCTCAGGCATTATCTAGCAGAAATCTTAGGTTATGAAGATCTTCAAAGGGTCTACAGCTGGGATTGTAATATACTATAAATGTAGGTCTTTTGAAACCATTTCTGTAAATTGCATTTGACGGAGACAAAAGGCTCCACTTGTATTCCAATGGAAATTGCTTTGCTATTAGAGAGACCCTCTAAAACCCATGTCGTTCGCAAGGGGAAGCTAAGGAGAGCACTTCACATTTTTTTCCTAGGTTCGCACATAGGAAAAAAGGCTCCTATTTTCTCAATCCTATGTTCTTCTGCAAGGCTACTGACTTTCATTCCTCCTTCTCTCTCAAAATGGAGAAAAAAATCTCTACATGTGCAGGACTTCACTTGAAGACCAAAGACGGGTTCAATTAATAGAGCCTGCGTCAGGTGACACCCATATCGATCTAACTCTTAGAATCTATCATTACCTCTCAAGGGATATTAAGGTGATCTGCAGATACTACAGACTGAGCTCAATACTCTGTTCTTACAGGCAAGGACACTGTTCCTCTTTGGGGTTAAACTTCCTCACAGCTTCCTGAATCTATACCCACAACTATGTCTATCCTGCTAATTTACCCTACATGCAAAAATAATTCAAGATCAGAATGGAGAGATGGCTCAGTGATTAAGAACACTTGCTGTTCATTCAGAGGACCTGGATTCAGTTCTCAGCACCCCACTTTGGATGGCTCACTCAACTGCAACTCCTGCCCCAGGAAATATGACGCCCTCTTCTGGCCTCCATAGGTATCTGCATTCATGTGAACATGTCCACCCCCCCCCCCACACACACACAGCTAAAAATAAATTTCTTTGTCAAAAGAAAAAAAGAAAATAACTCAAGTTTTTCATTGCTTAAAACCAAAACAGTATACCCATGTTCATAACAATGATATTTGTAAGAGCCCAACTATCTATTGAGGAATAAATGGTTAAATGCACAAAATTTACATGATGAAATAGTATTTGGTTGTAAAAGGAAAAGACACATGCTACAGCATGAATAAAATTTGAGGACATCATGGTAAGTGAAATTAGCCAAGTACAGCTGGACAGATAATGTATGTATAGTCCGTGTATGTATACGTAGATATGTCATACCAAGAACAGCCATGTTCTTTTCTGCTCTTGTTCTATTTTTCAGTAATTATAACAGGAATGTAATTTATTTAGATCATAGTTATCTCCATGTCCCATCCCTCCAACTCTTTCCACCCTACCCTCATACACATCCTCCTTCTAATAACAATCTAGTCTTAATCTTCTACAATGCACCCAGGCTAATTAGTGTTACCATATACATGTGAGTATAGGCACATTCACTGGCCACTGGTGCATAGTCAACCTAGTATGGATCACATTACTGGAAAGAAAAAAAAAAAAAAAACTCTTCCTCCAACAGCCATCATTTACCAATGTTCCTCTGTTTGGGGTGGGGCCTCATGAGGCAACCACAGCTACCATGAGCTCATGAAGAGATAGAGTCTTAATTCTAGAAAGAAGGGTTTGAAGGGATAATTTAGTTGTTAAAATGCTTGCCATGCAAGGTGAAGGACCTAAGTTGAACCCACAGAACCTACATAAAATTTATCCATGTGTGGTTGTGTGAATCTGTAATCCCAACACTGGGGAAACAGAAAAGGGTAGATCTCTGGGCTCATTCACCAGCCAGACTAGCTGGGCTCCTGCCCAGTGAGAGACCCTGTCTCAGACAACAAGAAAATGAAGTGAACAGCTCCTGAGAAATAGCACATGTAACTGGCTTCTGCCTCACACATTCGAAAACCCTCCAGCAATTGTACATGTACCCACACAGACACTCACACAGGCACACACATGATGGGCAGGGAGAGGAAGAAATGGGGAGACTCTACACTTAACAAATACAAAGATGAAAAGAACACTGGAGATAGGTTCACAAACAAAGACATTGCATTTAACTCCACTCAGAACTGATTAAAATACTAAATGGTATTTTATGTGTATTTTGCCACTATCTAAAATCAGCAGCAACAACAAAACCCTCTTCATCAAACAAGAGGGAAAAATCCAGATGTGTGAGAGTCCAAGATGCTCATTTCAGGAATTTGCCAATGAGAATTGGGTTTGAAATGAGAATGGATACAAGACATTCAACAATGTGACATTTATAGAGATGATTAAGCGATTTGCTTCCTGACCTGACACTGGTGACTTTTAAGAGGGGAAGATGAAATGTTTTGTTAGATAGTGGGCAGAGCAGGAAGCAAGGGAAGACACCCAGTCACAGAACAGCTCCTCACACTGTCATTTCATTCAAGGATGCAACTCAGTCCAGTAGACTAATTCTTAAAGTGCAAATACCCATATGTTTTTGGTTGTGAGCCTAGCCTTTAATGCCTGAGCCATCTCTCCAGACCACAGAATCAACTAACTGGAGCTCACAGGGGCTCCCAGAGACCGAAGCAGCAATCGGGAAGCCTGCATGGGTCTGACCTAGGTCCTGTGTATACATATTGTGGCTGCTTAGTTTGATGCTCTTATGGGACTCCTAACAGAGGGAGTGGGGTGCCTCTGACCCTTTGCCTGCTTTTCGGGCCTTTTTCCTCCTATTGAGCTGCCTTATTTGGCCTCGATAATGAGAGTTTTTGCCTGGTCTCACTGTATCTTTTGCCTTGCTTGGCTGCCATCCCTAGGAGACCTGCTCTTCTCTGAAGGGAACCTGAGGAGGAGTGGATATGGGGGGGGATCAACTGGAAGAGGAGGTGGCGGAGGGACTGGGAGGAGAGGAAAGAATGAAATTGAGGTCAGGAGGTACTATATGAGAGAAGAATTAATTGATTAATTAATTAATTAGTTAATTAATTAATTAAAAATGAAAACACTCAGTGACAGTTTTATTTCCCAAACAACACAGTGAGTCATCTTTTGCCAGTCATTGCCTATCCAACTCCTCCCATCTAGTCTCCACACCTAAGGTCGCTGTTTATAACTTGCGTAGCATGCTGTAGTCTCCATCGATGCACCTAGAAACGGGTATGATTTGTGCAGTAAAGCCATTGCTGAGTGTCTGCCAACCCTGAACTCCCTGGAAGCTGACCTGGAGTCTTATCTGTCCTCTATCTGACTTTGCATCTGGCCTAGTGCTCCGTATAGAGAAAGTGCACAATTAGTACATTTTTGAAGTTTGATTCAGTCCATAGGCAACTTTAAAAAATCCAATAAACTAGGACATTCAAAAGAGCAGTGATTGACAGAGGGTATGGCAGTGAACAGTTATGTCTTCCTCCTATCTGCACAATGCCTTTAAATGGAATAGTCTACACATATTGACACTTAAAAAAAGTCATGCTTTCTACAGAGAACACTTAATATCTAAAAGTAGCATAAGGAATAAATTTACAATTTTTAAAATATGATAAGCTAAAGTAACCAGGATAATATCATACCTTTTAATTCTCCAGATTTCAATCTCTCTTAATAAACACAACTAAAATACTGTTAACTTTTCCCAGGTGATGCTTAGGGAGCTATTGCTTTGCAAACAAAATACAAATAACCACACTTTCAAGTGTTTTAGCAAAATACACTCACTGTGTGAAGATACAGGCTGTTCTCAAACCACTTTTTGTGAATAACATAATTCATGGCTTACTGTATTGGGGTTTTATTACTATAATGAGACCCCAGGACTGTGGTAACTCTTACAAAGGAAAACATTTATTTGGGACTGACTTATAGTTTAGAGGTTTAGTCCATTATCATCATGGTAGGAAGCATAGCAGCATGCAGGCAGACATGGTGCTGGAGAGGTAACTGAGAGTTTTATGTCTGGATCTGCAGACAGCAGGAAGAGAAAGTGAGCCTCTAGGTCTGGCTTGAACTTCTGAGACCTCAAAGCCTCCTCCCACCCTCAGTGACACACTTCCTCCAACAAGGCCACACCTACTCCAACAAGGCCGCACCTCCAATAATGCCACTCCTTGTGAGTCTATTGGGGGGGGGGGCATTTTCATTCAAACCACCACACTTATTAAATATTCAGTTTGCTTCTAAACTAAAAATGTTAGATAATAAGCCACTGTATAATTGTTCTTTGTGACTCCCAAAACCCTGCACATATTCTCTTTGGGAAAGGAGTTGGATTTTCAGACTCCTCAACAGGCTGTGAGTCTTGCTACTATAGACCAGCTCCCACTTAAAATTAGACCCATACTGCAACTCCAGTGTCTCCTCTGCCTTCTCCTTGCATAGGAAAGAAAAAAAGGTACTGGCTCATTGCATTATAAACTATGTTAATCAAAGCATTCTACTTGGTCATTTTTTCTACTATTAAAAAATAAAAAATTTTGCAGCTCCTTGTCTAAGGTTAAAGGCCACAAAGCTATTTGGAAAATCTTGTTTTAGAGTTGGAAAATGTAGGTTTAAATTGTTTTCAATATAAACTGGAAAACATAATTTTCCACTTCCTTTTTTTTTGACTGAATAAAATACCCCAAAATTTAAATACCCAAAAGTTGGCATAAAATTAAGTGGAACATCTAAGGGCAACAAAACCAAATAATGTACCAATTTCCCACACACAAGATCTCGCTCCATATGTAGCCCAGGCTAGCCTCAAATCTAAGCTATGATTCTCTGGCTTTAGCCCCTGTGTGTTAGCATTACACACATCGGATGATGTGCCTTACTCCAGATTTTCTGTCTTCCTTTTTCATAAAATGTGTGGATGGGTTTTGTAGTTGTTGCTGTCAATGGAATTCCTCCTCAAAAGACATTTGATACTTTTCTCAAGGATCCACAAACAGTTCCTCTCCTAAAAGTTCCTCTTTCTTCTTCTCATTGCTTACATGAGAACTTGAGTCAATGCTGATTCTGGTTCCTGAGATTCCAGTGAGGTGGCGCAACACCACAGGATCCAGGTGGAAAGGCTTCGACCATGACGTTAGCCTGAGAACCAGCCGGGTAATGGCTGGCTTGGAACAGTGCAACCCTGAGAGCGCTCACAGGATTTTCCAGCCTGGTGTTTTTGAAGTGAAAGCCAACACCTGCACTCCTTGGGGTCAATGCTAACTCCCCTTTACTCAGCAAAAATGCAAGCAGACAGAAATGCTACCTACTTGTTCTTCCCTAGACGGCTTGTTTGTAACTAACGAGACCCAGTTGCAGCAATATTTATAAGGCAACGATTTCTGATTTCTTAATTAATGCAAATGATTTCCAGATGTCTTGGCAGTTCTTTTCTGGTTGCAGCATGTTAATATTTTCTTTGGTACATTTAGGGTTTTATGTTCAGAGTCCTTCCTTCAAGAAATGATTAAGAGGTCAACCTCCAGTATTGATGCCAAGCTAAAATACAGCTCGTGAGTACGGCAGTGCCTATTTATATATTCACTGCAACATGAAACATGAACAAAATAACACAATGCAAAGATAATCCTTATACATGTAAAAGTCTTCCCTCAAAAACAGCCTGGTGAAGGCTGGGTGTGGTGAGACACACTTGCAATCCCAGGGCTCCAGAGGCAGAGACAGAGGGGTTATAAAGTGAAGGCCGTCATGTTCTATATCACAAGACCCTATCTCAAGCACAAGAACAGGAGCAGCAGTAAAGGAGAACAACAACAATGATGAGTTGAATCCTAAAAAAAAGATAATTACAATCTCAACCAGCAATTTCATGCCTGTAAACCTAGAATACTTCAAAGTAAGGTCTGAAAAGAATATGTGTTCATTCAGATTCATTCCGGATTGATTGATGAACTACAGCCAAAAAAAATTAGAGCAAACCAAATATCTATGGATATAGAAAGAAATGAATTGTGTGACACATTCATGCTCATATGCTTGTGCAAACTCAGAGCTGGGGCCAGAAGAGGAAGAGAAAGAAAACCTTGGGACTTTGCAAAAGGAAGGCCACTCTGGTATGTTTTAACATGAGCAGGACTTGAATACAGTAGAGTAAGAGAAATAAGCTGACCGGTTTATTTCTTATTCACAAAAGAACCAATTGTACATGATTCTACAAATTTAGAGACTGAAAATAGAAAGTTTCCTGCCTTGGGTTGTCAGGGGAAGCAAGAATGGTGAGTTATTTAATGAGCAGATTTCAATGTTATATCATTATGAAACAATAGAGATTTGGGTGGTGGTAACAATTTTACAACAAAGTGAATATGTTTAGCATAATGGAACATGCATTTGGCTAAGATGGTCAGCTTTACACTTGGTGTACTTACTAGAATTTTGAAAATGCCCTTCACTTATCCTGTTCTCCAATGGAGCCGAATAGCCCAATTTCCATCTGTAGGTCACGAAGGCATGCCATGGTCTCAAGCTTGGTGTGGATAGAGGCATGACTGGCTTATCTGAA